>JAJOZX010000234.1:1197500-1695000 GCA_023014485.1 Bathynomus jamesi
TACCGTTTTCTACAATGTTGGCTTTTATGCAACTTTCTAGTGTTTCTTTGTTTCTGTTAGGCACAGCATAGAGTAAAACAGAAGGTTAGGTTAGGTTACGTTAGGTTAGGTTAGGTTATCAAGACTTACCTCTCTTAAAAAGTTGTTATAATCGACAGCGGTTGTATGACCAATCAAAAATAAATTATATGAAAAACGGTACACAAACTGGAAAAGGTCCATATATATATATATATATATATATATATATATATATATATATATATATATATACATATTATAATTTACTTAATTAGTTAAAAACAAGTAAAGCAAACATTGGTTGAAAATAAGCCTTTATTGCTAAATGGCATAACGAGTAAATTCCATTTTATGGAATTTTAATTAATTGATTCTAAATTAAATTAAACAAAGTGATAATTTCTATAAATTAAGAAGCAAAATAAAGATTCATTAATTAAGAATCACAAATTTAAAATAAATTTGTGATTTTATTAACAGTTTTTTTCTGTTCTTTTCGATTATATCTACTGTATTTGGAACGAGTCTTAAAAGTGGAAAAACGCAATAACATATATGGATGAATAGGTTGAATTTAGCCAAATTATTGGAATGAAGTCGAAGGACTTGGAACAATTCCTTTTCTATTTCTTTTGTTCAGTTAAAGTAATGTAAACTATTCACGTGTTTAACTGCGAATTCATCGTGTGTACACACACACATATATATATATATATAAACTTTGGTTAACCTTGGTTTTGCTTTCGCTCGAACTGTTCATTCTGACGAAGGTCAAGCTTATCACTCTACCTTAGACCTATAGTTTAACGTGGAATCCGAACCACGCCCCACCAGCAGCCCAGCATTTTAACCACTAGGCTACCCAAAGTACCCATTTATCTATCAACCAATTTTTTTTTTTTTGGTGGAAGGATGAACAGCTGGGTTTTGCTGCGCGCCGCCTGCCATCACCTGGTCTCGATCCCGGGGCCGATGGATTCGTCGTCAGCAACGCTAACCACTACACCACCGAGTATATACGATACAATTAAATTCATAGAAACCTTTATTGGAATTAAAATTAAGAACATTACAGAGTAAAAATTATTCTACAGCAGACGTTCGAACACGTAAAAACCATTTCTGGCTCTTTCGTATTGACCCTATGATCAAACTCTGAAATGTGTTTAAAAACGGAATTACTCCCTGTCACCCGTTCGAATATCATACTCGATCTCATGCTGATAAAAAAAAAAAAGGTGCTTCACATCGGAAGATTCACCAGTTTATACTTCACTGCATTTATCGCATTTTATCTTATGCACCCCTGAATTATCATCGCTGTCATTTGCTCTACTGCGACATTTCTTATTCCTAAAATTACTAATATGCTTAATACACGCTGCTTAAATTATATTTCTCTCAGCATTGTTATGATTTCTAACCAAGACACCCGAATTATTCCAGTCAACTGCGGGATTACCGTTTCGTACGGAACAAATATGGCGTTAGAGTCATTAGCTGCGCGAATACAGTATTTATATTTGATTCTAGTTGCCAGAGTTTTTGCCTGTTTGACCAATATATACTAAATTACAATCTTTACATTTAATAGAATTGATACCTCGCGGGGCATTCACAGGAATATTACGAATTAATAGACTCCTGACCGAATTATTGTAAATAAACGCGGCATTAATTCCCACTCCTCTAAGCACGTGAGTAAGGTGAATTAAATTTTTATGATATGGCGAACGCAATACGTTTTTAAATTCTCTTTTATCTTTGTTAATCTTATAAAAAGATTTCTTATCTTTATTTAAACAGTTCTCCAAGAAATAATTTGGATAACATAATTTGCTCCCAATATAAAAAATAACTTGATAAATTCATTATCTAAAAATTGTGGGCTAACTATCCTCAACATTTTTAGGAACATAGAAATGAACATAGATCGTTTAACGGAATATATTATTATTATTATTATTATTATTATTATTATTATTGGGAGACTTCCGGTAAATTTCAAATTTAAAGTCACTGGTACTTCTATGAATGATCATATTAAGAAATGGAATGGAATTACCCCTTTCAATTTCTAAAATGAATTTAATAGAGGGAACTCCGCCGTTGATGCTAGTAAAGAATTCATGAATACTTAGATGAGTGGATCACGGACATAAATGTCATCTATGTACCGTAGCCATGTTAAATCAAAGTTAACATTATTACTGAGTAATTTTGTCTAAAATAAATTCCATGTATAAGCTGGACAAAACGGGGAAAGAGGCCCACCCATTTGCATTACAAACACTCGCTTATAGAAGTTACCATTAAATTGATATATATTGTCTTTAATACATAGCTCAGTAAGAGACATTAATGAGTTTACATCAGCAAGGAATGAGTAATAAGCCAGTTTTTCCTGGTGGTCTAATAACTTTGATAGGCATCTTCTAGCCCGGAAGCCATGTTTGTTCGGACTGAGTAAATTCTTTTCTTGTAAGTAGCTAGCAATTTTGCCTCTAATTACCCGTTCGAAGCACTTTACAAGGTGGGAGGTGAGAGCTACTAGCCGATAACTTTTAGGCATTGCTCTATTACCTCCTTTGAATAAGGGGGCAATATTTGTGTTCTTTAGTGGAGGTGGAATTTGTCCGGTGTCGAGTAATTTTCTCCATAGTACGTATAGGGATTTGGCAATACTCTTTTGACACTTCTTCAGAAACGTGGTACTCCATGTGTCTGGCCCTGGTGTTGAATTTTCTCATATTTGTGATAGACCCTTAATTATGCCTCCTTCCAGGAACTCTAAATCTATTAATAGATTCGTATCCGAACTTGTTCTAGCTGATTTGTATCTATGTCAAAGAATTCATCTGAATTTTCTACTCTTTTCTCGGACTTAGGGATGCTAAACACAGAGTTAAATTGTTCATTAAGCACTTCGCTCATTATTTCTGGATCATTTGTGTATTTGGTCGCCCCACCTTTTAATGGACCAATACTCTCTTTACAAAGCATTTTTTCTTTTCGCAAACGTGTAGAAGTATTTAGGATTATTTTTTGTTTCCTGCTACCTTGTTTTCCTCCTCGTTTGTCTCGTGGATGAATGTTTGTTTTAGTTCTATTTCTATTTCACATTTTTTTTCTCTAGCTTGAGTCTCTCCTTGCTTCAGTTCTGCATATCTGGAGATTTCTTTTGGTTTGTTTCCGTTTCCGTTATGTCCTGATTTTTATCTCGAGTTTGCTACGTTTTCTTTTTTATCTCTTCGGAACATGGTTCAGCGATATGGGTTTAGTTTCATTTTTTATTATAGATAATATTTCTTCCGGAGTCTTCTGTGAAGTAGCAACTACCAATTTACTTCCTTTAAGTCTTCATTTACATTTTTCCAATCTACTTTCTTTGAATTCATATTTAAACCTTCAAATATTTCTTCTTACTCTCTGGGATGCGTTTATGGTTCCCTGGTCACTGATTTTAACTGTATATCGATTAGGGTGTGGTCAGAGAAATTTGCGTGTGTTACCTTTTCATTTATTATTATAACATTGTTAGTTGTCATAATTAAATACAAAACATTCTCTTTTCTAGTCATTCCACAGATTTCCTGGGTAAGTGCATAATGTTCCGTATTATCCAATAGCATTATTGCCTGGGTTCTGTCGTCTTTCGTAATGTTACCATGAAACTTCTCAACATATATAACTTCAGCATTTTTCTTCCATATTATGAAGTGAAAGTTAAAATCCCCACAAATTCAAATATTTGGTGCCGGGGTTTTGAGTGATTTTAACATGTATTCTATTTCATTTGTAACGACTTGGAATTCGCTTTTAGCGATGTTTGGTGGTCTCTACACGTTCATAATAATTAGGTTCAGTTCTTTTACTTTTAAAATAAGAATTCCGACTGTGCTGTTTGATTTGCTTACCTTCAATTCACATGTGAATGTGTTTTTCATGTAAATGTAACAGCCTCCTCCTCTTTCAGCAAATCTATCTGTTCTTTATGTATTACTATTTCAGTGTCTTCGATGCAGTTTTCACAGCTTTTTTTCGCATTTATGTAAATGTTTCCGTTAGACATATGATATCTGTGCTTGTTTTCAGAGCTAAATTGTGCAAATGTTGTAATTTACAGTCTGCATGGTCAGTGTACATACAGCATTTGTATATAATAAATTTACAGGGTTAAAAATCTGGGTGCTTGGGTTATCTGATATTATTATATATATATGCACTAGAATCACAAAATAACACGTGACCTTATTAATAAGCAAACAACCACAAGGAAAGGAAACACAAAGTGAATATATCACGAAAGCGCTCGGACTTTGTGTTTCCTTTTCCTTGTGGTTGTTTGCTTATATATATATATATATATATATATATGCTCCTCGGTGGTGTAGTGGTTAGCGTCGCTGACTACAAATCTATTGGCCCGGGATCGAGCCCCGGTGACCGCAGGCGGCGCGCAACAAAATCCAGCTGTTCATCTTGCCCACACAATAAAGAAAATGGTAGCCTAGTGGTTAAGACGGAAGCAAACCAAAACTGTGTGTGTGTGTATATATAATATATATATATATATTGTGAAAGTATAACAGAACTTGGGCGCCCGGTAGCTCAATATTATAATGGCGGACTCTGAGCGGTGTGTCGCTGGTTTGCTCCCGGCCGCTGTCATCAGGTGGAGTTGAGTTGACCGCTTACCCTGTTTCTCCTCTGGCTCAGGTGACCCTTGGGGCACACTCACCCCCACGTTGTGGAGAAATGAGCTTCTTGGATGTTACCCTATGATGTATAAAGAACTTATCCAAAGAACTGATGGAAAATATATATATATATATATATATATATATATATATATATATATATATAGTGGAGCTAGTTTTAGCCGTTTAAGGTGATAATGATTTAATTGTATGCAACGATTGATTAAGGCAATGACTGATTGCTTTATAATGATAGGCTGGGTTAATAATTTATATTGTTATACAGTATCACCGATTGGAATGAATGGTTATTTGATTAGATCCACCATACTATTGGAAGTGACCGAATGGCAGTGAGGGTCACCAGCTTGATTTACGCTCAAGCAAATTAATATTAAGGTTATGAAAGACACCTTACTTTTGTAGTTTATTATGAAAATAAATCCGTTATTTTATTCACTGTGATATAACAAAGAATTGACAGTAATTAATTGGTAGTTTTACGTTATGCTTATGGCATAGGCTTAGCTAATAAGATGAAATGTTAATAGCTTAATTGACACGTAATAAATAATGTAATACTCATCGATGGTATGTAAATGGCATGCGACATGTAACATTGAATAGGCCTAGTAACTGATATAAAGAATGCACGTGCGTTTGGTGCATTGAATGGAATACTTGACACTGATTAAGTAGGCTAAATGATTGCATGGATGCACATAGAATAATTGATGTGGCCTAATAATAATGGATTGAAATGCTTGACAAATACACAAATATCATTTTATATAGAAGATCATTATGTGATGTTAAATGATTACGTCAAAAGAACATTTGGTTAACACGTAAATGTGAACTGAACATAATGACGGATGATACGCGGAATAAGGTATTGAAATGACACTTGAATTGGATGACAGGCCTACTGCGTTCTTTCACGAGAGTCAGTTGGAACGCGTAAATACACAATTTGGGAGTATAGCCTACCGTTCGGCGGTAGGCTAATGTTGGTTTCAAGAGTACTTACGAATATGATGTACTTAGCTTAGGGCGATGTAAAAACTTGAAGGCGGGCTGAAGACGAACCTATTAGGCAGATTCGAGCTGTCGTTGTCCGTTAAGCCTCTTGAGATGATGGATGTAGGCTTCGTGGAGACCTGAGGTGATGTTACTTCACGAGGTGCAGGCTGGCCTTGTGATATTGCGGAAGATATCTCGAGGAACGTGGAGAAACTTGAAGGCCGACCCGGCAAACTGCAGGCCCGAAGTGATTCCGGTTGGGCCTCGAAAGATTGCTTCTGCAGGTGGTCTGTAGATCTCACGTGAAGAAATTGTAGGCCCTGAAGAAAAGTAGCGGCCGTGGCCCCCGGCCAGGGGCCGGAAAGCGGTTGGTGGACGTTCGATGGTGAGCGTACGGGTGAGTGAGAGTGAGTATAACGTGGAAGCTCCTTTTATACCGTAGGCCTGTGACGTAGACTTCATTCTTAAGACGGTTTGTCCACGCGTCTTTTAGTTGTTAACGGTTTTTGTTCGCTCCCATTGGGGAAAAATAGACGCTCCATTGTTTTACTCTTGCCCACGTGTGTTCCAACCTGTTTTATGGTAGCGTGGAAAGAAAGTATGTCTGTCGATTTGTTGGTCTATTTCTTATCGATACGCTACAAGTAGTTCCCTCTCAGAGACGAAGGAACGATACTGAGAAGAAATACCATTCTGTAGGGAGACTGATGAGGCCACTCCGAGATTTGACGCTGGGCCTGGTATGTCGTGGAATTCCTGACGCAGGAAGAATGAGGGTCGTCAGATGCTCGGAAGAGGAAACGCTGGTGTATGGGGTGGGGGTTCCGCAGGGGGGTGGGGTTGGGGTACGGCAGGAATGGGGACAGTGAGGAGCGAACGGAGGAAACGAGAGGGGCGGGGGGACTGTGTTGGTGGTCGAATGCTGTTGCCCGTAACTCGTCGCGTGGTTGTTCTCGTTGAGGTCGCTCCTGCCGCAGGGGTTGGGCTTCGGCAGGAATGTGGAGCAATGAAGAGTGGACGAAGGAAACGAGAGGGGCCGGGGAACTGTCTGAGTTCGAATGCTGTGCCCGTAACTCGTCGTGTGAATGTTGTCGTCGAGGTCGCTCCTGCCGAAGGGAGAAAAAGAAACGTCGTTCAAGTCCACGAGCAGCAGGAATTAATCCACGGAATGATGCAAAGAGACAGTTGATGAAGGCAGAGGGATCGCCAACCCTGTGCCTGAAGTGTTGTTTTGCAGTTTGCTTGTTGCGTGGAGGCATGTGTGCACTCTGCTCGTTGACTAAAAGAATGCTTTCTTTTTAGGCCTTCCCGTAGGGAATGGGGAAGGGAAAACCCGTCGTGCTTGCGGACAAACAATTCGCTGATGCAATGAGGCGCGTCACCAGATTTATCGCCAAATGATTTACCGTACAACGGCCGAGACGGGACCGTTGAATATTTTTGGACGAGGTGGTGACGAAAGAATGCGCCGTTTGAAACGAATTTGGGACTGACTGCAGCGCTGGGGGGGGGGGGGGTGAGTGGTCCTGAGGCGTTAGATGGTGAATTTCGTGAGTCCCTCCACGATCCGTTTGACGACGGAGCAGGACCCAATGCCAGTGGTGGCTTCTCCAAGGGGTCGCCGCGCCCCTGCCGTCAGGAGGCAGTGAGACTCGACTCAGGGGGACGCACTCGCGGAATTTGAAAGTTGCGGTGATTGTGCGACGGCACATGACCGCGAGACAGTAAGGCATTAAAGTACCGCGCGGAACGAATATCACTGTTTGCAAGTAGGCCTAGATAATTTCACTGAATTTATGAATACCGTACGTACATAGAAATTATTTAATGTGGCTGCAAAAAAATGAAATGGTCAATAATAGCTAAACACAGGATCGCTGTGAAAATAACGTAAAATAAGATCGAGTCACTCCGGGGTTACACCAATTTATAGTGGAGCTAGTTTTAGCCGTTTAAGGTGATAATGATTTAATTGTATGCAACGATTGATTAAGGCAATGACTGATTGCTTTATAATGATAGGCTGGGTTAATAATTTATATGTAATACAGTATCACCGATTGGAATGAATGGTTATTTGATTAGATCCACCATACTATTGGAAGTGACCGAAATGGCAGCGAGGTCACCAGCTTGATTTACGCCAAGCAAATTAATATTAAGGTTATGAAAGACACCTTACTTTTGTAGTTTATTATGAAAATAAATCCGTTATTTTATTCACTGTGATATAACAAAGAATTGACAGTAATTAATTGGTAGTTTTACGTTATGCTTATGGCATAGGCTTAGCTAATAAGATGAAATGTTAATAGCTTAATTGACACGTAATAAATAATGTAATACTCATCGATGGTATGTAAATGGCATGCGACATGTAACATTGAATGGGCCTAGTAATGATATAAAGAATGCACGTGCGTTTGGTACATTGAATGGAAACTTGACACTGATTAAGTAGGCTAAATGATTGCATGGATGCACATAGAATAATTGATGTGGCCTAATAATAATGGATTGAAATGCTTGCACAAATATCATTTATATATAGAAGATCATTATGTGATGTTAAATGATTACGTCAAGAGAATATTTTTAACACAAATATGACTTGAACATAATGACGGATGATACGCGGAATAACGGTATTGAAATGACACTTGAATTGGATGACAGGCCTACTGCGTTCTTTCACGAGAGTCAGTTGGACGCGTACACACTTTGGGAGTATAGCCTACCGTTCGGCGGTAGGCTAATGTAGGTTCAAGAGTACTTAGAATATGATGTACTTATCTTAGGACGATGTAAACTTGAAGGCGGGTGAAGACGAACCTATTACGCAGATTCGAGTGTCGTTGTCCGTTAAGCCTCTTGAGATGATGGATGTAGGCTTCGTGGAGCCTGAGGTGATGTTACTTCTCGAGGTGCAGGCTGGCCTTGTGATATTGCAGGAAGATATCTCGAGGAACGTGGAGAAACTTGAAGGCCGACCCGGCAAACCGCAGGCCCGAAGTGATTCCGGTTGGGCCTCGAAGGATTGCTTCTGCAGGTGGTCTGTAGATCTTACGTGAAGACAAATTGTAGGCCCTGAAGAAAGTAGCGGCCGTGGCCCCCGGCCAGGGGGCCGGAAAGCGGTTGGTGGACGTTCGATGGTGAGCGTACGGGTGAGTGAGAGTGAGTATAAGTGGAAGCTCCTTTTATACCGTAGGCCTGTGACGTAGACTTCATTCTTAAGACGCTTTGTCCACGCGTCTTTTAGTTTTAACGGTTTTCGTTCGCTCCCATTGGGAAAAATAGACGCTCCATTGTTTTACTCTTGCCCACGTGTGTTCCAACTGTTTTATGGTAGCGTGGAAAGAAAGTATTCTGTCGATTTGTTGGTCTATTTCTTGTCGATCCGCTACATATATATATATTATAATATATATATATGCGACATTGGGTCTGGGTAGTAGTTGGATGGGAGACCGTCCTCCGCGCCCAGATTATGTAGGCGACCCGTGGTTCGGATCCCACGTAAACTGTAGGTCCCCTTCGTCATATGACCTTAGATGTTGCGAAGGAGGTTAAACAACCCCAATAAAAAAAAAATAATATATATATATATATATATAAAATTATATATATTAAAGAAATTCTATGGATGTTACAACTACAGAATATAATACAAAAACTCTACGGGACTCTTACTGCGATTTTAGACACCAGCTACATCCACAAACATAATAATAATAATAATAATTATAATAATAATAATAATAATACATTCTTCCAATTTATTTTCACTATAAATAAAATGTAAATAATTTTCAAGACAAAGCTGTTTCGGGACGTCCAAATATACAGTATATGTTGGCCCAATGTCTTTCTCAAGGCATATAGAGACTACAGACGACTTTGACCATTTCGTGGGCAAGGGATAGATCGCAAAGAGTCGAAAATAACTATCACTCCCGTAGCCAGGACTTCCCAAGAGGGCGGGGGTTGAAATGGTAGAAAGGTGGACCTTTTGGTGCAAAGACCTAGTCACTGCGGAGGAGGTTTAGAGTAGTTAAGTTTAGAGTAGTTTAAAATAGTTTATAGTAGTTTGTGAAGTTTTAAAAAATGCAAAAAAATGCAAGTGTTTATTTACTAAATGATGTTAAGTAATATCATTTAGTAAATAAACGCTGGCATTTTTTTTTTTGCATTTTTTTTTTGCATTTTTTTTTGCATTTTTTTTTGTATATTATATCATATAATAAGTTATAACTATGGTTACAAAAGTGGATCTTTCCTGTCAAGGGTGAGTCGTTCAACCCTCACCCCCCCTGGCTACGGGCCTGACTACTAATATAATTTATCAATGATCAAATCATCAGTGAAGGTGAATTTAATCACAGAAAGACGAAATATTGGCTCTTTTCCGTTCTACCCCAGCATCAAAAAATGAAATTATATATTATTTTCTACTGTAGTTTTACTTGCTGAATTCAATAATATATATCTTATTTTGGAGAAATTAATAACAAAAGAGTTATAATCCGTTTATTTTATTTAAAAGTAGAGATTGCATTTAAGATTTCAATAAAAATGTCTTCCTTTTTGTCTTCTCCTCCACAGAAATTCACATAAATAAGAATCTATCATATTTCTAGATGTTCCCCAATGTCTCTCGTTCCTTTGTTTAGCTAAATCAACTGTACGCCCTTGACGATTGGTTAGGTTAGGTCGTGATATTTTCGTTAGTTAGCCTTATAAGGTTAACTAAAGAAAGGCTGGGGTAGAACGTTATTTCCTTAACTATGTTTATGAAATTTCATTTATCATCCATAACAATATCTACAAAGAGAGAAAAAAATTAATAATTATAACCATAACTAATTAAAGCACGAATACTTTCTCCAAAATAAAATATATTATTATTGAATTCAGCAAGTAAAACTACACTAGAAATTGTTGCTGGGGTAGAACGGAAAAGATCCGAAATATTTTGCCATAGTTTGTCTAATAGCAGGATTATCGTGAAGATTAGTGTATTAACTAACGATTAGAAGAAAAGATTCACTAATAGTTTGCGCGTAGGGAGTTATGCTTAAATTTGTCGATATTGTTTACGTGAACAAAATCATACACATGTAAAGAATGAATTACTTCTCAATACTTTTGTTTGTAAATCAAAACAACGTAAAGTACATGTACAAAAATAACGAGACTTATATAGCCATTTTGCACCGAAACTTTTGCGTAGGAACACTGCCCTGCGCCGAGATTGCACCCCATGTACATTATATTGAAAAGTCTACTGAAATTATGAAATTTTGAGCTCAAGAAATCTCGAAATTACGCAAAGTCTTGAAATAATTTACCGAATTTTGCAAAGAGAAAAATAGTTCTCAAATTTTCTTTTTATAAAGTAAGTGAGCCTAAACTACAAGCAATTTTGCAATATGACTTAACACTAAACGTTTTCCTCAGAATGAACTAATTCTGTCAGTGCCACATGGGTGAATCACTGAGTAAAGATTTTCTTTGTTCTCCCCCTTCAAGCCTATTTATATCATGACATTGTATACGAGGTTTGTTCAAAAAGGATCCGGAATGATGCGATTATAGACAGAATATGGTACTTACAGGGTTTGGGGCATAATCTCCCTCAAAGTACGCTCCTTCTGAAGCCACACACTTTGCCCAACGATCCTGCTACCGTTGAAAACATTTTCTCGAAAGCACTTTTCGGAATGGCCAAAAGCTGCTCCTTCGAATTTTTTTTAATGGTCTCAACATCATCGAATCGGTGTCCTTTCAGGGTTTGTTTGAGCTTCGGAAACAAAAAAAGTCGCATGGAGCCAAATCCGGCGAAGATGGAGGCTGCTGTACTTGGGGTGGGGGTAGCGTTTTTGGCCAAAAATTGCTGGACAAGTTGCGACGAGTGAGATGGCACCTTATCGTGATGAAGCATCCAGTCTCCGAACTCCCACTTCTGCGGCCGTTTCCTTCGAACTGCTTCACGTAGACGTCTCAAAACTTCAATGTAAAATTCCTTGTTGATTGTTTGTCCCTGTGGAGCATATTCATCATGGTGCACAACACCACCTTCACAGTAAAAAAAACAAGAAAGAAGAAGAAATCGCCGCGAAACAAATCACGTTTAATTTTACCGGCTCACCACAGTGGACTGACGCTACAGAATGAAGTGTAACCCTATCAGTCAACTTGTCTCGACATACAGACATGTTTAGCACAGTCACCACTTCAAGCGTGATCTTGTTCTAAAAATAAACATCCTGTCCGGATATTTTTTGAACAGACCTCGTATATATATATCTTTATGGAATAGTAAGAGAATCATCTCCGAAAATATTTATTACTTTCACAGAAAAGTAGGTTGCAGATTAGGAATTTTCTAATCAGGGATGAGGAAACTTAGTTACAGATTATGAACTGTCCAATCAGGGACTATGTTTCATTCCTTTCAAAGGCTGACCAATTAGAGGAAGGAAAATATTTTTTGCATCTGAAATCCGGTACTCTATATAAAAATGTACGATAATCGTGAGAAGGGGTTAACCAAAGACTATACTGTACATAACAAGGGATGACACACGCTATTTTTTTATTATTTATTGTGTTATTCTGCCAGATGAATATTAGGTACTCATTTGATTAAATATTAAGCTATATAATAATAAATATTAAAAACGCTTTAAAGTAATGATGTTTCTTCTCAGGTATTTTAATTCTCCTGCCAAACACTAGATGACAGAAGCGAAAACAAAACGCTAATGCAAAAGTGGGCGGAGTTTCGGTTTTGTTACATATGGACTTTGGTCCGACATAGGCCTGCATTCCGCCATACTTGATTTAAGAAATTACGCATTATAGATCTATTAAGAGAAGTTACAAAGATTCGAGGTGACTGTACAGTATTAAAACAAACTTTACAGTCACATTATTAGTCACTTATCCTACAAGACTAATAAATGCAACAGATTTACTTATACTAAGTTTATACAGAAGTTTTTTAGTTAATTCATAGGTTTAATTGAATTTACATCATATTATATACATAGTACGACATTAATTATCTATCAATACTAGTGTATAGAGTTGCCATCTAACAATATTCACAAAAGCCAATTAATAATAATTATTGACTGTTATTGTATCGTTAATTTTTTAGTTGGAAGTTGAATATGAATAAAACAAACAATATTGACTTTTGGTCGATGAACTCCAAAAAAACAATACACGACTCGATTATAAATAAAAGACATTAATTGATGCTGCGCTTTTTTACATGAAAATCGTGTATAGTTCTCACACACACACACACACACACATGTTTAGCAACCTTACAAAACGGCGACATTTTTACATTTTCAATTGTGGATGACGATTTCAACATAATATAAATAACCTAATTAAATTAACCTAACCTAACCAACCTAACCTAGCGTAACTTAACCTAACCTTCATTATATCTCTTTCTTTCCCTGCTATTTAATGAATTTTAAATAAGAAAAGTAAGTGTAACTCTATGGCGACACCGTTAATGTCGCTACATGCATATTCATGTCGCAGTGACGTAAGGTAGCCAAGAACACACACACACACACATATATATATATATATATATAGTGGTTCAGTGGTTAGTATCGCTGACTACGAATCCACTGGCGCCGGGTTCAATTCCCACTGATGACAAGCGGCGCGCAGCTCACCCAGCTGTTCATCCTTCCACACAATAAAAAGAAAGTTGATTGGTAGATAAATTGGTAGCCTGGGTAGCCTAGTAGTTAAGTCGCTGAGCTGCTGATCGGGAAGTCATGAATTCGAGTCCGGACGAGGACTTTGTACTACTCGTAATTTCTGACCACCCGTGGTGGATCGTGGTTCGGATTCTACGTTCAGCTGTAGGTCTAAGGTGGGGCAATAAGCTCGACCTTCGTCAGAATAAACAATTAGGGCGGGAGCGAAACCAAGGTTAACCAAGGTTATATATAAACACACAGGGTTGACAAAAGTAAATAGACACCACGATAAATTGGGATCACGTTAAGAATAGCGAACCCATAGGCATAGGGTGTTGGGTTCGCTATTCTTGACATGGATAATTTCGGGTTCTCTATTCTTGACATGGAAACTTTTGGGTTTGCTATTCTTAACATGGAGAATTTTGTAAAAACCTGTGAAGCTATTGGTCTCTTTTGTCATATTACCCTGACTGTTAGTACCGAGGGTAAATCATGGGATCACCTAAAGAGCAGGGCCTCCAGCCTTCTTTAATTAGCCTCATAAGGCTAACTAACGAAAATATCACGACTTAACCTAACCAGTTGTTAGGTCAACTGTACGCCCTTGACGATTGGTTAGGTTAAGTCGTGATATTTTCGTTAGTTAGCCTTATAAGGCTAACTAACGAAGGCTGGGGGCCCTGATCTTCAGGTGATCCAAATCATGCAATCACCATCGCTATTCTTAACTTGTTGAATTTTGGGTTCGCTATTCTTAACATGTTTAATTTTGGGTTCGCCATTCTTAACATGAGGTAAATGGGTTCGCTATTCTTAACGTGATCCGATAATTGTCCTCAAGAACAAATGGCAAAGTTCATCATTGGAATGCCAGAACGTGTGTCACCTTTACATAATGGAAAGAGGGGAAAACAACACCATTACAAATATAGTGAGTCAATAAATCTGTTATTATTTACTCACTTTTATTATTAAAGAAAAAACTGGAAAAACCGAAGGTGTTTAGTTTCTCTCTCTCTCTCTCTATATATATATATATATATATATATGTGTGTGTGTGTGTGTGTGTAACTTAATTCTACTCTTCCACCACCTTACATTTCTTAATTAAAATTTTAACTACTTTTAAATTTTGTTTTCCATTCTTCCATAGGCTTCACTAGGGTGTAAATCTCTTACCCTTGTCATCTTGAACCAAGCGTAACTCTGAGAATTCATCCCCCGCGTAATATAATCCGTTCCACCTGTCATTCTTTCTCTCAGAATTATTCACATTCGGAAAAATAAAAAGGTAGAATGAAAGAGTATACGGCGCTGAAGAACTTTGGAATGCAGACATTTGACTCACTTGTGTGTGTGTGTGTGTGTGTATATAAAAGTCACTTATATATAATAATTTTAAGAAATAAAGCTGTTTGGTACAAGTGGTTTACACGGTTCAATAATTCTCACTGTGGATATATAATTATAATGTGGCTATATGTCATGGCAAATCAGATTGAGTCGTTGGTCATACATGGACAGCATTGCAATTTTTAGTATAGTCTAGTCCAGTGGTTCCCAACCTTTTAGAGGCCACTGCCCCTTTTCACCAAAGAGTATTTTTTAATAAAAATGAATGGATATAAACCTTAACAAACAATACGATAATTAGTGAATGTAACTATTTGAAAAATAATCACGATACAATGAATACATTGATATTTATCGCTCTAATAATCTCATTTAACATTACATTACAATTGCTACAATGGAGTTAATACAGTACTTAAGTTTGCGTGTCATTCAGTCCTTTCTCCTAGCGCCTCCCTTTACTCTCAACGTCCCCCTAAACTTTACAAACGCCCACTGGGGGCGGTACCGCCTCCGTTGAGAATCGTTGGTCTAGTCAAGTCGTAGCATTAGATGTAATAGTAATCAGTTGAAGGGCCAGAAGCTGACACGGTGCTCAGGCCAGACGAACGCGGCCCATTGCGCTAACTCCCGGTTTAATATTAACCATCGGGATTCGAACTCCTGACCCAAGTGGCTTCACTTCGCTTAAAGGGAAACGGTAATAACGGATGAAGGTTGCGACTTAAATAATAAGGAAAGAAGAGAGAAAAGACTTAAAGTAGCCAGTTCACATGATTCACACAGATTCGCGCAGATTGATCCTTGAAGATTAAGATGCGCGGAAGATGCGCGGAACTTCGTACATCAAAGCGAAAACATTTACTTCTCATTGGTCAGAAATCACTTTCAAATATTCGCCATACATCAAAGGGTTTTATGTTTTTCTGGACAATATAAATTGTCTTGCTATGAATCTGAATTAAATGATAATTAGATGAATATATATAGTAGCTGTTTAGTGAGAGCTGGGCACTTGCGTTTTTTTGCCCGTTTTTTTGCGGTACTGCGGTACTGCGGTACTACTACCGCACTACCAAACCGGTACTGCGGTACTGCGGTACTACTACCGCACTACCAAACCGGTACCGCATAACGCAGTACCGCAAAGGATCGCTGAAAGTACAGCAGTACCGCTACCGCATTCAAATTTCCCGCGGTACTTTCCGCGGTACCGACCAACACGGTAGTACCGCAGTACCGCAGTACCGCAAAAAAAACCGCAAGTGCCCAGCTCTACGGTGACGGTGACGGTCGGAGTGTTTACATTCCTGTGAGACCCGTCCCTAATTCGTTAGGTTATTGAGGGGTACATTTTTACGAACATAGGACTGACACGCGTATTATGAAAGTACTGTGTATATACGAGCCCCGCAAGATTAAAATGAAGAACCAGAAAATATTAGGGTTACTTCTAATGCGCATGTACCTCCAGGAGGTATGAATAACTAAATACATGTAGTCGATTTCCACATACTTCATGACTCGAGAGATTTGAACACTTTGTAGCATCGATGGGGTGAGATTTTTGATGACACTATGGTCAAAATTTTGCGAAAGCCCAGTTATTATTTCCAATGAATTTGTCCGATTTGATAAAGATGTCGGAGGAGGTTTGTTTTGCGCAAGTGGTAATCAATTGAGGTGCTTACAGACGTGCTCACTGGATTCATATCTGGGTTTCTCAAAACCTAAGGATGAACTCCTAGTCTTTTCGATATCTTTCAGTGAGAAATGAATTGTGAAAAGTGACAGGTTGTACTGTTTTCTCGCCATGCCCGCTCGTTGAACACAAATTTTCCTTAATGGAATTATGGAAGATAGTTCTGAAACAGGAATATACATTTCCTGAAATATAGACATCCATCAGCGAATATCAGGTCCATTGAATGTCCCATTATCTTTATGGACTCATCTTATTCCTATGGAACTTTCTATTTACGAGCGATCGGAGAGTAACTTTACAGTAGCTGCAAATCTGAAAATATTTACTTGCTGTGTGAGTTACGTATATGAGTCCTCACATTTCCCGGCACAGTTTAAACATTTGTGTCAGCTTTACAGTACCAGTTGCGAAGAAATATGTGCCTTGCGTATTTAATTACTGTCGAACTTCTGCTTTGACCTCGTTATGCGCGTGGAAATGATGGATGTTGAGGTACTTCTTCAAGGACCACAAGAGAAGATAGTTGGTGGGTGCAAGATCAGAACTATACGAAGGGCGATCGTGATGGATGTTTGCAGATTTACAGTTGTTATAAAGATACCTTCCGATAACTTCAAGTATATTTATTTCTGGACTATATATATATATATTGCAAAAACTGCACTCACCACCTCTTGAATAGAAGGTGAGGGCGCTAGCCACTAACACTACAAGTACAAGAGGGTAAAAGTTAACACAAACTTTCAAACAACGAAGTAAACGCGTAACGCTTTCGCGTCCAGAAGCATTTTACCTCTCAACCCTCCCACATTCCAAATTATCTAGTTCAGGGTTTCCCAATTTTTTGCAGTCACTGACCCCTTTCTAACCCTGGTAACTTCCGCGGACCTCCGTCCCCCCTTCTAATTTGCTTAATTTCTTAATATTAAAAAAATACAAATTGCGAAAATTAGTGTATTAATTATTTATGGTCACAACAATGAATTTTTACAATAAAAACTAAAAAGTATAAATATTACACAAATGTCCAACAAAATGTTATTTTTGTTAGTGTAGTAATATTTGGAATTCTGTTTGGAGATACCACCGCGGACCCCCTGAGACGTGACCGCGGACCGCAGTTTGAGAAACCTTGATCTAGTTCAACGTTGGGGTCTCATAAATGGAATATCATACATGAACACGCACGATTTTGCATTATGCAAAATTCTGTATGTGCATGCGTGATTGTGTGTATATATATATATATTATATATATTATATATATATATATATATATATATATGCATCAAAACCTTTGGTAAATCAGTAAACAAAAATTATAATAAAAAGAGAATTATACACAAAGTAAAAATTGGCATTAAAAAAGGCCACCAAAACGACATAAAATCACAATCTAAATTTGGTCTTAATTTGTGAAAAACAAAGATGAAAGACACGAATACATGCTAAAAACCTACGTAAAAATGGAATTAATTTTGAGGCAAATAATTTTGTTGGTGAATGAAACTGAAGTGGTTTATGGAAAGCGAAGTTCTTGAAGACTCGCTTACAAAAGTGTCGTCACTCCTGGTAACCATGAATCGTGTTTGCGAAATTCCTTATGACTGAATGTTGTGTCTTACGTCTAGATCAAATCACAGTAGCGCCCAAAACACACAAAAGTGGGAAAATTTATCTATGATAAAATTATACGGTACACAATATATGAAAATGGATAAGAACTCTGAGGGAAATTGAAGCAATATCAAATTTTTTACCTGTTTTACATTATTAACACTATTGGTATTGTAAATTTTATAAATATTGGTATAAAAACTGATATATATATATATATATATATATATATATATAAATGAAAAAGAAAAAGTTTATTGGCAGACCATTAGTCCATATGGCAGCATATATCAGCATGTATCCTGGTGGCGTAATTTTCCATATACAAGCAAGGGCCATTTTAGGCGGGTGCCGGAGGTACGCTGCACCCAGCCTCGCGCTTGGACTGACCCTCTGGAAGCACTGAGAGATCACATGACACAGACAACAGAACCCACTTTGCATTGTATATAAATTAATTATACAATAATCCTATTATAATTCTCGTATGTTAATCGTTATAAATTGAACGGTACGGTGATTTAAATGACTTTTAACATCCATTAAAAAGCCATTCCGAACACTGACCTCCGGCCCCGCAATTATTTTTGCACCTGGCCCCATGAAACCTGCAAAGCCTAGCGCCAGCCCTGGTATACCGTATATACAGGGTCCACCAAAAAAAAACATGCGTCCGTATTTTTCCTTTTAAACTCCATAATTTCTTTTAACTTTCGATAAAACTTTAACAAAATAAAATAACGTTATCTGACAACATTTCTTTAAATTTTTAGCACAGTAGCTGAATAGACCTCATTTTAGCACGTAAACAAAAACAGAATGTAAAAATACCGTAAATACTCAAAATTTCTTTATTATACAACCAAAAATTCCTTTCATATAAAATTGTTATTAAAACGTCAAACTAAAAATACTGTTTAATATGTTTTCCTCCAACTTCTATTACTCTCCGAAGTCTTGGTCTAAATTGATCTACTGCTGAATCAATCTGGTCTCGTGGGAATTCGGCCCAATGTTCAATCAGAACATCTCTCAGGAGTTAACGTTTCTAATTTTCTTACCGCGATTAACTCGTTCTGACAAGTTTTCCCAGATCCCATAATCAATAGGATTCAAATCAGGACTGTTCGGAATTCGGGAAGAAACTTCTTCATTATTTTCTTCCGTTCCAACACTCCTTAGACGACTACTACCTTTTTTTCTAACAGTACTGCCTGTAGCATCAATTTTTTTCAGCAACGTATCCAGTCCGCCCAGTGTCCATCCTTTATTGGGGAATCCCGCCAATATTTTGTGCCTTCCATATCCCCTATTAAGCCTATAATGCTTAATAATTATTTTATCTTCATCAGAGAATGGCATTTGAGGGATATCTACAGTAATTTTTTTTATTTGAAAAAAAAAAAAAATTATTTCAATGTGCACTTAGATTTATGAAACTAAAAAATCAAGTTAATATTAAATAACCAAATTTAATAATTCACTTATAAAAATTGGCTGGCTTATACAAAATTCAATGGTAATTATTGTCTGTAAATTTTATATAAATCATCCAAACACATTTTGATTTATTAGGTTACAATCAAGCGCATGTTTTTGTTTGGCGGACCCGTTATATTTATACTGAACTGGGAACTTTTCCAAATGGACGACCCCACGGGATTTAGCTGAAAATTTGTATATTAATAAATTTTTATATTCTAATAACGAAAATGACATTATTTTCCTGGAGAAATATGCGCAACGTACGAAAAAAATTGCATTTATATGCGCACTAGTTTGCATGGCGCATGACCGTTATCTAAAATATGTTATGTAGTGGGTTTTACAAAATAAAACGCAGATAATATCCTTTATTTATTAAAATTTGCAATATTTAATATTTCAATAAATAAATCTTCATTTGCATACCTTTTTCTCCGTACGAACTCGCATAAACAGTCATTTTTGTTGTTGTTATTAATGTTTATTTGTTGCCTGCTTAAACCTAGTTTAGTCTAAATATTATTGTTGTAGTGTGAGTATATGATAATGCAGTGCTGTGATCTATCTACTTGCGAGTTGCCCCCGGTCAATTGAATGCCCGGTTATGTCAATTGAATGGCCCGGTTAGGTCAATTGAATGCAGGTTAGGTCGACTGTACGCCCTTGACGCTTGGTTAGGTTAAGTCATGATATTTTCGTTGTTTTAACGAAAATATCACTACTTAACCTAACCAATCGTTAAGGGCGTACAGTTGACCTAACCGGCCATTCAAGTGACCTAACTGGGCATTCAATTAGCCGGAGGCCACACAGCAACCTCGTATCCGGGCGTCATGAGCGGTGTAAACTAGATAACGGTCATGCGCCATGCAAACTAGTGCGCATATAAATGCAATTCTTTTCATATTTCTCTAGGAAAATAATGTAATTTTCGTTATTAGAATATGAAAATTTATTAGCATACAAATTTTCAGCTAAATCCCATAGGGTCGTTCATTTGGAAAAGATCCCTGAACTGTAAAGTATATATTAAAATAAAAGTAATATGGAGAATTTGTATTGTATTGAAATTATCTTGAATAATCTTTCTACATGCACGACTTCAAGGGTCGATTAGGGCATGATTTAGCTGTTTATCACTTGTTTGTAGTGAGGGACTTACGGACTAACCTCAGAATTATCGCCTGAAAATTCCAAATTCCATACATACATGACCCCAGAGGCCTCTTATGACTTGATATAACTGTATGTCACGGTTATGTGATAGCTGATTACCGACCGCATGAATAGTATTTATGGTACCTTATCAACATAAACAAAAAAAAAATAAAAATGGTACAGAATTGTGTTCGTATTAGAGTACAAATTTAAAATATTGGTGCTGGAAAAATATGAGATTGTAAATCTTGTAAAAGTATTAATACTGAAAAAAAATTGGTATTAAAAAAAAAAAAAAATATATATATATATATATATATATATATATAGGGTGGCGCAAAAGTCGCGCATCATAGGAATTTTCAGTGTTGATTATAATATAATATTTTTTTCTTTTAGGCAGGAGATGGCTGCGAAATTAACAATAGACGAGAGGGTGAGCTTGATTTTAATGCTTCAAATACCAGGTACAACAAATCGATGAATCGGTACAGAATTTAAATTCTGTGCCGAGGTAAATTTAAATTCTGTACCGATTCATCGATTTGTTGTACCTGGTATTCCATACATTAAAACCAAGCTCACCCTCTCGTCTATTGTTAATTTTGCAGCCATCCCCTACCTAAAAGAAAAAAATTAATATATTATAATCAACACTGAAAATTCCTATGATGCGCGACTTTTGCGCCACCCAATATATATATATATATATATATATATACGCCTCGGTGGTGTAGTGGTTAGCGTCGCTGACTACGAATCCATCAGCCCCGGGTTCGAGACCCACTGACGGCAGCCGGCACGCAGCAAAACCCAGTTGTTCATCCTTCCACACAATAAAGAAAGTGGTTCGTAGATAAATGGGTACCCTGGGTGGTCTAGTGGTTAAGACGCTGGGCTGCTGATGGGGCGTGGTTCGGATTCCACGTTAAACTGTAGGTCTAAGGTGGAGTGAAAAGCTTGACCTTCGTCAGAATGAGCAATTCGGGCGGAAGCTAACCAAAGGTATATGTTGAAAATAAAACATTGTCATGATGTTGTATTACTCTTTTTACATATTTTCGATGTCTCTAGACATATGAAACACCCTGTGTGTGTGTGTGTATATATATATATATATATATATATATATGTCCCGCAAATGAGGCGGGATGCTGCAGAGGGGTCAGTAGTATGGGCGAAAAATGGGAGAGTGCAGAGATAATGATCATTGTTGCAAAGAGGGGGTATGCTGCAAAGGGGGTTGGGGTATGCAGTGAAGGGGGAGGGAGCTATGCAATGAAGGATGTGAGAGGGGAGGGAGCTTCGGGGGGAGAAGGGAGGATGACCTCCCCCGAAAGGGGTTGCCTTAACCTAAGAGAGGAAGAGAAAGAAGAGACGGAGGAAGTCTTTGGGGTAGAAGGTGGGATGTCCTTACTCTCCCCAAAGGGAAACCTAACCTAAGTAGGAAGGAGAGAGAGATCTTTATTCCGTCGAAGTTCACATCATTATGAATCTTCTGAAGCCAAGTAGGTCTTATATAGAGGAAGGTTGAGTTACCAGATACCACTTTTTATTTTAATTGTTCAGGTATACATTAATAGGGTGAGTTGCTAGATATCGCCATTTATTTTAATTTTTATTTATATTATGGAGAGTTGGCAGATATCACCATTTATTTAAATTTTTTATTTATATGAGGATAGTTGTCAGCTACTGCCATTTATTTTAATTCATACGAGTTGTCAAATAATGTTTTTATTTATTAAAAACAATAGCAACTTTTCCTTAATGTTATTCAGAAAAAAAAATTCACTAGACAATTGGCAAAAGAAATCGTTCCATTAACATATCTCTTAGATTAATATTCAATTTACCATTCGTTTTCACTAAAACCTTAGAATGTATACCGTCTATTTACTTTTAACAATCCTTGAGCAATTTTTTCCTTAATGTTATTCAGAAAAAAAATCACTAAGCAAAAGAAAGTAAATCGAACAGTTAACATATCTCTTAGATTAATATTCAATTTATCATACGTTTTCACTAAAACCTTAGAATGTATGCCGTCTATTTACTTTTGACAATCCTTGAGCAATTTTTTCCTTAATGTTATTCAGAAAAAAAATTCACTAAGCAAAAGTAAATCGAACCGTTAACATATTCTCTTAGATTAATATTCAATTTACCATTCGTTTTCACTAAAACCATAGAATGTACACTAGGGTGGCCCACTTTTCAATTTTTTTTTAAAAGTATAGGTTATCGTAGTTTTTCCCATTATTTGGCACTATACTAGCACATTGGTACCATTTTTACAAAAATTTATCAATATTTAGGGGTCTCGCATCGACCTTGAAATTACGAGTTTTTTTTTTTTAAATGCGTACTTTTTAACGTTTTACTGAATCAAGATAAATCATTAAGTAGGGATGTTTTCTGAATCCTCTTGATGAGAGAAGTCGTTTGGTGTGCCTTCCAATGTCATACGACTAACGGTTTAAAAGTTGTGCCTGTATACAGGTAATACCAATGTGCTAGTATAGTGCCAAATAATGGGAAAAACCACGATCACCTATACTTTTCAAAAAAATCAGCAAATAGCAGACAAATAAGGAAGAAAGAAACAATAACTTAAACAATCACTTTTGCATTGTATTGACCACTATCACACGTCACTGGCTGCAACGTTGTCCCTCTGTCCTTGAAGTCGCCGAGCTCTTTCCGGTTCTTTTCCACCACTTGCAGAAGATCCTGCAGCTGTGCCTCGTCCTTTGTGACCGTGTTCGCATAGTCTTGTATCAGTTGGACTCCTGTTTCAGCGACGTCATTGGTGACCTGGAGATTAGAGATCACATCCTTCAGACGACAAAAATCCTCGTTCTCGTCCCACTTATCAGTTGGCAGGGTGAGCCACGAAGACCCATACATCTTCAGACCTGCAAATAAGAACCAGGAGGACTCGTCGATCAGGTCAGGGAGTAGCGTCATCTCGTCGACTGAGACGTTCTCGTATGTGAAGTCTTTGGGTACAGGGAGGTGGGACAGCTTCTCTGCCATCTGTTGCTTCACAGTACCATCCACCTTGTTGCTGCATAGAGCGAAGATGACGGTCTGAGGCCTCAGATACCAGAAGTGCCGCCTCATCACTGCCAGTGACGCTTCTGCCACCTCGCGGTCCACTGCCCTATACCTCAGAAAACGCTGGTATAGTACCAGGTCATTCAACGGCGCATCAGCTGCTACAGGGGCCGCCAACCAAGCTGGTACGTACAGAAGAGCGATGAACACCACGATCCTGTGCAGTTTGTCGACCAGCTCGGCGTCGAGCTCCAGCTGCCTACTGAACATCAGCAGTTTTGTGTAGTAGATGACCTGAAACAGAATAGGCACCATTGTAAGTAAGACAGGTTTATTGTTACCAATTACTTTGTTTGCGTTATAATGAAATGTTTATCTTTGAATAACATTTAAACTTATCTCTAGATTATTTTTGTTGAAAATACTAACTTTAGCCATCCATCTTGCGTGGTGTAGGCTCCTGGGCGCATGAGGTGAATGCCACGGCGTGGTTGTGTCCCGAGTACCAGGAGCGTGATCTCTGCCACTTCCCGGTAATCGTCTCTGACGAAACCAGAAGCTGTGCTCAGGAAGCTGACCGCCGCGTCCCGGAGTTCTATTAGCCACGTACTCTCCGCCAGATTCTCGACCTGCAGCTTGCAGTAGGTCGAGAGATCGAGCTCGTCCCATCTTCAAAAATAATAAACAAGAAAATTGTGTGAGAAAACTCTGAAGTTCCGGTTTGGCTTGCTGTTTTATAAACTAGTGGAATATCATGTGTGTCCTAACTTTACATTGCACAAAAAATGAACTAACCTTCTCTTCAACTGCTGAAACAAAGGATCAGTTGGTGCCGTAGTCCTTCCGAGCAGGGTGACGGCTACTGCCCCACGATAAGCTCTAGGACGTGATGACGGCATCCCAGCTGGAGTAGCGGTCGCCCGAGCATGTTTTCCAGCCGGACAACTGCACCCTGCACCCTCCCCGTGTTGGTGGAAGTGGTGTCGAAGCAGAGTCCGATGACGCTCTCCTCACATCCCCAATCTTCGAGAGCATGTATGGTTGCCCGCGCCTGCGACAGTCCGGTGCCGTCAGCAACAGCTGGGACTGACAGCAACTTTCCTTCTGTGCAATGAGGAGCCCCGGAGATGAGAATTGCTTGGCGGTGCTCCGCCGTTCCAAGGAAGTTCTGAAACACATGCCATATATTCAATTTCATGGTTGTAAAGTAACCTATTTTTGTTCACATTCAGTTCTCTTTTTAATTGACATTATGCTTCATGAATCTCATTACTAAATTGATAGCTATGAAAACTTAATCAACTGACCTTGACCATTTTGCCATCCCAGTGGATAACAGTGTGCCTCGGTGGCGTGAAGGAGTCCTTCACAGCCGTCGCCACTTCACGGCGATGTGACACTCTTCCCCGGCGAGCCGTTTCTTTCGAGATGCTGAACTGATTGAGGTCTGCTGGTGGATCTGCCGAACGTGTGATAGCAGCCACAATGCTTACTACCTATGTAGAGAATGGAAAGTGGAAAGGAAACTGTCAAGAATACATGTGGGTTACGGGACACTTTAAAACTGACGCTATCGATGAATACTATACACAATACGCACCTGATTATTGGACATGCGGAAACGATCAGCCACTTCCATGACAGCAGGTGCATTAAGGATGCGGCGAGGAAGATTGACAGACACACTTGGCTCTTTCGGCAGGGGGAACGCTAGTTCTGTCTCCGACTCTCCTGACATGCCAGTATCATCATTCTCCATGGCCTCATCTCCGTTTCGTATGCACACTTTGAGGTTTGCGGCTCCTGGCGAGGACGTTTTCTTCCTTCCTGTAGCTTTCTTTTTACAGCGAAAACTTTATCGTTCCCGCTCATCGTTGCCACCCGAGGACCACGTTGATCGAGGTAGAAGTCAATGTCTTCTTTCTTGTCCTTGTCGGGCAGCAGTCGATTCTTCTTTATATTTTCGACAGCGTCAGATGCTCCGATATCCCACAGCTTGTCCACACTGTCCGAAAACTTCTGCCGTTTTCCTCCGGCGTCAGTTTCTCGTTTTCTGCTCTTTTGGAGTAAGTGCCACTCTTTCCACAATGCCTCTAGCTTCCGTTCGCAGTTGAGCTTTGTGATTGTTTTAATGCGGGACATGTTCCAAAACTTTAAGACGTTGTTTACGGTTTCTTTGAATACGTCTTTCCTGTTAGCAGTGTACTGGATAACACTGAAGAAGTATTGCAAAACCTGCCGTGTTGTTGGCAATTTGCTACCACTGATGGAGGACGACAGTTGGCCAACTAAAAAAATTTCCGAGGCCGATCTTAGAGAAGGTAGCGATGTTATTTTCGCCTTTCCTTTTGATGACTCTCTATTTGTAGCTTCAAGAGTTCTTCCAGTTATGGTTGCCATCGATTTGTCCATGACAAAGGATGAGGAACTCAGACAGAATTTCAAAATGTTATGATCTGCAAAAAAAGAAATAGATTAGGTACCTGGCACAGGCATAGTGCATTTTCTAATTACCTATATACATTATACATTCCGCCCGGATATGGTGACTCATTTTTTTGAAAAGTATAGGTGATCGTGGTTTTTCCCATTATTTGGCACTATACTAGCACATTGGTATTACCTCTATACAGGCACAACCTTTAAACCGATAGTCGTATGACATTGGCAGGCACACCAAACGACTTCTCTCATTAAGAGGATTCAGAAAACATCCCTACTTAATGATTTATCTTGATTCAGTAAAAAGTTAAAAAGTACGCATTTAAAAAAAAAAACCTAGTAATTTCAAGGTCGATGCGAGACCCCTAAATATTGATAAATTTTTGTAAAAATGGTACCAATGTGCTAGTATAGTGCCAAATAATGGGAAAAACCACGATCACCTATACTTTTCAAAAAAAAAAGAAAAGTGGGCCACCCTAATGTACACTGTCTATTTACTTTCGACATTCCTTATATATTATATATATATATATATATATATATATATACTGAAATGTATATTAAATTTGGTAATAAACAATTATTCTCATACAATATCGTTTATTTCCACATTGTGTTTAGTCAGGAAGGAATGGAGACAGGAATGGGTAAGATTCATTCATGTTTAGCCCGAAGCTTTTTCGAGGGCCTCAAAGCTTAACCGCAAAGATCCGTTTTACCTAAATTCCACCATTCAGCTCGAGAAAACCTCCACTCGCATCATATATTCTCAGCATTATTCTTATTACTACGGAAGTTAAAAACTTGATTTTACAGTATATTATTTATTAAAGGAGAGAGAGAGCGAGAGAGGACGACACACACACACACACACACACACACACACATATATATATATATATATATATATATATATATAATATATATATATATATAACCAAATGCATAAAAACAGGAATATTGGGAAAGCTGAGTTTAGTATGGCAGCAAAACATGATAATGCATAAAAATCTTCTAGATTTCCTAATGATGTTTGTGTTATATGATATTACTGTGCTGTTACTGTCAGAGTAATGAAGAGTAGCTGCGCTAATTTTGTTTCCTGCGGTACTGAGCTGAGCGACTCTGATGAAGATATTCCTATAACGACATGCATCCGAAAAATTGACTCAATTAGTATGGCCGCAAAATAATAAAATATTGTGATGGTTGATCAATATTGCATAAAGGGGAGGGTTGGGGAAAACCGAGAAAAGTATGGATGCAAATATTGTCGTGGTAGAGATTTGCAAGTGCAATACACAATGTGAGCACTAAATCTACGGAGAGAATATAAAGACGCCATTAGTCGTCCAATCAGGACGTCCAAAGCTTGGACCAATAATATAGGTGTTACGATTGGACACGAACTTATCATAGACCCGCCCAGTTACATTGACAACCAATCATTAAACTTACGAGCCGCTCTTAGTCTTTTGGGGCGGTGCTTGGGATTATGCGTATAAAAGGAAATATTTTCAGCTGGGAGTCACAGTAACTATTTTCAACAGTGAATAAACATTCCCTCCGCCATGAGTCACGAAATTTATAGTTTTCCGGATTTATATCAAGATGGTGACATTGTAGCATTGTCCACAATCTTTTTAACGCGGCTGACAGGGATGGATTGTTTCCAACGCAAACCGTTGATGATATTTGCAAAGACACTCCTTACGATCCGACGCAAGGGACGGCCGTAGAAATGTAAGCGCCTATAATTTTTTTTTGAGTCAATTACTCACGAACTGTCAGAAAGAGGATTATTTAATCATAATATATATGGAGGGTCAAATACATCATTTAGGTAATCGCAATTATAGATTAGTCTAGTTATATCCTGTTTTGATTCATTGAATTTTTTTATAGCAGTCTTTTGCATGTTTTTTTTTAGAAATTCAAATGTTATTCGGAATTACCTCTTAAATGAACTTCTCTGAGGGGTTCAAAGATATCTTCACATTGTAATACTCTTACTATATGTATACTCTGTGTATGTTTTTATTAAAAAAGATTCAGTATGAACATTATTATTTCTCCTTTAAGGTCCGATGAGGATTTGTCACGTGTTATACAATCTTTTCGTTTTGAAGAACCCTCTGTCATGGACCTGAATACGGAGGATATACCGAGCAGTTAGCCCAACGAATGTAACATCATTAATGAAATAATGTAAGTGTTTTTTTTTGTTTGATCTTTTTTGGGGGGAAGAAGACAATGTATTTTCATCAATTTATTAAATGAAAGAAATCATGTTTTCAGTACAATAACCATCTTAAACTACAGAATATACAAACTAACATTATTGGTTACAAATATATACACGAACAAAACATCATACTATACAACGAGTACGCACAATTGGAAAACGGTTTTTTATGTCTGCATATCATTTCATCGTTTCGTTGAGTGTGACACGGGTCGAATAATTTTAAAAAATTTATAAATTCTTCACCGCGTGACATATGCATAAGAAATGAAATGCAGTACATTCCACAAGTATTACTAAAATATCCTTGTAACCGGAATGGGCTCCATACAACTTCGGGGATATGCAACTGGTCGAGAAATTTTACAATAACAGGGTCACTCCAGGGTTGTGTCCCGAGTGAATCAAAATAGTACAGGCGGTCTCTATTTTTAAAATAGATTGCAAACCAATGAATCCCTTCATTACCGATGACATCTGTCTTCACAATAAGACTATCGCAATCTCGCGTAGTTGGCAAATTCAATGCTTCATTCTTCGCAAACACGCCGATAAATTTGGAATGTGTGATTCGTTCACTATTCATTACTCTCTGAAGTGCATTCGCATCCATTTTAAAAGTCAGTGATAACGCCCCTAAATCTGTCTACTTCTATTAGAGCTTGCGACTCGAGGTATACTAGTACACTAATAGGAGCGTCTACAGGCTTGGTGAATTCCAACCTGACTGAGATGTTTCCACTCTGCTGTGGACTTAAATGTGTATTTACGCTAGCAGATAAGTCAGGTGTGATGTCATGTGGATAAAGGTTAAATTGATCAATGAATTGTTTCTGTGTTACCCCATTCCCGAGCTCATCACAATCACCTGCAATATTGGTCAGATTACTATATGCTCTCGCGCAAAGAGGTAACACAGTATCTGATGAATAGTCCGTATTCAATGTTCCTCCCAACGCAATG
The DNA here is from genome assembly GCA_023014485.1 of Bathynomus jamesi. Taxonomy (NCBI): domain Eukaryota; kingdom Metazoa; phylum Arthropoda; class Malacostraca; order Isopoda; family Cirolanidae; genus Bathynomus; species Bathynomus jamesi. The sequence goes on from JAJOZX010000234.1 coordinate 1,227,012, forward strand.
CCATTAACGTATAGTTATATTTTTAAGGCCGAAATTCTCGAATTTAAAGGCGCTCTTTTTATATTTTCCATTCACCGAAGCATGGTTCTGCATTCAGATTAATATCCTTTTGGGAAGATTTCCCAGGGCGATGTTTTCTATCTGTTTTGATGTCAACCCTGCTGGCACCGTGTATAGTTTGATTTGTACTCTGTTAATAAGGTATTTTACTGTAGCGTTTAGTAAATTTTTCTCAATTTCTAGTTGTTTTAGTGAACTTAATTTCACTCGCCGTACGCGGAGGTATGTCTCCATAATGTGAACCACAACGGGTTTTGCTCCCTCTTCTTGATCAGCATCCAGATTTAAGCAGATCTCAGGACTCGTGCGGTGAGCCTTATTTTCATATCCACCCCATTCACAAGCAACTTCTCCTGGAATGTGAAATCTGTATGCAGACGTCCAAAACACTCGTATATCTTCTTTTTAGAATTTTTAAATTTGTCCTTTATACTACTTTTATCTTTAGTTTGATAATATCCCTCGGCACTTAAAAAGGTAGCCTTCGCTTCTTTGGAAAAGTTGAGGACATTTTCCAGATAGGCTCGTAGGTGATAGTACCCCGTGCCTGCCGATATGTTGACCTGATTTAAATATACGTCACAGTGGTTGAATATGGAGTGCAGAAAGTTTGTTTCAGGGTATACAGCATATTTGTCATCGCAGTCCGTTCCATCAGAATGGGCTATACGTAGTTTAGCGTACATGTGCACACAGCTTGGATCAAAAAAGTAAAGGCCTGAGCTGGGTATCACGAATTTTATAGGAGCACTCGGGGAACTAATTGTGTTTAAAGGGTTAATTGTAATAAAGTCATTGTGTTCAATAGAAACTTGAGTTGGGGGCATCTCAAAGAGGGATAGCTCCGATTTACAGCATTGTGAACTATACGGATGGATGAAGCGTGCCATGACGAGTTAGAAATAGTGCCTCCTCTCTCGACAAGTAGTAAACAAACTATGATTCATGAGATCAATGGCCTTAGCTTATATCAGTCAAAAAAATGGTCAACCATAGGTTTCATTCGCTTACAACACTTCTTTTTTGATATCCTTTTACGCTTAATGCCACGTGGTGGTAATCCCTTCTTCCGACCAGTCCTCTTCCCACCACCACGCATTTTTCTCTTTGCATCTTTGACGATTTCATCCCGTGCACGTTTTAAATGTTTTTTAAGAGCTTCTTTAGGTTTAGCCCCAGCCAATATGTCTTCTGCAGTGTTAAGACCTGATTGTAGCGCTTTCCTTCCGAGGTATCTGGCCCCCCTCTTCAGCAAAGGAACAGCCGTACGTAGTATGGTTGAAAAAATGGATCCAAGTCCACTACCACGCGTATCTATTTTTGAAAAATAGATTCTGATTGATGAAGAACACGCTTATGTTAAGATGGTGAGAGAATACTGTAAATGTCTCGGCAAACGTTTTATCCATCTCCAGCATGAGATCGTCAATTACAATGATTGTATGTTCATTTCCCTTTAACGAATGAACATCATATACACCTTTGTGAAACAAAATATCATCTTGGTACTCGTTGAACACTGATTGATACGTCGAATAGCACCATATAACTTTATGCACAAATTTTGAGAACATCTCCCCCTTTTCTTTAATGATTTTAAGCATAAACACAGTTTTACCACATCCTGTAGGTCCAGATATAATACATGTGGATGGGCTCGTGAACCTGAATTTTTCTACAGAGTCCATTTCTAACACGTCACACTCCTAAGTGGGTAATTTACAAAATATAATAAATATTTAAGTGCTACTCCTTATATTCTACAGTCTTGTTTTTCTCTTCTCCCACAGAACCGTGAATGACGATGAGGTACAGCACCGCATCATCGATGACCCCGACGACAGTGTAGTTGTAATCACAGATTCCTTCCCCGCCGACGAATCCTGTAGCACGCGACAATTCAAAGCGGAGACATGATGAAGAGCCCTCACGTCAGGTATAAAGCGCGCCAGGATTGCGCCGGTTGTTAGACCACCAGTAGTAAAGCCCCAACCCTCTACGTCTTACGACACAACCCCCACAATAGTATCTTCCTCAAATAAAAATATATCCCCTTATTCCTGTACGACTCCGTGTACATCCTCCGCAGCAGCTTCTCGCTATGTTGAGGATGGCATAACATTCGAGTTGGTGCGTACCGATGCCTCCACCCCAGTCTTGACTAGAAATCGGTATATAGTAAAGGTTGATCCTAGATCCGTGTATAGCAATGGTGTTGAACACGGACTACGGCGCATAGTTGAGCGTATTGTAGAGTTTGCCCTTCAGAACCGCGACGAACGTGAAGTCAGGACGATGCTGTCTTTTGGATTCGGGTCAGATGACGGAGATGTAGATGATTTTTGGGTAGTAATAACTTTCAGACGTTTGGCAGCTGAAGATATAAAGTATATATTAGGCCGTATAATGCAGGCCTCTCAAAGTAGTATAGCCTTCAATATGGACAACTTCACGGTAAATATTGACCGTGTATTCCGTGTTGCGGGTCATAGCGCCACACCTTATACTCTTAACTTCAATTCTCGGGCTATTTTTAGACGGCATATAAACGTCGATCGTGGTTGCGGGTTTATAGCAGTGGTCTTAGCACGTATGTTTACTGTACTAAATACACAGACCCGAACAATTTGGTTGCCTACGATAGTGGAGCGTGCCCGTAAACTAGCTGTAGACTGTAAACTTGAGTTTGACTGTGCTATGGGTCCTGTGAAAAATGCTCTGTATGAATTGGTCCACAATTAACCCACCCCTTATATCTCCAGTCTAACTATAGAGTAGATCAAGTCTAGCCTAGAGGGGTCAGCCTAGAGATTCCGGAAATGGTCCAGAGCGGGCAGATAAATTGAGGTCCACAGTAGGATTCCTCACCAAACTAGGTTAGGGCAGTCTACCTTTACCTTTGTTAAGCTATGAGTTGATGCTGGGTCTTAGGCCACAATGTAGGCCTAAGTTCTCTGACCCAGCTTAATTTAATGAGTCTACGTAAAACTGGGTTAAAAACACAATTAGTCACTTACTGCTAGTTATTAGAGAGTCCCTTTTTCCGTCCTTGTTTAATTGTTAAGAGCGTACTTGCTGGTGGGGATCTTTCTTCGATGTCTGTTCTTGTCCCTTCTCCAGTTCCGTCCTCTCGCCCCGTTCCTCGTTTTCGTTCTCCTTTGTTCTCCTTTTCGCGGGGCTTTTTCCACCAGCGTCGTGTTGGTTTTTTCCTCGGTTGGTTGATCGGTAATGTATATCTATTACCGAGCACGCTCTTGTCACACAGTATATAAATACTAGTGTGGAGAATAACTCTGGTGAGCAACCAATTGGTTTCATCCACCCAGTTATTGACATAAAAGGAATTTAATAATTGTTAGATTAACTACCTACCTACTCAGTGAACCATTTTCGTTACCTCCCAACTACCCACTCATCAGTTTTCCATATACTGGGGGCCCCGGGAGATAAAAATTTTGGTGTCATTGTCACCAATTTTTATGTCTGAGTGTAGACTAGCTAACTATTTGGCTGTAAATGCCTGTTAATCTGATTAACAGTGCCTATCCTCACCTTCTCATGGAGAAGGTGTAGCATTTAATTAGAAGAGAAAATATATATCCATAGGATGAAACTGTCTATGGTCTTTACCATAAGAAAAGAAAAAGTGAAAGTTAGAAGATAAAATTACAATTCCCCAGCATCTATTTTTTGTTGTAAAAATAGTGCGCCTTTAATGCTGTTTGTCACTGAGGTCTTGTGTCTGTCAATGTTGTAGTAGGATGCGTACCACTCCTACTGTCAAAGGAATAGTGACTGGAAGTTCAGTGTCTCCAGTTGTTACTGTTAGTGGAGAAGGTTCTCCAAAGTCCATTGTTTTGGGTCCAGACTCTAAAGGGTACAAAAGGAAATGTCTCTTGTTGTGTCACCCGTTGAAGTCCTTAATTTTACCACTTGTTACCCCGTTTGCCCCTGGTCTGAGTTCTAAAACTCTAGCCAGAGGCCAGTATTGTCTTGGAGTACTGTCATGTATGAGAACAAGGTCCCCTACCTTAATTGTGTCAGACCAATCCTTCTTAGTCATTTGTTTATGTCTCTCCCTTAGACCCATCAAGTACTCAGTTTTCCACTGTTTAATAAAATGAGCTTTAACTCTAGTTAAGTGTTGTAACTTAGTCTGGAGTTCATCGTTCGTTGAGTCCAGTTTGGGTCTTCTGAAGAGTCTATATTGTAGTCCAGCAGGAGACTAACTTGTTCTCCCCGAATCAAATGATTTGGAGTTAATGGTTCCGGGTCATTAATGTTGTCACTCACATAAGTGAGTGGTCTATTGTTAATGATGTTCTCAATCTCAGCCAGGAGAGTGAGCAACTCAAATAAGTGTATCTGTTTTTTGCCAATTGCTTTCTTCAAGCAATTCTTTACTGTTTGTATATTCCTCTCCCAGATAGAACCATACCAAGGAGAGGCAACCGGAATATACTTCCACTTTATGTTTGAATTTTGTATATATAATTGTGTGAGTTCATCGCTTAACAAGTCGTGGATGACTTGTTCACCAGCCTTGAAATATGTAGCATTGTCAGTCCAAACTGTCTTTGGTACTGAATGTCGTGCACAGAATCTCTTAAAGACAGCAACAAAAGATTCTGCTGTAAGGTCCTCCACAACATCCAGATAAACAGCTCGTGAGGCAGCACATGTAAACAGTACAATGTACATTTTTTGTTCAGTGTCAACCACCCCTACAGTCAATGCTCCTGTATAGTCAATGCCTACAGTCTCAAAGGGTCTGTTGAGAGTAACTCTCTCCTCTGGCAAAGCAGGAGGATTTGGTTTCCTATAGGGCCTAGCATGAATACGCCTACATGTGATACACTCACTCAGGACTGTTTTAACAGTGATCCTTCCCTTGGGTATCCAATAAGTTTTTCTTAATGTAGTTAGTGTCTGTGGTACCCCCATATGATATACATCATTGTGTGTTTTTCTGATGATTAATGTTGTCAAATAGCTAAATCTAGGTAAAAGGATTGGATGTTTGCTTTTGTATGACAGTTTTGATTTGTCTAATCTCCCTTTACACCTTAGAAGGCCTTCCTCATCTCTGAACAAGTTTAGATCCACAACTACTGATGGTACAGGTTCTTTTGTTTGTTTCCCATTAGTCAAGAATTCTAACTCTTTATTGTACTCTTTTTGTTGTGCATGGCCTATCCAGTACTTGGTTGCAACTTCTGTATAATTATGATTGTTTTTATTTAGCTGTTTGTTAATTGTAGTTAAACAGTTGTGAGTAAACCTCAAACAGTAGGCTGTGACCCTGACAAGTTTACTGAAATCAGAATAACGTTCATAATTAGTGATTGGTTCAACCTTTTCATTTGAAAGATTAAATTTAATGTCAAGTTAACTTGTTCCACAGGCCATTGGTCTGTATTACAGAGCCACTTAGGTCCCATAAACCAAGTTTTGTTTGACTTCAACAACTTGTAGGATAAACCTCTGGTCAGAAAGTCTGCTGGATTTTGTTTAGTTGGAACATAGTGAAAGTTTACTTGTAGGCTTTCATTAGCTTCAGCTATTTCTTTTAGCCTATTTCTTACAAAGATATTCTTACTATTAATGCTATCATTCCGTATCCAGGCAAGACAAATCTGACTGTCAAGCCAGATGTGGATATCAGTTATGTTCACATCATGGTAAGCATCCTTAAGCAATGAAATGGTTTTAATGGCTAATGCAGCAGCCAATAGTTCCAATTGAGGTATGGTTCGGGTAGGTTTGAGAGGTGCAACTTTCCCTTTTGCATAAATTAGATGACTTTCTGTAGGACTTACAAGATACGCACAGCACCCATAAGCTTGTGTGCTTGCATCAGCAAACACATGAAGTCTCTGGGGCTTATCCCTTGACCCACAGACCCTTTGTATTTTAATGTTCTGCACTTTTGTTAAATCAGTAGCTAACTTCTTCCAAGATTTTGATCTTCAGTTGTTATTGGATCATCCCACCCAACATTTGTCCTCCAAATTTCTTGGAGGAGAATCTTTGATTTTATTGTTGAAGGCAGGAATAGACCCATGGGATCAAAAATTTTGGAAGCCTCTGATAATATTTGTCTTTTAGTATTTGCTTCCTCATCAAGTTTAAAACCTTTAGTACAGATTGAATCATGACTGTTAGAAGTTGCATCCAAATACCAGTTCATACCTAAAGTTTTAACTCTGTCTGATGGCTCAGTAAGACCATTATTATCCTTTAAAATCTTTTGTTTAAATCCTCATCATTTGAAATCCACTCTCTAAGTTCAAAGTTACCTTGTTGCATAATGTTTGAGAGTGTTCATAGACTTCAGATAATTCAGATTTTGTTGTTGTTGAGCCTATTAGATTGTCTACGTAAAAATGTTCCTTAAGGAAGTTCAATGTTAAAGAGTTATTAAACTGGTTCAAATGATGTCCAATTGTCAATGCTAATAGGCTAGGTGAGCAATTGGCTCCAAACAACACAACATTAAATCTATAGGTTATGAACCCTTTATTCAAATCAAATGGATCCTTGAACCATAAGAACTTAAGTTGGTTCTTATCATATTCATTTTAAGATTTATTCTCAAAAATGCCTTTGAAATGTCACTTTGTACAGCATATTTATCTAACCTGAACCTCAGTAAGATCTTCACAAGGTCAGAAATGAGATTAGGACCCTCAATCAGGCAATCATTCAAACTGTGTTTATCACTGTCTTTGAGGCTACAGTTATATATACTCTGAGTTTTGTTGTTGAGGCATCTTGTCGATAAACCCCCCTGTGGGTTAAATAATGACAACCATCTTTTTTAAAAGGGTTATTTGTTACTTCTTCAATGAAGCCTTTCTGTAGCTGTTCTTTGAAGACATCATTATATATTTGAATATTATTATCTTGTTTGAGTTTTTCATTACTTTATATAAATGTCCTTTAGCTACTTTGAGATTGTCTCTTAAAGTTGGACAATTTATTTTCCAAGGTAACTCAATAAAATAACTATTGTCTTTGCACTGAATGGTGTCTTCAAATCTTTCTACCATTAACTGATCTTCTGAAGTTTGATTTGTGTCATGTATACCCACAGATTCTAGCAACCATAAAGTTTGAATTGCCTCATCCAGAGTTTCATTTGATAGTGATGAATTAATGTTCTCAGTTGATATAATATTATTCAAAGTGTTGCTATTCTTACAGGTGTTATGTAGGACTGAGTTGAGGCACACAGTATTTGTTAGTCATGAACTGTTTTGGTTTAGGTCTAGGTTGTATTTGGATAGGTCACCCAAAGGGGCTATCCTGATGGAGTCTGAATAGCTATACCATTACCTATCTTCACTATGCCCTTATGAATAAGATTAATATAATCTGCCCCCATTAACATTTCAATGTTAGCTACTGTGTTGTTAGTGATATGTCTATCAGCTATTTTGTTGTGTTTTTCCCAAATGATTTATGGTTTGTTCTAGTTTGGGTATAACCAGTTTGTTTTGTCCTACTTTAGAAATAATAACTGCTTCAATTTTCTCTAATTTATTTTCTAAATGTAGTTCCAGGTCAATTGTCTTATAGCTATTTTTGTCCGAGTTATCCTTAACAAAGGATGCAATATTGAGGTTTGTTCATTCGGGTTTGGTGTCAAACCCAATTTATTAACTGCATTTTGCGAAACAAATGTTTGTTGAGAACAACAGTCTATAAGACATCTCACTGGAGTGGTGCTACCCTCACTATTCACTAAGTCCAAAGTAATAGTTGGTAAAAGAATCTCAGTGTTTCTTGTTACGTTGTTTGAGCAAACAGAATGTCCATGAAAGTGGCATTTTCTTGATTACCTTTGTTTGGTGGAGGTATCTTCTGAGTTGAGTACTATTGTTTGGACACTTTGGTGAATCACACATTGATGAGACATGTCGTAAACTTTTACAAAACTTACACTTGAATCTTAACCTAGATTTACAGTCTTTCTTATAATGTCCCTGGCCAGTACACTTTTTACATACAACTGTTCACATCTTTTAGCTCTTTGGTTAAAGTCTGAATATTTGTCACACCAGTACTACTGTTTCATTACTTGCACAAAATTTGCAATGTAGTGTGTAAGTTGAGGCAGCAGTTACATTAAAGTTCTGTAATGTAGGTGTTCGTGTATTACAGTTGGTCACATTTGATTCTACAGTATCAAGTTTTGTCTGTTTGGCTGTAGCTAGTTGGTCTCTGGGAACAGTCTTTGGTTTATCCATAGTGTGGGTCTTATTTTGTGTTGGAATATTTCTCAATTTGTAATTAGTTAGGATATTGGGAAAGTGTTTTCTGATATCTTCAAGATTAGGATAATTTTCTCCCGTCTTTAGAACTAAAATATCTTTAACCCTCAAAGGAAGGCACCTAAGAACTATGCCTTGTATAATCCAAGATGAAGCTTTAATATCTATCTCATTGCTAACCAGTTGTCCTATAATAGCTTCTAATTTTGTATAAAAATTTTCCATATCACTATGGTTATCTTTTATGAGTGCAAAATCAAAAATTTGTTGAGATAATTCATATACAATCTCATCTTTATTAATGTAATTACGTTTTAAGAGATCAATAGCTACTTCATATGAATTCCCTACGGCTGGTAAATAGTAGGTTATCAGGTTATAGGCTGGGCCTTTAAGGAAACTAGTTAAGTAGCTAAACTTATCAACAGTTGAAATATAAGGTTTATTACCTATTAAACTCTCAAATTTGTCAATGAAAGATGGGAATTGTACCGTGTCCCCTTCAAATGTTGGTACTAACAAAATGGGTAACTGAGCCCTCAATTCTTGTGACTCAGGATTTAGCATGCCACTTAAATTTTGTTGAAGGTTAGCTCTACTTTGATTAAAATCAAAATTAGGTTTATTTGGTGTTAAGTCAGTCAAACGAGACCGTAGTCTCCTTATTTGCTGTTCAATTGAGATTACCTGAACATCATTATCAGCGTAAATGTCTATCAATTGTTCTTCAGCCATTTCGGATTCAACTAACTCTGAAATACTCTCATCAATGGCTATTATTTCCTTCTTTTTAGTTTCCAATTTAAGAATTACACACTCTAAATCTTCCTTACCTGGTTGTGTAATATTGTTAAAAGTGTTCACGGCCTTTGTAACAGCACCCAACTTTGCCCCCCTTTTCTTTTTTAACTTTTTCATTTCCGCACTGTCCATGTTTAAGTCAAAATTGTTTAACTGGGGATCGTAATGAAATAGAGGACAAGAAGAAATTACCAGAGAAGAGAGATCACAGACAAAACAGTCAAGTTTTAAATTTGGTTTAATCCCCCCCCCCAAGTACTTATGTGTCACTCAGGTCTAAGCTTATAAGAGAATGAGACTCCTTAAATGTAAATGTTCCCTAGTTAGGCCCTAGGTTGTAGACCTAATTAGGCTTGATTAGGTTAGCTTAGGCTAGACCATTTAGCCTAATTCTGCAATTTTTGTTAAGTAAGGTTAAGGTTTGTAAATTCCCCACACACGGACCACCAATGTGAAAAATGCTCTGTATGAATGGTCCACAATTAACCCACCCCTTATATCTCCAGTCTAACTATAGAGTAGATCAAGTCTAGCCTAGAGGGTCAGCCTAGAGATTCCGGAAATGGTCCAGAGCGGGCAGATAAATTGAGGTCCACAGTAGGATTCCTCACCAAACTAGGTTAGGGCAATCTACCTTTACCTTTGTTAAGCTATGAGTTGATGCTGGGTCTTAGGCCACAATGTAGGCCTAAGTTGTCTGACCCAGCTTAATTTAATGAGTCTATGTAAAACTGGGTTAAAAACACAATTAGTCACTTACTGCTAGTTATTAGAGAGTCCCTTTTTCCGTCCTTGTTTAATTGTTAAGAGCGTACTTGCTGGTGGGGATCTTTCTTCGATGTCTGTTCTTGTCCCTTCTCCAGTTCCGTCCTCTCGCCCCGTTCCTCGTTTTCGTTCTCCTTTGTTCTCCTTTTCGCGGGGCTTTTTCCACCAGCGTCGTGTTGGTTTTTTCCTCGGTTGGTTGATCGGTAATGTATATCTATTACCCAGCACGCTCTTGTCACACAGTATATAAATACTAGTGTGGGGAATAACTCTGGTGAGCAACCAATTGGTTTCATCCACCCAGTTATTGACATAAAAGGAATTTAATAATTGTTAGATTAACTACCTACCTACTCAGTGAACCATTTTCGTTACCTCCCAACTACCCACTCATCAGTTTTCCATAGGTCCTGAAGAACTGAGAAGGGTAGAACAGGAAATGAATGTTCGTATAGCTGTATTTGGACTGTATGATCGTCGTAGGACTGTGTATGTTTTTAAAAGCAGAGTGAGAGATCGTACAAGGCCCCTACTTATTTTAGGACTGTCAGGGACAACATATCTCCCCTCCGTAATATAAGGGACCTTTACGTGAGTTATGATAAAAGTCGAAAATATGGGGGACATCATGATTTGTGTAAGGGATGTACTGAGTTTGCGGATGATATAGTGAAACATTGTAAAGATTGCCACATGGTATGTGAGCAGTGTAAAAGCTCCAAATGTGAAAGGCGTGTAGTTGAAGCTGAGAAGAGGGACTGTGATGTGTGTAGACGCACATTTTTCAATAATAACTGTTTTGAGCTCCATAAATCAATTGGTACGTGCAGGAAAATGAGAATCTGTGAATGTGGTAGGTTTCATATGATGGATAATTGGGGGAATTTCAAGCATAAATGTTATGAAATTCAGTCCTACATGCCATGAGAAATATAAGGTGGATGGAGTAAAGCATGTATGTTATATGAAAGATGCTAAGCCTAAAAATAACCCTTGTATAACTGTGTACTACGATATAGAAACATACACGAACGCTGAAACCAAAGAGGTTATTACATATTTACTTGTAAGCCAAACTATCTGTGATGAGTGTATGGAGATCGAGTGTGATGAGTGTCACAAATGCGGTAAACGTACAAACGTTTTTAAAATGAGTGCCTACGATAGCCCTGTGAAACTCTTTGTGTCCGATATTGTCAAGCTAGCGGACAAGTTAAAAAAAATGACTGTATATTCTCGCCCATAACGGGGCAAAATTTGACACACAGTTCCTTTATAAGGAGTTGCTTGAGCACGAGTCATCTGAGATATTTACAGGTGATCCCTTGAAAAGAGGCAACAAGCTAATACAGATGCAAATAAGAGGTAATGTATAGTTTAAAGACACTTTATTATTCACACCTTGTAAATTAGCAAAGCTACTCAAGGTGATGGGCGTAGCTGCTGAAGTTTCAAAAGGATATTTCCCTTACACGTTCCTCACTAACGAAACTTTAAATTACGTAGGACTACCTCCATCCAAACATTACTTTAACTATGAATGTATGAGTACAGATGAACGTGAAGATTTTGACCGATACTACAACAGTTTTAATGAATGTAATCCTTATAATATAGCTGATGAATGTGAGCGTTATTGCGTGAATGATGTGCGCGTGCTTAGAGTATGTTTCCAGGCCTTTAGAAGGATGTACATAGGCCGTTTCAAATGCGATCCGTTGCAAGTCGCAACCACCATCGCCTCATTATGTTTTACGGTGTTCAAGAATAACTTCATGCCTAAAGACACCTTAGCCATTATTCACAGAAACAATCCCCGCAGTTAGGCACAAGGCTATTTACTGGCTCATACACCTACAGCAGCAGACAGGTGTATACATAAAGCATGCCCGCAACACGGGTGAAGTACCCATTAAGATTAATGGTCGTGTTTTTTGGGTTGATGGTCTAAGTGAAAACCGTGCCACTGGTGAAAGACTGTGTACTCCTTTAACGGTTGCTGGTGGCACGGATGCCCCCGTCCTGAGTGTGGAATCGCAGGAGATATCCACGGTAGATCTCCTGCCGACTGTCTTGCGTGGACCCGCACCCGCGATCAACTTATAGGATCCCAGTTCACTCACAAAGTCTTGTGGGAACATGAGTATGATGCACGGATGGAGACAGACGGACAGTACCGTGAAGAAATAAACACGATCAAGCGTTCAATGGTGCTGGATCCTCTCAAATGCGGTGATAGCTTGTTCGGAGGGCGTACAAATCCCTTCAAGCTATACTTTCCGCCTACGGAGGGTGTGAAACTCCATTACTACGACTTCTGTTCTTTATACCCCTACGTGATGAAGAACAATCCGTACCCCGTAGGTGCGCCTGAGAAACTGGTGGGCCTGACCTCACCATCAACGAGTTCTCAAGAAATTTGAACGGGTACTATTTCGGCCTTTCTTTCGTAGAAGTACTCCCCCCTCGCGATTTATGGATGCCGATCTTACCCGTCGTTATCGATCACAAGCTCATGTTTCCCTTGTGCGTGAAGTGCGCAGAAGAGAACAATGGTGATTGTGACCATACAACCTACCAGCGTAAGATTAGAGGTGTATATACAAGTCCAGAGCTGGATCTTGCTGTTCGCCATGGCTACAGCATATTGAAGATACATGAGGAGTGGAGGTTTCAGAAGCTACCCAACCTTTTCACACTATATATAAACGCTTTTTTAAAAAATAAGGTCGAAGCGTCAGGGTATCCGCGAGGAGTTGATACCGAAGATGAAAAGTCGGCCTATATTCAACGTTACCGTGACCGTGAAGGTATACAGCTTGACCGTTCCCAAATTGTAAAGAACCTGGGAAGCGCTTTAGTGCAAAGTTGTGTCTAAACAGTCTTTGGGGAAAATTTGCACAGAATACCGGCAAAGGGAACGTTCATTTGGCACAAAGTTATAGTGAAGTCTGGGATTATGCCAATGCTCCCGATAAAGAGGTCATGGAGATCATGAATGTAGGTAATACTTACATAATAAAGTACAACAATACCGAATTGGCCACAGATACCTCACGGGTTACAAACATACCTGTAGCCAGCTTCACAACGGCCTACGCACGCATCAAACTTTGGGGCTTATTGCATTCTCTTGGGCGGAGGGTATTGTACGCTGATACAGATAGTGTGATATTCACAGAGAGGGAGGGTGAATACATGCCTCCTATTGGTGAATTCCTCGGTGAGTTGACTGATGAGATCAAGGATGAGTATGGAGACACCGCATACGCCGACTCTTTTGTCTCAACAGGACCAAAAACTTATGGGGTACGGGTGAGGGTGGGGGAGGATATGAAATATATCGTGAAGGCAAAGGGTATCACGCTCAACCATGCGAATCGGCGGGTCGTTAACTTTGAATCGTTGAAGGATCTAGTGTGTTTGGATGATGATGAGGGCGATCGGCCGCCCCAACTAACTGTAGGCACCCACAATTTTCGGGCGCAGAAGCTGGGGGGCGTGAAGGAACTTAGGGTACAAAGGTGTGCCGTAACACCTATAGGAAACGTTACCAGTTACCTGGTACCTATGATACCGTACCCTTTGGATACCATAATCTTTGATGTGTCTATTGTTAACTTATTTATTACACGTATTTGTAAATATATACACCTTGAATATAATCTTTGATGTGTCTATTGCTAACTTATTTATTACACGTATTTGTAAATATATATACACCTTGAATATTTCGTTTATTAAATAAATCGTGTTTCAATTAGCGTTTCAATTTCTCCTTGTGTGTGTGTGTGTGTGTGTGTACACAGGAGAAAGTTCTAAGCTCCGCCCACTGTAAGACCAGCAACGTGAGTCATGCTACTACCTGGGCTTCCCTGCGTGCTCAGTTGATCGCAGTAAGCCCTGGACATCAGACGTGTATTCTCCCGCGTAGACAGAAAATAGTAATGGCTACCTTTAATATTGCTTGTTCAACGTTTATGAAATGGTATTCTGCAAAGTGTCAAGATGTGGTGGATACTGAAAAACTCCCTATTCCACCCTCCTTTGATGCTTTTAAGGCTACATTGAATCGTGCGAAGGAGCAAGATGTACAAATACTCTATGGCTATTCTGGTGAGAGCATTGTAGGATTTCGTGGGACAAGTGATGTATTGAACTATGTTGTAGGACTAAACTTTATAAAAGCTTACATATACCGTGAAGTAAAAGAAACAACACGTGCAGAAGAGAACAACGGTTATGGATAGTGAGTCTTGTTGATGAGTGGTGTGACAAGCGATATTATCATGTTACATCATACCGAGTACTCGTGCCCTGCGACTGAGAATGTAAATCTCGTCATCATGGAGAATCTTAAGTATTTTTATCACTATATTAATATATATCATGACGAAGTTTGTAGTGAGGTTGTGGCTAATGCCCTGTGCGTGAGTTTTTAACAGACTTTAGAGACGAGTATCGCTTGTTAAACAAAAAGGAAAAATATGGGCATATGTTCCTCTCAAATAGTGCGCCGGAATGTGAAGATGTTTAGTTTGTGGAAATGAACGTGTGGTGAGTGGTAAAACATTAAAACCGTTATAAAATGTGTTAGTTCGTGAAAATTACCCTGAAGGAAAATGCCTGGTGCGTATTCGGGGAAGTGGGAGTGATAAAACATTAAAACCGATATTACTTCGTGTGTCGCAGATGGAAAATTTCTCAAAACACCTGCCCAATATAATGGGATACAACGATTCATGTTGGAACAGCGCCGTACACGTTTCATTAGTTATGGTGTGACTCACTCCTCCCGTCGAGCCGACGCGTTGCATGTGCTCATAGTTATCTCAGAGCTTGAACCGAGTGGACGTGCGCTCCTCGAATACGATGGAACTTCCTTTGAGCAGCATTCTCAACGCCGTGTACGATGTGTCCGTGACGAAGTCGTTGCGCGTGTTCAGGCGTAAATCCGGTGTCGTTAACTATGTACTGGAAACGGATTGTAGACAAACAAACAAACGGAATGTTGTTTATTTAAGTGTCGAGGAGATGAATAGAATCTTCGTGATAGTTGAGAAGTGGAGTGAAGATCGTTATAAAATTCCTACAGGTGTAGGTACAAGAAGAGAGCAGATTAGTGACACCCCCTCATGCCGTTGTATGTACGTTGTGTATAAATAACGATCGGCCATGCATTGATATACGGTTGATGTGGAAGAATGCTTCTGATAAAAACGTTCTTGTCCCTACGCGGAACCGTTTCATCATCGACAGAATGTTTGAAATCGTCGGATTCCGCAAGCTGAAGCCTATATTAGACGCGCGTGTTATGGATATGCTTTATTTTGATACGGTTCTTGAATACACATACACCGCTCTGCTCGATGGGTTTACCGAGTGTAGGGTTGAACAAGGTGAGAATGGTCTAGAGCTGGACGTTTATTTAAAAAGTTTAGACTCTTTGAAATATCATGAACTTTGGTACAAAGCACTTGATCGGTACAGGGCTGAGCTCACCTACACCGTTCACCCTGAAGAACTATTTCTTTATATAACGAGCCGCTGTCGTAACGACTTAGAAGATTATTTCAACTGTAGCTACGCAGTGTGAAGAAGAGTTCACGATTGAAAAGCTCGGGTCGGTAGAAATAAACCCTCGATTGGAAAAGCGTGTTTATAAACTTGTATTTGACGTTGTGGCTAACGATGAACTCTTTGTGCGTGCCTTTGATTGTATTCTAGATGTACTTAAAGATAATTTGCCAACAGGTTGTAAAGTGTGAACAAAAATAGTACTGAACGATATGAAGGCCCTTCATATCGAGTACAGATTTCCCTATACCTTAAGCAGTGAAATATTATTAAACCGCGTATACTGCGTAATGCAGAGCAATAATGATGTAATTGTAGACTCGATTAAATGTGAGTTTAGTGTTTTGCGCCGTAAAACGAAGTGAAATGTATTTATATATTTAACATAATTGTGTATATATATATTTCTCCTGTACTGTTATATTGATGGTTATACGTTTTGTATTTCTTATTTTTTATTTTTTTATTTTGTTTTTGGATCATTCCAGTGTATTTATTTTCTATATATTTCCATAATATAATTGTGTGTGTATATATTTCTCCTGTACTGTTATATTGACGGTTATATTTTTTGATTATATACATATTCCTCGTTCATATTTCTTAAACTATTATTATTTTTAATTTTTTTAATCATTCAACTGTATATTTATTTTCTATATATTTCCAATATTTAATAAACAGAATGATGTAATGTTTTATTTAATTATTTTGGTTGTAAACAATTATATCAAATGGCTGGTTACGCCTTCTAAACCTAGTGACGGATTTCTAAGCCAACTGTTAAGAATTAAATAAATAAATGGCACAATCTGGCAACTCAACCTGAACAAGCCATTTACGCCTTCTAAGCCAACAGTCAATAATATAGGCTTTAATTAAAAAAATAGCACAATCTGGCAACTCAACCTATACAAGCCATTTAAGCCTTCTAAGCCAACTGGCTGATTAGGGGTCTATAAGAGGACGGCGGGTCGGCTGAAGTGTTAATATGCACTTGGCTCCTGCCAGGTGAACATCTCTTCCTTTCTCTCCTTCTCCTGTCTTTCTCTTGGGGGATAACGCCGCCTCCAAGTTTCATGACCCTTGTTGCACCTGCAACATTCCCTCCCCCTTTGCAGCATTAAGTTGTTGCATACCCCCTTCCCACTTCATTGCATACCTCCATCCCTATTTGCAACATACCCTCACCCCCCTTTTGCAACATTGATCATTATCTCTGCAACATCTCTGCACTCTCCCATTTTGCGCTTACACTACTGGGTCGACCGTAGGTCGATCCTGAACCGTCGTTCGAACTCACCTAAAGTATGCACCTAAAGTGTGTATATATATATATAAGGGAAACCTCATCAATCTTCGACTGTGTACCAACAAAGCAAATGAGCGAAATAACAAAGGTTTTGTGCATTTTCAATGTTTGATTTTTATTTTTGTATAATTAACAAGTGACTTCTCTTTAAATATTTATTAATTAAAGATTTTATGCTACTGAACGTATATAATTTTAATTACTTTAGTTTTAGTGTACCAACGAGACCGAACTGTTTTTTAAGTCGGTTTTGTAATACTACGGAAATACACCGCGTGATAAATGTATATTTTAAATTGGGAAGCATAAATATGATAGTTTACCCACGTCTTCAAATCGTTTCCAATGAGATCAGCGAAGTGAAGCGACAGTGGGTCTGGTAAGTGATTGAATGGGAGACCAATTTATTACGTTTCGATTCCATAGCCATCCTTGGCCCTGAGTCCAGGTTCATTTATAGATCCCTCCTACAATATGATCAATGACGTTGCAATGGATAAAATTAACAACTTGCACAGATTATCTTGTCTTAATGTTTTACTGCACGCTCGTAATGTGAAAATTTCTAACATAATAATTATTATTAAGATATTACATTGAAGTGAAGAGAGAGTGTCTGCAAAAAAATAGTTATATTTTAAATAATAAAACCAAGAAACAAAAGGTGCTAAAAAATATTTCAGATCACCTGAAGATCAGGGCCCCCAGCTTTCTTTAGTTAGCTTTATAAGGCTAACTAACGAAAATATCACGACCTAACCTAACCAATCGTCAAGGGCGTACAGATGACCTAACGATTGAAGAACTAAAGAAGGCTGGGGGCTCTGATCTTCAGGTGATCCAATATTTCTGTCCATAGTTTTTTTTTGTAGACGTTTGCAGACGTAATATTTACGTAAATATTCATAGATTTTATTATAATTAAATTTGTCCTAATTTTATACATTAAATTATAGATATCTATAAATTATTACATTTCGTGGCTTGATCGGCTAAGGGCGCCGCCCAGAAGTGCTGAGACGCCAGTGCTGCCTAGAGCTAGGCGGTTGTCTGTTTCTGTATCTTGCGTCACGACGAAGCGGCGGGCCGGCCACCCCACCCACTTTAATTAACTCGGGGCCCTACCTTTATTTCAGCTAAAGTACCTCATATTACTGAATTGTAGATGAAAGGTTGGTACTATTGCTTTATACGTCATACATCAATGTCAAACTCACTACCTTATCGCAAAAGAAAGGATAAAAAAAGAGAAAAACAAATATTTCTTCCGCGAATGGTTTTCAGTTGCCATGGGAACCGAGCACATTCTAAAAGGGGTAAAGAAATGGGATCCATATATTTTATAATATTCGTAGGGACAACTTTTTGTTACCAACTTTATAATATATATATGAGGCGTCGCAAATACGATGGGCGAACTCGCCACATTAGCGATTTTGCGACTGTTCCACGAATGAATAGTTCAACCCTCCCCCATCCACAGACAATTTAGTCCAGGCAATCTAGAGCAAAAATAGCTTCGACCTGGGCAAAATTGCTTCAGAAGCTTTCTAAACTGTTTCCAGCTCAGGAACCATTGCAGAATAACATATCCAAAATCCGACAAAATTAGACCCCGGGAACACCCCCAAAAGTGAAATTCAAAATGGCGGACTGGCAGTTTCCTACGAAATACAATAAATTTTAATTTCGCTTTGTAGAGAGAGTTATGACGTTTTTCTTGATCAGTAAAATGTTTTAAAACACATTTTCGTTTCTAAATTAACCTATATGACACTAAAAATTGTATTAGGCGGCTAGTATTAAACTATGACGTCACGTAATGTAAATAAAATATACTGTATGGAGTGTATGTGAGAATGGACATTGCTACATCTTTATAAACTTATATTATATACAACTCTTTAATTCCTACTACCCACTATCAAATCTGCGTATTTGTGCTTGTCATTTTCTTTAAAACTGTTATTATGTACTCCTTTTAAATACTGCAACACAGTTTATTAATTTGTGTTTTCTGTTTCAGACTGACTCGGTGTACGGCTGACTCGGTGTGCGTCCGCCTTCAAGAATGCAGACCCCTGAAGAATTGTGCGTGATTTGTAAGGAGAAATTGGACAGCGGACAGGAAGTGGTTCACATCTCGCAAAAAGGACAGATGGTATAAATGCATCCAGCCGCAGCCGTGGAAGCGATGTTGTTGCAACAGCTGGAATAAGTGTTCACGTTGTATGTAGGAAAAGGTTTACGGATAAAAAGACCATTGAAATAAAGAAGCGACAGACCGCAGCCGAGGCAATACCAAGGAAAAGTGCTCGTTTTCATGAATACGCATTTTCCAGTGCTACTCACTGTTTGTTTTGTGATACCTTTGTGGACTTTTTTTCCAAACACAAACCAAAATCAGAGCATGTCAAAATATGAACTACAGAGTTCTCCGAAACCATAAAAAGGTGCTGTGAAAGCCGCTGCGATGAATGGTCGTTTAATGTAAAAGGCCGTCTGGAGTATTATCTTCGTGATCTTCCTGCTGCAGATTGTGTCTACCATCACACCTGCAGCGTAAATTTTCGAAGTGGAAAAAACATTCCTCGCGCATACTCCTCCGACGATCATGATTCGAAGAAAGGGAGACCAACTAATGAAGAGCAACACCAAGCATTCCTTCAGACCTGTGCTTACCTGGAAGAGAATGATGATGAACAACTGTTGATTGGAGACCTAATTTCCAAAATGGAGGAATATCTTCAAGGAAGTCAGAGCTCTGTCTACGAACGCAGGCACATGAAGAGAAAGCTTTTAGAACGTTACGGAGACAAGATCATAATATCAGGTGAAAGTGGGAAGGCAGATGTAGTAACACTACGAGAGACAGCTAATGAAATTCTTATAGATTATCATCAAAAGTCGAAAGAATGTGATATAGATATAGAGCTACAGAAGATTTACCTAGTAGAAGCTGCTGCAAAAATAATCAGAAGTGATATCAAGTCTGTCGACTCGCCTAGAAAAGATGTGTATCCATCTCCAAATGACATCACTGCAGAAAGTGCTCTTGATTACATTCCCAACAGTCTGAAATTGCTATTATCAAAAGCATTTGCGGGACAGGATGCTTCAAGAAAAAATGGTGCAATTGGGCAGAGCATTATGCAAGCAACCCGTCCTAGAGGATTACTATGTCCACTACAGATCGGTTTGTCGGTTCAGCTACACCACAACTTTAGGTCAAGGTACCTTATTGACGTTCTCCATCAGCTGGGTTACTGTTCGTCGTATGCAGAAGTAACAAGATTCGAAAGAAACGCGGCGCTGGCAAGTGGGTCTGGCTCTTTTACTGTTGATGAAAACACTGCAGTCCTTCTAGCAGCAGATAACGTCGATCATGATGTCTGCACTTTGGATGGGAAGAATACCTTTCATGGAATGGGTATGATTGCCGCAATAACTCCGAAGGTCAAGATCCACCCTTCTATTCACAGGCGTAATGTTGGTGACAATGACATTAAGAAGATTGCAACCGTTGACATTAGGGAATATAGACACGCGAGAAGCATGTTGAGGGACATCTCATTCCGCGAACTTCCAGTACCCACTGCCACCATAAGTCGACTTAGTCTTCTCTGGCAGATATCTTCAGCAGAAAGATCAGGTCCAAGTTGGTCCGGAACAATGCAGGCAATTCACGGTGGATCAAGTGTCTCACATCCAGGTGTGGCGTCGATCACGTTCCTTCCCATCATAGATATGTCGCCAACTGACATGACCTGCATATTTTCGACATTACTATATTTGAGCAAGATAGCACGCGATCAAAAAGTCCCATGCATTATTACCTTTGATCAGCCTTTGTTCTGGAAAGCTTCCCAAATCATCAATGAACAGAGAGACCTGCAGGACATTGTTTTAATGCTGGGATCATTTCACACTCTGATGAATCTTTTGGGAGCAGTCGGTACTCTTATGAATGGTTCAGGATTGTCTGAAGTACTTCAAGAAATATACGGACCAAATGCCGTGCAACACATGATGTCTGGAAAAGCTGTTTCAAGAGCGATACGTGGTCATATGATAGTAGATGCAGCTCTTAGTACCTTACTAGTCGCAGACGTTTTCCCTCGTAATGAAGATGGAACTCCTCATGACCTCCATAAGGAAGCTTGTGACCTGCTCGACAATGTTATGACCGCCAAACAATCAGTTGAGGATGTGGAATCTTCGAATGCATTGTCTCAGATTGCTACCACTTTGGATGCGAAGAAAACTGACCTACAATCTACTTCGCAAACAAGTCAACTCTGGTTGGAATATCAGCGAATGATCAACATTGCACGTTCCTTGATAACAGCAGACAGAACCGGCTCGTGGGATTTGCACTTGCAAGCTATGCTGGAGACCATCCCCATAATTGTAGCAGCCGGACATCACAATTACCTGAAATCGATATACCTGTACCTGCAGAACATGTTAAGTTTGCCTTCTGAAAATCCAGCCGTTAACAAAATGTTCCAGGAAGGTAAGTTTGTGGTAAGAAGAAGCGACAGATTATGGGCCGGACTCGGCACAGACCTGGTGATAGAACAAGTACTAATGCGTTCCCTGAAAAGCAGAGGCGGACTGACACGCGGAAGTGGATTTACAGACATCCAAAGGACAACGTGGCTCTTTTCTATGCCTCTGTGTTCCACTTATAACTTAGCAATGCAGGAATACACCAAAGTTTTGTTGGAAAGTAGTGAACAGCACAAGGAAATGAGGGGAAGTAGACAAATCAGGGACAGTAATGACATGAAGAAAGTACTTGAACGTCTGGAATCCTTATCCCCATTCCATTCTACCTCGGGTCTCTGCAACATTGTAACAGGGCTAACTGCTGATCCTGGAGTTAACGTTCATCAATTGCATTCAATCGGTACGAACATTGTCGTAAAAATGATTGGGAAACAAGCCTTTACATATTCTGCCAAAAGATCTGACAAAGTGAAAACACTAGGATCTGCTTCTGCCGTTGTGATCACTGATGCTTCAGATATAGAAGTAGATCCTGCACTACTGTTTCAGAGAATGATGACTGTTGCCACTGGCGGAGACATGAATCTTGAAGATGTCATGTGTTACGAACTGTGTGCATATCCTCCTGCATTGTTCGAATCACGAAGTATCTTGAGGAAACCCGATAAGTCTCAGCTAGCTCATGCAATAATCAAATACACTGACACTTTACGCATGGAAGAAGTTCAAGAAATTCAGTGCACAGACCAGTACGTATTGGATGGTGGATCTCTAGTACATCGTGTTTCCTGGTGTCAAGATGAAACATATGACAGCATCGCCAACTCATATGCCGATTTCACTCTGAAAACATATGGAAAAGCAATCATTGTTTTTGATAGCTACAGCAGCTCTCCTACGATCAAGGACATGACCCACAGAAGACGCAGCACCAAGACAAGCAGAAATGTGAATCTCAGTCCAAGCATGAAGTTTGTTGGTCAGAAGGAACACTTCTTGGCTAATGAAAACAACAAGCAAGCATTTATTTCCCTCGTAGGTGAGATGTTGAAGAAGCACGGGTGTACTGTTCACAACGCAGATGGGGATGCTGATGTGGACATCGTTCGTGCAGCAGTTTCCTCATCAGAAAATGCAACTACAACAGTAATAGGGGAAGACACCGACTTGCTGATTCTCCTTCTGTACCATGCCAAGGACAGTGGTTTCAAGTTGTACTATCGCAGCGATATAAGACGGGGACCATCTCCTAATCCTGTGTATGATATTCTCAGCATTCAATCATTGTTAGGCAATGACATCTGCAAGTATCTCCTGTTTGTGCATGCTTTCACGGGCTGTGATAGCACATCCAGAATTTTTTCGATCGGTAAAGCCAAAGCATTCGACACACAGATGAAGGTGGCTGAACTCCGTTCAGTTGCAAATACATTCTGTTCTGATTGTTGCCAACACTCTGACATTGAAGCCGCTGGAAGAAAGGCAGTGCTTCTGTTGTATGGCTGCAAAACACTTGAATCCACTAACGCACTACGTTACACCCGAACGTTTGCCACCTACCGATGCGTCCACAAAGTACCACAGCTTTCGCACATACTTTCAAATACTAATCTGGAAGTCTACAGAAGCGAAGATCGATGCAGAACAGTGGGGTTGGTATGTAAAGAAAATTCCTACTACCCTACAGCCTGCGACAAGCCACCAGCTCCAAATTATCTACTCAACATGATCCGCTGCTCCTGCAAGACGAAATGTGCTACTTCAAGATGTGGATGCAAGCGTAATGGAATGCCCTGTTCAGCCGCTTGTGGCGAGTGCCAAATCAGTGGTTGCGATAACAACCCAAGTACCGGTAATCTATCCGATGATAGTGATGAAGAGGATTAATTTCTGTATGTTTGTGACCAGGTATCACTTCTTCTGTAATGAACATAACTTGAAACTGGGAAAAAAATAATTGTTGTATTATTGATTATAAAAATCTGTAAAAAGCTATATAACATTATATTTGCGTAATAACTGGTTGTGTTGTATATTGTTGAATTATTTAAAACATTACAACTGAAAGAAAAAGCATCAAATGTATCTATAAATAAAAGCGTAAATTATATATTTTTTTTTTTCGTAGGAAACATCCAGTCCGCCATTTTGAATTTCATTTTTGGGGGTGTTCCCGGGGTCCAATTTTGTCGGATTTTGGATATGTTATTCGGCAATGGTTCCTGAGCTGGAAACAGTTTAGAAAGCTTCTGAAGCAATTTTGCCCAGGTCTAACTACAAATTGCCTAGACTAGTCCAGGCAATCTAGAGCAAAAATAGCTTCAACCTGGGCAAAATTGCTTCAGAAGCTTTCTAAACTGTTTCCAGCTCAGGAACCATTGCAGAATAACATATCCAAAATCCGACAAAATTGGACCCCGGGAACACCCCCAAAAGTGAAATTCAAAATGGCGGACTGGCAGTTTCCTACGAAATACAATAAATTTTAATTTCGCTTTGTAGAGAGAGTTATGACGTTTTTCTTGATCAGTAAAATGTTTTAAAACACATTTTCGTTTCTAAATTAACCTATATGACACTAAAAATTGTATTAGGCGGCTAGTATTAAACTATGACGTCACGTAATGTAAATAAAATATACTGTATGGAGTGTATGTGAGAATGGACATTGCTACATCTTTATAAACTTATATTATATACAACTCTTTAATTCCTACTACCCACTATCAAATCTGCGTATTTGTGCTTGTCATTTTCTTTAAAACTGTTATTATGTACTCCTTTTAAATACTGCAACACAGTTTATTAATTTGTGTTTTCTGTTTCAGACTGACTCGGTGTACGGCTGACTCGTGTGCGTCCGCCTTCAAGAATGCAGACCCCTGAAGAATGTGCGTGATTTGTAAGGAGAAATTGGACAGCGGACAGGAAGTGGTTCACATCTCGCAAAAAGGAGCAGATGGTATAAATGCATCCAGCCGCAGCCGTGGAAGCGATGTTGTTGCAACAGCTGGAATAAGTGTTCACGTTGTATGTAGGAAAAGGTTTACGGATAAAAAGACCATTGAAATAAAGAAGCGACAGACCGCAGCCGAGGCAATACCAAGGAAAAGTGCTCGTTTTCATGAATACGCATTTTCCAGTGCTACTCACTGTTTGTTTTGTGATACCTTTGTGGACTTTTTTTCCAAACACAAACCAAAATCAGAGCATGTCAAATATGAACTACAGAGTTCTCCGAAACCATAAAAAGGTGCTGTGAAAGCCGCTGCGATGAATGGTCGTTTAATGTAAAAGGCCGTCTGGAGTATTATCTTCGTGATCTTCCTGCTGCAGATTGTGTCTACCATCACACCTGCAGCGTAAATTTCGAAGTGGAAAAAACATTCCTCGCGCATACTCCTCCGACGATCATGATTCGAAGAAAGGGAGACCAACTAATGAAGAGCAACACCAAGCATTCCTTCAGACCTGTGCTTACCTGGAAGAGAATGATGATGAACAACTGTTGATTGGAGACCTAATTTCCAAAATGGAGGAATATCTTCAAGGAAGTCAGAGCTCTGTCTACGAACGCAGGCACATGAAGAGAAAGCTTTTAGAACGTTACGGAGACAAGATCATAATATCAGGTGAAAGTGGGAAGGCAGATGTAGTACACTACGAGAGACAGCTAATGAAATTCTTATAGATTATCACAAAAAGTCGAAAGAATGTGATATAGATATAGAGCTACAGAAGATTTACCTAGTAGAAGCTGCTGCAAAAATAATCAGAAGTGATATCAAGTCTGTCGACTCGCCTAGAAAAGATGTGTATCCATCTCCAAATGACATCACTGCAGAAAGTGCTCTTGATTACATTCCCAACAGTCTGAAATTGCTATTATCAAAAGCATTTGCGGGACAGGATGCTTCAAGAAAAAATGGTGCAATTGGGCAGAGCATTATGCAAGCAACCCGTCCTAGAGGATTACTATGTCCACTACAGATCGGTTTGTCGGTTCAGCTACACCACAACTTTAGGTCAAGGTACCTTATTGACGTTCTCCATCAGCTGGGTTACTGTTCGTCGTATGCAGAAGTAACAAGATTCGAAAGAAACGCGGCGCTGGCAAGTGGGTCTGGCTCTTTTACTGTTGATGAAAACACTGCAGTCCTTCTAGCAGCAGATAACGTCGATCATGATGTCTGCACTTTGGATGGGAAGAATACCTTTCATGGAATGGGTATGATTGCCGCAATAACTCCGAAGGTCAAGATCCACCCTTCTATTCACAGGCGTAATGTTGGTGACAATGACATTAAGAAGATTGCAACCGTTGACATTAGGGAATATAGACACGCGAGAAGCATGTTGAGGGACATCTCATTCCGCGAACTTCCAGTACCCACTGCCACCATAAGTCGACTTAGTCTTCTCTGGCAGATATCTTCAGCAGAAAGATCAGGTCCAAGTTGGTCCGGAACAATGCAGGCAATTCACGGTGGATCAAGTGTCTCACATCCAGGTGTGGCGTCGATCACGTTCCTTCCCATCATAGATATGTCGCCAACTGACATGACCTGCATATTTTCGACATTACTATATTTGAGCAAGATAGCACGCGATCAAAAAGTCCCATGCATTATTACCTTTGATCAGCCTTTGTTCTGGAAAGCTTCCCAAATCATCAATGAACAGAGAGACCTGCAGGACATTGTTTTAATGCTGGGATCATTTCACACTCTGATGAATCTTTTGGGAGCAGTCGGTACTCTTATGAATGGTTCAGGATTGTCTGAAGTACTTCAAGAAATATACGGACCAAATGCCGTGCAACACATGATGTCTGGAAAAGCTGTTTCAAGAGCGATACGTGGTCATATGATAGTAGATGCAGCTCTTAGTACCTTACTAGTCGCAGACGTTTTCCCTCGTAATGAAGATGGAACTCCTCATGACCTCCATAAGGAAGCTTGTGACCTGCTCGACAATGTTATGACCGCCAAACAATCAGTTGAGGATGTGGAATCTTCGAATGCATTGTCTCAGATTGCTACCACTTTGGATGCGAAGAAAACTGACCTACAATCTACTTCGCAAACAAGTCAACTCTGGTTGGAATATCAGCGAATGATCAACATTGCACGTTCCTTGATAACAGCAGACAGAACCGGCTCGTGGATTTGCACTTGCAAGCTATGCTGGAGACCATCCCCATAATTGTAGCAGCCGGACATCACAATTACCTGAAATCGATATACCTGTACCTGCAGAACATGTTAAGTTTGCCTTCTGAAAATCCAGCCGTTAACAAAATGTTCCAGGAAGGTAAGTTTGTGGTAAGAAGAAGCGACAGATTATGGGCCGGACTCGGCACAGACCTGGTGATAGAACAAGTACTAATGCGTTCCCTGAAAAGCAGAGGCGGACTGACACGCGGAAGTGGATTTACAGACATCCAAAGGACAACGTGGCTCTTTTCTATGCCTCTGTGTTCCACTTATAACTTAGCAATGCAGGAATACACCAAAGTTTTGTTGGAAAGTAGTGAACAGCACAAGGAAATGAGGGGAAGTAGACAAATCAGGGACAGTAATGACATGAAGAAAGTACTTGAACGTCTGGAATCCTTATCCCCATTCCATTCTACCTCGGGTCTCTGCAACATTGTAACAGGGCTAACTGCTGATCCTGGAGTTAACGTTCATCAATTGCATTCAATCGGTACGAACATTGTCGTAAAAATGATTGGGAAACAAGCCTTTACATATTCTGCCAAAAGATCTGACAAAGTGAAAACACTAGGATCTGCTTCTGCCGTTGTGATCACTGATGCTTCAGATATAGAAGTAGATCCTGCACTACTGTTTCAGAGAATGATGACTGTTGCCACTGGCGGAGACATGAATCTTGAAGATGTCATGTGTTACGAACTGTGTGCATATCCTCCTGCATTGTTCGAATCACGAAGTATCTTGAGGAAACCCGATAAGTCTCAGCTAGCTCATGCAATAATCAAATACACTGACACTTTACGCATGGAAGAAGTTCAAGAAATTCAGTGCACAGACCAGTACGTATTGGATGGTGGATCTTTAGTACATCGTGTTTCCTGGCGTCAAGATGAAACATATGACAGCATCGCCAACTCATATGCCGATTCACTCTGAAAACATATGGAAAAGCAATCATTGTTTTTGATGGCTACAGCAGCTCTCCTACGATCAAGGACATGACCCACAGAAGACGCAGCACCAAGACAAGCAGAAATGTGAATCTCAGTCCAAGCATGAAGTTTGTTGGTCAGAAGGAACACTTCTTGGCTAATGAAAACAACAAGCATTTATTTCCCTCGTAGGTGAGATGTTGAAGAAGCACGGGTGTACTGTTCACAACGCAGATGGGGATGCTGATGTGGACATCGTTCGTGCAGCAGTTTCCTCATCAGAAAATGCAACTACAACAGTAATAGGGGAAGACACCGACTTGCTGATTCTCCTTCTGTACCATGCCAAGGACAGTGGTTTCAAGTTGTACTATCGCAGCGATATAAGACGGGGACCATCTCCTAATCCTGTGTATGATATTCTCAGCATTCAATCATTGTAGGCAATGACATCTGCAAGTATCTCCTGTTTGTGCATGCTTTCACGGGCTGTGATAGCACATCCAGAATTTTTTCGATCGGTAAAGCCAAAGCATTCGACACACAGATGAAGGTGGCTGAACTCCGTTCAGTTGCAAATACATTCTGTTCTGATTGTTGCCAACACTCTGACATTGAAGCCGCTGGAAGAAAGGCAGTGCTTCTGTTGTATGGCTGCAAAACACTTGAATCCACTAACGCACTACGTTACACCCGAACGTTTGCCACCTACCGATGCGTCCACAAAGTACCACAGCTTTCGCACATACTTTCAAATACTAATCTGGAAGTCTACAGAAGCGAAGATCGATGCAGAACAGTGGGGTTGGTATGTAAAGAATAATTCCTACTACCCTACAGCCTGCGACAAGCCACCAGCTCCAAATTATCTACTCAACATGATCCGCTGCTCCTGCAAGACGAAATGTGCTACTTCAAGATGTGGATGCAAGCGTAATGGAATGCCCTGTTCAGCCGCTTAAATATATTTTTGAAACAACTATATAAATTCGAGTCTACAAATCACAAAGTAAATCAAACATCGATAAGTATTCTCACACCATCGAATATTGTCATCTTACGCCTAACATTTTGTTTAACCTTCATGGACGTTCGGGTCGAGTAGATACATTCATTCTACACTATACCTATCTATACTCAATGCTTTTTTTTTCTCTTGAAAAAAGGGTACCAGAACTCTCATATTTATTTCTATATCTGTACCTATACATATATATTGATTTATTTCTATACCTATACCGTCATGCCACCACTAATATATATATATATATAATATATATATATAATACAGAGTGGCGCAAAAGTAGCGCACCATAGGGATTAGAAACTTTGTGTTGACTATATTATTTTTTTTTTAATTTTAGGTAAGGGATGGCTGCGAAATTAACAATAGACGATCGCTACAGAATTTTTAATTCTGTAGCGATTGATCGATTTGTAGTATCTGGTATTCCATACATTAAAACCAAGCTCACCCTCTCGTCTATTGTTAATTTCGCAGCCATCTCTTACCTAAAATGAAAAAAATAATATACGTCAACACTGAAAATTCCTATGGTGCGCTACTTTTGCGCCACCCTGTATATACTCGTATACGAGGGGCGAACTCGCCAAACCAGTTCTGAGATAGACGCGTTTGAATTCTGTGACTATGTGTACAAGGGGCTCATAGCGCAAATACACGCATTGAAAATAAGAACATTTTGAGCGTAACGACTGGGGTATTTGGCTATACCGATTAGTCTAGGCAATTTGTAGTTAGACCTGGGCAAAATTGCTTCAGAAGCTTTCTAAACTGTTTCCAGCTCAGGAACCATTGCCGAATAACATATCCAAAATCCGACAAAATTGGACCCCGGGAACACCCCAAAAATGAAATTCAAAATGGCGGACTGGCAGTTTCCTACGAAATACAATAAATTTTAATTTCGCTTTGTAGAGAGAGTTATGACGTTTTTCTTGATCAGTAAAATGTTTTAAAACACATTTCGTTTCTAAATTAACCTATATGACACTAAAAATTGTATTAGGCGGCTAGTATTAAACTATGACGTCACGTAATGTAAATAAAATATACTGTATGGAGTGTATGTGAGAATGACATTGCTACACTCTTTATAAACTTATATTATATACAACTCTTAATTCCTACTACCCACTATCAAAATCTGCGGTATTTGTGCTTGTCATTTCTTTAAAACTTGTTATTATGTAACTCCTTTTAAATTACTGCAACACGTTTATTAATTGGTGTTTTCTGTTCAGACTGACTCGGTTGTACGGCTGACCTCGGTGTGCGTCCGCTTCAAGAATGCAGACCCTGAAGAATGTGCGTGATTTGAAGAGAGAAATTGGACAGCGGCAGAAGTGGTTCACATCTCGCAAAAAGGAGCAGATGGTATAAATGCATCCAGCCGCAGCCGTGGAAGCGATGTTGTTGCAACAGCTGGAATAAGTGTTCACGTTGTATGTAGGAAAAGGTTTTACGGATAAAAAGACCATTGAAATAAAGAAGCGACAGACCGCAGCCGAAGGCAATACCAAGGAAAAGTGCTCGTTTTCAGAATACGCATTTTCCAGTGCTACTCACTGTTTGTTTTGTGATACCTTTGTGGACTTTTTTTCCAAACACAAACCAAAATCAGAGCATGGTCAAAATATGAAACTACAGAGTGCTCCGAAACCATAAAAAGGTGTGCTGTGAAGCCGCTGCGATGAATGGTCGTTTAATGTAAAAGGCCGTCTGGAGTATTATCTTCGTGATCTTCCTGCTGCAGATTGTGTCTACCATCACACCTGCAGCGTAAATTTTCGAAGTGGAAAAAACATTCCTCGCGCATACTCCTCCGACGATCATGATTCGAAGAAAGGGAGACCAACTAATGAAGAGCAACACCAAGCATTCCTTCAGACCTGTGCTTACCTGGAAGAGAATGATGATGAACAACTGTTGATTGGAGACCTAATTTCCAAAATGGAGGAATATCTTCAAGGAAGTCAGAGCTCTGTCTACGAACGCAGGCACATGAAGAGAAAGCTTTTAGAACGTTACGGAGACAAGATCATAATATCAGGTGAAAGTGGGAAGGCAGATGTAGTAACACTACGAGAGACAGCTAATGAAATTCTTATAGATTATCACAAAAAGTCGAAAGAATGTGATATAGATATAGAGCTACAGAAGATTTACCTAGTAGAAGCTGCTGCAAAAATAATCAGAAGTGATATCAAGTCTGTCGACTCGCCTAGAAAAGATGTGTATCCATCTCCAAATGACATCACTGCAGAAAGTGCTCTTGATTACATTCCCAACAGTCTGAAATTGCTATTATCAAAAGCATTTGCGGGACAGGATGCTTCAAGAAAAAATGGTGCAATTGGGCAGAGCATTATGCAAGCAACCCGTCCTAGAGGATTACTATGTCCACTACAGATCGGTTTGTCGGTTCAGCTACACCACAACTTTAGGTCAAGGTACCTTATTGACGTTCTCCATCAGCTGGGTTACTGTTCGTCGTATGCAGAAGTAACAAGATTCGAAAGAAACGCGGCGCTGGCAAGTGGGTCTGGCTCTTTTACTGTTGATGAAAACACTGCAGTCCTTCTAGCAGCAGATAACGTCGATCATGATGTCTGCACTTTGGATGGAAGAATACCTTTCATGGAATGGGTATGATTGCCGCAATAACTCCGAAGGTCAAGATCCACCCTTCTATTCACAGGCGTAATGTTGGTGACAATGACATTAAGAAGATTGCAACCGTTGACATTAGGGAATATAGACACGCGAGAAGCATGTTGAGGGACATCTCATTCCGCGAACTTCCAGTACCCACTGCCACCATAAGTCGACTTAGTCTTCTCTGGCAGATATCTTCAGCAGAAAGATCAGGTCCAAGTTGGTCCGGAACAATGCAGGCAATTCACGGTGGATCAAGTGTCTCACATCCAGGTGTGGCGTCGATCACGTTCCTTCCCATCATAGATATGTCGCCAACTGACATGACCTGCATATTTTCGACATTACTATATTTGAGCAAGATAGCACGCGATCAAAAAGTCCCATGCATTATTACCTTTGATCAGCCTTTGTTCTGGAAAGCTTCCCAAATCATCAATGAACAGAGAGACCTGCAGGACATTGTTTTAATGCTGGGATCATTTCACACTCTGATGAATCTTTTGGGAGCAGTCGGTACTCTTATGAATGGTTCAGGATTGTCTGAAGTACTTCAAGAAATATACGGACCAAATGCCGTGCAACACATGATGTCTGGAAAAGCTGTTTCAAGAGCGATACGTGGTCATATGATAGTAGATGCAGCTCTTAGTACCTTACTAGTCGCAGACGTTTTCCCTCGTAATGAAGATGGAACTCCTCATGACCTCCATAAGGAAGCTTGTGACCTGCTCGACAATGTTATGACCGCCAAACAATCAGTTGAGGATGTGGAATCTTCGAATGCATTGTCTCAGATTGCTACCACTTTGGATGCGAAGAAAACTGACCTACAATCTACTTCGCAAACAAGTCAACTCTGGTTGGAATATCAGCGAATGATCAACATTGCACGTTCCTTGATAACAGCAGACAGAACCGGCTCGTGGGATTTGCACTTGCAAGCTATGCTGGAGACCATCCCCATAATTGTAGCAGCCGGACATCACAATTACCTGAAATCGATATACCTGTACCTGCAGAACATGTTAAGTTTGCCTTCTGAAAATCCAGCCGTTAACAAAATGTTCCAGGAAGGTAAGTTTGTGGTAAGAAGAAGCGACAGATTATGGGCCGGACTCGGCACAGACCTGGTGATAGAACAAGTACTAATGCGTTCCCTGAAAAGCAGAGGCGGACTGACACGCGGAAGTGGATTTACAGACATCCAAAGGACAACGTGGCTCTTTTCTATGCCTCTGTGTTCCACTTATAACTTAGCAATGCAGGAATACACCAAAGTTTTGTGGAAAGTAGTGAACAGCACAAGGAAATGAGGGGAAGTAGACAAATCAGGGACAGTAATGACATGAAGAAAGTACTTGAACGTCTGGAATCCTTATCCCCATTCCATTCTACCTCGGGTCTCTGCAACATTGTAACAGGGCTAACTGCTGATCCTGGAGTTAACGTTCATCAATTGCATTCAATCGGTACGAACATTGTCGTAAAAATGATTGGGAAACAAGCCTTTACATATTCTGCCAAAAGATCTGACAAAGTGAAAACACTAGGATCTGCTTCTGCCGTTGTGATCACTGATGCTTCAGATATAGAAGTAGATCCTGCACTACTGTTTCAGAGAATGATGACTGTTGCCACTGGCGGAGACATGAATCTTGAAGATGTCATGTGTTACGAACTGTGTGCATATCCTCCTGCATTGTTCGAATCACGAAGTATCTTGAGGAAACCCGATAAGTCTCAGCTAGCTCATGCAATAATCAAATACACTGACACTTTACGCATGGAAGAAGTTCAAGAAATTCAGTGCACAGACCAGTACGTATTGGATGGTGGATCTTTAGTACATCGTGTTTCCTGGCGTCAAGATGAAACATATGACAGCATCGCCAACTCATATGCCGATTTCACTCTGAAAACATATGGAAAAGCAATCATTGTTTTTGATGGCTACAGCAGCTCTCCTACGATCAAGGACATGACCCACAGAAGACGCAGCACCAAGACAAGCAGAAATGTGAATCTCAGTCCAAGCATGAAGTTTGTTGGTCAGAAGGAACACTTCTTGGCTAATGAAAACAACAAGCAAGCATTTATTTCCCTCGTAGGTGAGATGTTGAAGAAGCACGGGTGTACTGTTCACAACGCAGATGGGGATGCTGATGTGGACATCGTTCGTGCAGCAGTTTCCTCATCAGAAAATGCAACTACAACAGTAATAGGGGAAGACACCGACTTGCTGATTCTCCTTCTGTACCATGCCAAGGACAGTGGTTTCAAGTTGTACTATCGCAGCGATATAAGACGGGGACCATCTCCTAATCCTGTGTATGATATTCTCAGCATTCAATCATTGTTAGGCAATGACATCTGCAAGTATCTCCTGTTTGTGCATGCTTTCACGGGCTGTGATAGCACATCCAGAATTTTTTCGATCGGTAAAGCCAAAGCATTCGACACACAGATGAAGGTGGCTGAACTCCGTTCAGTTGCAAATACATTCTGTTCTGATTGTTGCCAACACTCTGACATTGAAGCCGCTGGAAGAAAGGCAGTGCTTCTGTTGTATGGCTGCAAAACACTTGAATCCACTAACGCACTACGTTACACCCGAACGTTTGCCACCTACCGATGCGTCCACAAAGTACCACAGCTTTCGCACATACTTTCAAATACTAATCTGGAAGTCTACAGAAGCGAAGATCGATGCAGAACAGTGGGGTTGGTATGTAAAGAATAATTCCTACTACCCTACAGCCTGCGACAAGCCACCAGCTCCAAATTATCTACTCAACATGATCCGCTGCTCCTGCAAGACGAAATGTGCTACTTCAAGATGTGGATGCAAGCGTAATGGAATGCCCTGTTCAGCCGCTTGTGGCGAGTGCCAAATCAGTGGTTGCGATAACAACCCAAGTACCGGTAATCTATCCGATGATAGTGATGAAGAGGATTAATTTCTGTATGTTTGTGACCAGGTATCACTTCTTCTGTAATGAACATAACTTGAAACTGGGAAAAAAATAATTGTTGTATTATTGATTATAAAAATCTGTAAAAAGCTATATAACATTATATTTGCGTAATAACTGGTTGTGTTGTATATTGTTGAATTATTTAAAACATTACAACTGAAAGAAAAAGCATCAAATGTATCTATAAATAAAAGCGTAAATTATATTTTTTTTTTTTCGTAGGAAACATCCAGTCCGCCATTTTGAATTTCATTTTTGGGGGTGTTCCCGGGGTCCAATTTTGTCGGATTTTGGATATGTTATTCGGCAATGGTTCCTGAGCTGGAAACAGTTTAGAAAGCTTCTGAAGCAATTTTGCCCAGGTCTAACTACAAATTGCCTAGACTAATCGGTATAGCCAAATACCCCAGTCGTTACGCTCAAAATGTTCTTATTTTCAATGCGTGTATTTGCGCTATGAGCCCCTTGTACACAATAGTCACAGAATTCAAACGCGTCTATCTCAGAACTGGTTTGGCGAGTTCGCCCCTCGTATACGAGTATATACAGGGTGGCGCAAAAGTAGCGCACCATAGGAATTTTCAGTGTTGACGTATATTATTTTTTTCATTTTAGGTAAGAGATGGCTGCGAAATTAACAATAGACGAGAGGGTGAGCTTGGTTTTAATGTATGGAATACCAGATACTACAAATCGATCAATCGCTACAGAATTAAAATTCTGTAGCGATCGTCTATTGTTAATTTCGCAGCCATCCCTTACCTAAAATTAAAAAAAAAAATAATATAGTCAACACAAAGTTTCTAAATCCCTATGGTGCGCTACTTTTGCGCCACTCTGTATATATATATATATATATATATATATATATATTAGTGGTGGCATGACGGTATAGGTATAGAAATAAATCAATATATATGTATAGGTACAGATATAGAAATAAATATGAGAGTTCTGGTACCCTTTTTTCAAGAAGAAAAAAAAAGCATTGAGTATAGATAGGTATAGTGTAGAATGAATGTATCTACTCGACCCGAACGTCCATGAAGGTTAAACAAAATGTTAGGCGTAAGATGACAATATTCGATGGTGTGAGAATACTTATCGATGTTTGATTTACTTTGTGATTTGTAGACTCGAATTTATATAGTTGTTTCAAAAATATATTTAAGTTCTATAGTTCTATATAAAACGAGCATGAAATAAAGACTGGCTATATTCAAATTCAATCATGTTTTGGTATCTGTCTGTACGACAATACCTTGCTATTTTTTTTTTAAATGTGCAGGTTTGAAGACTTATAAGGGTGCCCTCGTTAAATAGCCAAGGGTAGGTTGTTTTTCTTATCATCGTTCAAAAGATTTTAAAAAATAAATGAAGATGAATATCTGTGGATATCCACTAAAAATTATGTAAAATATTTTGTTACAAACATATTCTCATATTTTCCATAAGTCTACTGAGCTAGATCCTAAAATTATGTTTGTAATATTTTTCATAAGTAGGCCCTATCAAACATAACTTTTTTTTAATCTCACATATTTGGTTAGTGAATAATTTAATTACCAGTTTACCACCTTACCAAATGTTAGGAAATCAATATTTTTATGTTACATAACGTGTACTAAAAGTAAAACCCTATTTTTGACACATTTCAATTTTAAAAGTAGTTTTTTATTTTTTTTGTATAAACTGCGCAATAATTAAAAGTTTCGTAATGGCATATTTGTAAACCTACTGCAAATAAGCACTTATTACTTAGTAGGTTAGCTTACTTATTACGCAATTATTTTTAAATTCTAGGACACCAACGCTAATATAATATATATATATTATATATATATATATTATATATATATATATATATATATATATATATATATATCTATCTAAGAAAGTTGGCTCCATCAAAGACTATTTTATAGACGCCTGCATTTTTATTGTATTAACTCCAGACAGTATAGGTCCAATTTTATTAGCATTCAAAACAAGTAGTGCTGGGGTACCTGCTATCCCACCTATACTCTCTAGGGTTATTTTTTTATGCCGAAAAGAGGGGCCAAGGGTGAATGCCTGCAACGCTCCCCCCACTCCCCCGCCCCATAGAGGAAGAAGAGAGCCAAAATCAAGGTCCCGGGTTTTTGAGATGCCTGGACACACTGCGTTTGAAAGATTGGCGATCATAGATGGATTGAGGAAGGTTGTTCCAGAGTTGACCGGTTGAGTAGATGAAAGATTGAAAATACCGATTAACCCTCAGGTTAGAGAGTTGGGCAGAAAAGGAATAAGAATGTATCGAAAGTCTAGTACTGCGTGCTCTTCATAAAGGAGGAGGCATGCAGTTAGAGAGTTTAGAAGAGCAGTGTCAGTTATAATAGCGATCGTAAAGAGAGAGTGAGGCAACATTGTGGCGGAGAGAGAGGGATTGAAGACAGTCAGTAAGAGGCGGGGAAATGATTACTGCAGACGAAAAGCCTTTGATTCCACCCGGTCAACTAGAGTTGTGTGGGTTGAGCCACCCCACGCATGAGAAGCGTACTCCATACAGGAGCAGACAAGACCCCTTTGACAGAAACAGCAAATGAGTGGGGATAAAAAACTAATAGTTTTAGGAGAAGAACAGTGGCCTTCTACAACCGCAACTATAGACCGGCCAGAAAGGAACTCAAAGATGAGGGCATAGATAGAAGGATAGAAACCGAAGGAGGGTAGTTTGAAAATTAAAGATTTGTGCCAGACTCTATCAAAAGCTTTGGATATAACTAGCGCAATAGCAAAGGTTTCACCGAAATCCCGAAATTAGGATGACCAAAAGTCAGAGAGATATGCGAGAAGATCGCCATTAGAGCATTCCTTCCTGAACCTATACTGACAATCTGAAAGAAGATTGTGAGAAGAGAGTGTTTAAAAATCTCCATATTATTAAGGATAAATTAAAAAACTTCAGAAAGGAAAGAAATCAAAACAATTGAACGGTAGTTGGTGGGCTGAGAGCAGTCACCCTTTTATGGGACAGACTGAATGAAAGCGAACTTCCAGCAGGAAGGAAAAGTACCAGATGAAAGACAAAAATGAAAAAGTTTGCGTAGGCAGGATGTCAGCACAGAAGAGAGTTCTTGAGAACAACAGGAAGGACACCATCGGGACTGTAGGACTTCCTAGAGTTGAACCCAGAAAGGGCAGAAAGAACGTCTTCGGAACATATTCTAATTTCAGACATAATTAAGGCAGAGAGAGTCGGAAATGGAGGAACAGCACCGGAATCGCCCAGGGTTGAGTTGGAGGCGAAAGTTTGAGTGAAGAGTCTAGCTTTGTCAAGAGAAGAGACGGCAACCGAATCGTCGGAATGGAAAAGAAGAGAGAAAGAAGAAGTAAAGTTGTTGGAGATGTTCTTGGTTAGATGCTAGAAAGAACGCGAAGAATTAGAATTGTATCGGTTTTCACATTTCTGTCGGATGAAGGAATTTTTGGCGAGTCGAAGAACAGATTTTGCACGATTCCGGGCAGAAATATAGGCTAAGAGTCAGGAGTTGGATGGCGATGGTGCCTTCCGAAAGCCACCTCTCTGATAGCAGATAACTTTGCTTCTTCTTAAAAGAAGCAAAGTTAAACCAAATTTTTTTTTCATGGGTAGTAGGAATAGAATATAGAATGTACGCCCCCATGCCCGAGATAATTATCTCCATGATCAGCTCAGCACACTTGGAGGGGCCCCGGCCACAGAAGCAATAATCATCCATGGGAAATCACAGAAGTACTGACTGAGGGCCTCCCAATCAGTAGCGCCAAAGTGCCAAAGGCACTCTTGGAAGGATCCAAAGGCCGAATTGGAGAGATTGGACAGGAAACAGATTGTAGTGGGAGGAACCCAACGGAGAAAAAGTTTGACAGAGTTAGAAGAAGGATAAGAGATGAGAAATAAATCCAGAATGTTGGGCCTATCTCCAAAGCGATCGGGCATACGAATAGGATGCTGTACAACCTGCTCCAGGTCATTCAGGATAGAAAAGTTGTAAGCTAGTTCACCAGGGGTTTTCAGTGAAATAAGAGAAAAGCCAAAGGTGGTAGTGAACATTGAAATCTCCTAAAGCGGAGATTTCAGCGAAAGGAGAGTAACATAGAAGATATTCCACTTTGGAAGTGAGGCAGTCAAAGGATAGTCAGTAAAATTAGGAGAACTGTAGACAGCGCAGATGTATTTAGTTTGAGATTAGCATGTAAGCCGCAGCCAGAGGATATACTGTAGAATTCGGAGGATTTAAGTTCGGAAATACGAGAACAAGTTAGGTTATTGTGTACATATACGCAACCTCCACCTTTGGAGTGAAATTGAGTATAGAGAAAGTAGGAGGGTACAGAAAAGGGGTTGCTGTCAGTCGCCCAAGACACCTGGGCAGGGCCGGATTAAGACCTTTAGAGGCCCTAAGCACTTAAAAGATTTTGGTGCCCCATATATATGTAATTCAAAATATAAACAAAAATAAACCATAAAATAAAATTTTATTTTTTGAAATGAAACAAAACTTACAGTAAGATGGAAAATAATGTTTATTTTTGTATACTTCCACTTCATTTATATTTGAAAAGTTTTCTCCTACTTTTTTTAATTGCAAAGTCTTTGATCAGATCCTCAAAACTAATCTTACGTAACACATCTGCTTCTATACTTAGTAGAGATAAGGCATCCAGCCTGCCTTGTTGCATAGTTGTTCTGTTGGTATTTTTAATATACTTCAACTGAGAAAATGAACGCTCAGCTGAGCAATTTGTGACCATTAATGTTAAAAATATACGAAAGGCAATTTCTACATTTGGGAAGGCACACTCAATATTGTCTTCTACAATTATTTTATAAAGTTCAGCATGACTGAATCTTGTTTTTACATTTTTTTTTGCACTGAACTTATGGCACACATATGAGTGAAACTGCTGAAGCTCAGCAGAGAAATTAGTGTTCAAGTCCTCTGGGTAAGCATCAATCATCTTTTTACAACCCTGAGAATACCTTTCAATTTCAGTAGATGATGAAGTGGTGACATTATGTGGCACATCACTTAGAAAAGAAAATCTCTCTGCTATTTCTTTGTATATCTCTCCTCTTCTTCTCATCTCAGTTTCAAGTTTGTCAACAATTGTGTAAAAGGTGGTGATAAGAAATTTATCTCTGGCATTCAGATATACTTCTGGTGCATCTCCGTCATTGGGTACCTTCTTTCTGATACGTTTGCGAGTTTGAGCTGCCTTGTAATCAACATCTGGTAGCATTTCCTTTGTAGCTGCTTCATATCTTTCAAATTCATCTCGTGAAGTGCACAGTTGGTCAGCTAATGATCCATACAGATCTGCACATGTTTTTAAGTTCACATCCTTATTCTGTAGAACTTTGCTTACTCTATGAAAATTTTGCAAAATCTCATCCCAAAAATTCAACA
Source organism: Bathynomus jamesi (assembly GCA_023014485.1). Taxonomy (NCBI): domain Eukaryota; kingdom Metazoa; phylum Arthropoda; class Malacostraca; order Isopoda; family Cirolanidae; genus Bathynomus; species Bathynomus jamesi. Next base: position 1,266,555 of record JAJOZX010000234.1, read on the forward strand.
TAAAACGAATTCTAGCTCTTGAATCTTATTTGCAATATTATTTGCTTCTCTTCTAGTGTCTCCCTTTTGTGACTGGTCTTCAGCTATACATTCTAACGCTTCTAAAATTTTAAGGAAAGATTTCAAAATTGCTGCTGTTGCCATAGCATGTGCCTCCCATCTGGTATCAGAGAGGGATTTTAAGACACTTTCATTTCCAATACAACCTTTAAGAATTTCCCACCTGCTGGTTGAGGCTAAAAAAAAGGTATAGAGCAACTGCACTGTAGAGAAGAAATTAACCGCCTCTTGACAGCAGTCAACAGCACTTCGGCCTACCAGATTTAGTGAATGGGCTGCACAGGGCACATATATAGCAAACTTGTTTGTTTCTAAAATTTTTGCTGCATCCCCTTATAACGCCCAGACATGTTGGCAGCGTTGTCGTAAGATTGACCCCTACATTTTGAAAAGTTTAGCTTACAAACTTCACGTAAGTACTGCAACACCTGATTTGCCATTTCCTCACCAGTATGGCTTTTCATTTTCAGAAAGGTTAAAAAGCGTTCAATAGGCTGTCCATCTTTTAAGTACCTAAGTACAACACTTAACTGATCGATATGTGATAGATCTGGTGTTGAATCAACTGACAAACTAAAATAACCAGAAGATTTTACTTCGTCAACAATGAGTGCGTGGACCTTTTGAGCCATTAGTTGAATGAGTTCCTCACAGGTGGTTTTGGACAGGTAAGAAGGATTTCCTTTGCCAGAATTTCCATATTTCAAAATGTGACCTGCTAAAAATGGATCAAACCGGCTTATGAGCTCAAGCAGCCCTAAAAAATTCCCATTCTGCAATGATCCAAATCTTTCTTCTGTTCCTCGAAAAGACAAGCCACGTTCAGCTAACGTACAAATAACAGCTATGACACGCCTCAAGACATGTTCCCAGTAATCACACTCTTCCTGAATTTGTTTTTCCAACTGTTGTCCCAACCCCGCACCTTGTCTGCGAGTTAAGTATGTTAGCATAGAGTCTCGGTGAGTAGTGCTTTTTTCATGATGATCAATTACAATAGTATTTCGCCAGTCACTGAACCCTTCTCTTATAACAAAATGTGAGACATTTTTAGGAGCAAACAGTTTACAAACATAACAGTAAACTGATCCTGTTGATGGTGAATACAATAACCACTCTCTCTTGTATTTCTCACCATTGGCTTTTGTCCCAACGAAAAGTTTTTGTGAACAGTATCTTGCTGGTTTGCCACTACTGAAATGCCGGTAAGACTTGTCAAATGGCCCATTGTGGTGTTGACAGTCACTGGGTCCACAAGCAATCCAATAAGCCACATCATCAGCAGAGAAATCAAGCCACAACCCTGGATCTTTTGCTATATTTACTTCATCTTCTGCAGACTGATTCATTTCACCACCATCACCATGGTCCACTAAACTTTCATTTTCAGCAATTATTTCAACCCCAGAATGTCTTGTAAAGCAACTTGAATCAACATTTGCAGTAGAGGTATCAAGAGAATTTACAGGCAAAGTGAGATCAGTAGTGAGACATGTGGTAGATGAACCTGCTTGTGACACCTCGGTGATTCCAACGTCATCATATTTTGATTTTGAAGTGATCAAAGTGGTATTTGTGTCCACTTCTGATGACGGAGATTGGTTTTGATTCAGAATCGGTATATCATGTTGACGCTGTGGTCGTGGAACTTGTGTGAAGAAATCAGTCAGCTTTGCAGTCTTGGACTCTAAATCCAAAGTCTTCTCTTGTTTCTCTTTTGATAGTTTTCGCTTTGTGTGCACCACTTAACTGAACACGTTTCATCTTGGTTCTTGGGGTCTGTAAAATACAGAAATAAAAAGAATATTTTATTTGTATATTATGTGGCAATCAACACAGTTACACATATCACAATCTTGGCTTTGTTCTTTTATTCTCAGAAAGACAAAATGGGAACCGTACACAACCAAAGTGGCAATTTAAATATAAGTGGCAATTAAATATAACTCAACCGAAATATCAACTCGAAATGTTGAATACAAATCAAATCGAAAGAAGGAACCGAAACCTATAAAATAAAAATACTTAACATTAGAATTAATAATACGCAATCTATAAAAATATCAATATTAACATTTCACTATTAACGAGCCACATTTTATATTTACATTTATTTATTTATTTAAAACACAATATTTAATTATAGGAAATATGAACATTTGCTTAGGGCCTAAATTGTCCTAACTACGTTTGATGTTATATATACATTACAAATTATTCACTCTGGTTATTACAATCTAAATTCTTTTATACTGTTATGACAATAGATAAATAAATTATAAAATAAAGATACGTGTATGATAAAATATTGTTATATATACAAATAAAGTACACTTCATAGACTTACCCTAGAGAAGAAGAGAGAGCAACAGATAAACTTCTTCAACGCTAATTAACTTAGGTCAGTATATCTTATTATTATAATGGCCGTGATAAACATCACTTGATACAACAGCAATATAGAGAGTTTATAGTTTCTTTTATTTTAATATTAATTTATATTACAATTCTATAAACCTAAATCTTTCTGTAAAACAATACCAAATGATTATGTAAAATATATATTTAATATTATATGCACAAATCACACGTTCAGAATAACTTCCTATAGCACACGAAAATATTTAATCTATATGTATTTTTAATATGGCGCTCAAAGATTTGATATAAACAAAATAATAACGCAAAGCGTAAAGTGTGTGATTACAATGAAATATATTTATTCTCTCAAAAGGGTTGTTGTTCACTACAAATTCAAACAATGAAAAAAATAAATAGTATATATGAATATATATAATTCAGTTTTCAACAGCTTATAGGCTATAAGCCGCGATTATAATAGTATAATAAATCCATGGTAAATCCAACAATGGAAAATTTCTGTGGTGCCCCCCTTCCCTTGATGCCCTAAGCACGGGCTTATTTTGCTTAATGGTTAATCCGGCCCTGCACCTGGGTTTCAGTGAGGAAGAGAAGGTAAGGTTTAGGGGAAGAGAGGTGGTGTTCAAGAGATTGAAAACTTGAGGAAAGGCCACGAATGTTGCAGTTTATGAAAAGTGAATCAAGCAGAGATCCAGAACATCTCGAATGGGCAGTAGTAGATCCAGACCCGCTGCCCGGGCCTGCGTTGCCAGTATCGGCAGCGGGGGAGCCAGAAGTGGGGACAGTTATGGTCCCATTCCCACAGGACTTCGAGGCTCTTGAAGTTGTTGCCTTTTTTTTTAATTTTGAAAAGATTATGTAAAGTGTATGATGCATATATATATATATATATATATATGCAGTGAAGAAAAGGGAGAGAAGTATGCGTTTGAAAGCATGCTGGACTGCTCACAGGGTAGATGAGACACGGAAAAAGATCAGCTAAGGAGGACAGTGACAGGAGAAATGGGAGTTCCAGCACTCCGTCTTCTGCCTGACGTCCCCCTCCCCCGGAGTACTTCCCTGGTCGATTGGTCTCTACAATCGCCTCATATTTACTACCTGTAAACATTACAAATATTATTCCAATTTATTTAAGCACACATAAGCCATATGATGTCGTAAATAGTAGCTCCTTTAGATAGTTTAAAAAAAAGTTGGAAACTTTCATGAATGAAAAAGATAGTTTGTAAACTGTGTAATTAATATTTTAGCTCAAGATCTACAGATCTACAGAAGCTAAGGCTAACAAAGACCCTAAGATCCACTCTAAGGTTAGCCCGAGAGAAAGAAGAGAATAGGGGGTTAAAAGAAGAGAATAAGGGGTTAAGTAAGAGCAAAACCGTGGGTGGGTTAAATTCGTGGGTTAACATTCATTCAGAAAAAGAGAGAAAGACTCACCACCATCATCCGCCGGCCACTGCCGACAAGTCAGAAAAATAGTCGAAGAGAATAGGAAAAGGGTGAAAGATAAAAAGAAGTAAAATAAGAACGCTTACAAACCATGCAAACACAGTCTTAACTCAAACACTGTCATACCATGCAAACTACAAACATGTAAGTAAAGAGAAGATAAGAAAAGAACAAAAAAAAAGTATGAAGAGTATAACCAAAAGTTGGTTAGTTTACGCTACGAGCTACATCTAAGTTCGTGTTATTCTATGCTTTTTTTTAATATAATTTTATTGTTAGCATATCACACGCTGACATGTCACAGGCTGGCATTAATCGTCAACAGACTCAAACCTGGATCATTACCCACAGAGCTCCTGTTGCTAATTGTTTTATTATTTTAAATGATGTTAATATTTTTAAAATGCCTATCTAAACGGTTTTTAAAAATATTAACGCTGGTAGAGTTCACGACGGACGCCGGAAGATTATTCCATTTATCAATTACTTTAAGTGTATAAACGTTTTTAGCGATGTTAGTAATGAAACGTTTGCCACGTAATTTAAATCCGTTATTACGAGTATTGCTATTATCAAAAATGAATAATTTGTCAAAATTTACGTTATCGATTTTATTAACGATTTTGAAAACTTCAATAAGCTCCCCCCCTTAATCTCCTAGTTTCGAGTGAATGCAAGTCGAACTCTTTAATCCTATCTTCGTAAGACTTGTTGCGTAGTGACGGAATTAGTTTCGTGGCGCGTCGCTGAACCCTTTCTAACCTCATCTGGCAGGCTATTCATAATTTAGATGATAACAAAAGTTGTGGCCTAGATGGCATACAAGCAGAACATTTAAAATGTTGTAGCCCTCGTATAATACCTATGTTTGCAATGTGTTTCAAAAGCTGTATGATACATGGGTATTTGCCACAGTCCATTTTGTCAGTTGTATTGTTGCCATTTGTTAAAAATAAGGGCAGCTCTGGCTCTTCCATTACGCAGATCACGCAGTGTGCGTGGGCCCCTGCGAGGAGGGAGAGCCCCCAGCGAGCGGTATAAAAAATGAATTAATGAATGATTGACAGAAATAAAAACATGGGCCAAATTTTTTTTTAAACGCTTCCAGCGCCATTCGTTTTATTTCGATATAAAATCTAGTAATTTTTGTTGTTGTTAAAATCATAAAAATTAAAATGTAAACAAATGCCTAATGTGTGCCATCAGATCTGCCATCTCAGAAGATGACTGCACTGGAATTGTTGACTTACATACACGAGAAGCAGCTGATAGAGTTATATCCAAACCTATGGATTGCTCTCAGACTAGCAGTCACTCTTCCAGCGACCGTAGCCACAGCTGATAGGAGCTTCTCCTAGTTGAAGCTCATTAAAACGTACCTCAGGTCAACAATGGCACAAGAACGTCTGAGTGGGCTTGCCATCATGAGCATTAATCGGGAAGTAGGCCGGAAGCTGTCCTATGATGATATTATTGATGAATTTGCAATAAAAAAGCCAGGCGAGAAAGGTTTTGAATGTATGGGATATATAGTATATCTATCTAAATAAACTCAATAGATTTTTTTATATTTAATTGTATATAAACCATTTTATTATGCTACATATATTGTGAAAAATGCTCTGTATGAATTGGTCCCCAATTAAACCACCCCTAATATCTCCAGTCTAACTGTAGAGTAGGTTAAGCCTAGCCTTGTAGGGGTTAGCCTAGAGATTCCGGAAATGGTCCAGAGCTGGCAGAGTAAATTGAGGTCCATAGTAGGATTCCTCACCAAATTAGGTTAGGTTAATTTACCTTAGCCTTTTTTAAGCTATGAGTTGTTACTAGGTCTTAGACCAATGTAGGCCTAATTTAACTGGACCTAGTTTATGTTATGCTAACTGAGGTTTAGAAACAGCTGATCACTTCTTCTTCTTCTTCTTCTGCAGCTTAAATCCCATCTCTATATGGGGTCGCTGTTCTTGATGAGTCTCCTCCATTCACTTCTGTCACGCACCATGTCTTCGTCCAAATTTTTCTCCCGGATGACTGCCGCCACGCAATTCCTCCACCTTGTCTTCGGTCTACCTCTTCTTCTCCGTCCCGGCACCTCCATTTCTAGCACCCTACGTCCCACGTAATCCTCCTCTCTTCTCATCATGTGCCCATACCATCTCAGTCTGGCTTCTTGGACTTTTCTTGACGCCTTTGCTACTTTCACCGTTCCTCTAATGCGTTCGTTTCTGATTCGATCCCTTCTAGCTACACCGCACATCCATCGCAACATTTTCATTTCAGCCACATCCATCTTTCTGTCACTGGTCTTCTTCATTTGCACCGTCTCCATTCCGTACAACATGGCTGGCCTAACCACTGTTTTGAAGACCTTCCCTTTCAGCTTCACCGGCATCCTACGATCACAGAGAACTCCCGACACCTCTCTCCAGCTCCTCCATCCCGACTGTATCCTACGATTCACCTCTCCCTCTGCTCCCCCCTCTGCCTTGATTGTTGATCCCAAGTATTTAAAACGATCTACCCGTTTGATCAGTTCACCGTTTAACATCACTCCCCTTCCCATCCTTCCTTCGGTTGTACATTACATCTCAGATATTCAGTCTTCTTCCGACTAACTTTCATACCTCTACTTTCCAATGTCTCCCTCCAATTTTCTAGCTGTTGTTCTACCTCCTGTCTTGTCTCTGCGCACAACACTACATCATCGGCATACATCATGCACCAAGGAGCAACCCCTCTAACCACCTCAGTCAACACATCCAACACCACGTTGAATAGGAATGGACTCAGTGCTGACCCCTGATGCAGACCAACCCCAACTCCAAAACTCTCCGTCACACCAACCAACACTACACCTCACTTTCGTCGTAACCCTTCTATACATTTCCTGAATCAATCTGACGTACTTCTCTGGGACCATCTTCTCCCTCAGGCACCTCCAAACCTCTTGTCTCGGTGTCCTATCATACGCCTTCTCTAAGTCTATGAAAACCATGTGCAATGCCTTCTGTCCTTCCCTGTACCTTTCCTCCAACTGTCGTAATGCAAAAACAGCATCAGACGTACTTCATCCGGGCATAAAACCGAATTGCTCTGTCGACACGCCTGCTTCCTCCCTCAGCCTTAAGTCCACAATTCGCTCCCACACCTTCATGATGTGCGATATCAGCTTGATACCCCTATAATTTGAGCATTCTTGTATCACTTACTGAGTGTTATTAGACAGTCCCGCTTCTCTTTGCTCAATTTTGAGAGCGTACTTGATGGTGGAAATCTTTTTCTGTTTTCAAGCCGTTCTTCTTTCCAAGTTCCTCCTGTTCGCCCGGCTTTTTTCCACAAGCGTCCTTTTTGTTGGTTGGTTGATCGGTAGTGTATGTCTACTACCGAGCACGCTCTATCACACAGTATATAAATACTACTGTGGAAAATAACTCTGGTGAGCAACCAATTAGTTTCATCCATCTAGTTATTGACATAAAAGGAGTTTAATAGTTGTTAGATTAACTACCTACCTACTCACTGGACCATTTTCGTTACCTCCCAACTACCCACATGTATCAGTTTTCCATAATATATATATATATATACAAAGGTAGGCACCCGGGCCTCAAAAAGGACCGACGATCCCGGTCCCGGTCCTTGTCTCAAACTGGACCGACGGTCCCGGTCACGGTCCTTTCTGAAGATAGGACCTAGGAACGACTCGGTCCTCGGTCCTTATATATAATATAAGTGAAAAATTTGATTAAAATGAAAAATGAAATTAAAGACACCGGAAATCTTTAATTTTATTAACGTAAATTATAATTAATACAATACATAAATGATGAAAAAAAGTTATTAAGTTAAATGCTTGAGTTTCCCTTCAAGAAGACTAGCATTTCAAAATGGCTGTCACTGAGCCCTGGCCTTTTCGGCTTGAGGACGTCCTTCCCCAAAGAGAAGAGCCTCTCCACGGCGGCACTGGATGGGATAGGCGTGTTAAACTTGATGAACACAGCAAGCACTTGTACTCCAGGTTCTGCTCACCCTTGGGGCCCAGGTATTCAAAGTATTTGTCCAGGTACGGCCAGGGATTGCCGGGTTCAGTTCTTCCGTTAGGAGCTCCAGTTGCTTGACTTGAAGTTGAAGCACTAACATCAGTAGATTCTTCGTCTCCTCCAGGTGTTGAAACAAGTTTCAGTTCAGTCTCAGTCTCTTTCTGAGTCTTCTGGAGGAAACGATCCATCTTCTTTAGAACTTCAAATAATCACTAAACACACTAAAATCACTAAAAAAGACCGTCCGGACCGGACCGTCCGGAATTACTTAAAAATGGACCGTCTATATATATATTTATATTATTATTATTTTCTACAATAGTTTGCACAAAAAATGAGTGATAAATTTGAATAAAGCGACTAAGACTAAAACTACCTCATAAAAAGTTATTTTGATTTACAGGTTCAGCCTATGTCATTTAAAACATATTAACCACGGAAGAATATATATAATTTCATTACTCGGGTCCAAAACAGCTCTACTGTGTTATTGTACAGTGCTTACAAGATGTCTCACGCCTCTGTCTCGTCCCAAGCTAGTCTGTTAGGTATAAAATGGGCGGTCCTTATGGCAGCGGAGGTGTGTTCGGATTGGTGCACATAATTGCTCTAACCCCATCAATGACGTCCACATTATCTTTGTGTTGATCACTCTATCTATTTATATATAGAGACATACTGTATATAGATATATATAGAGTATGCAGGGGATAACGTGTCTCAGTCCCAGCTATGGTAGTTGTCTTACAATTAACAGTCCCAAGTGCAAGTTACGTTAACACCTCCACATAAACTACCCTGGACTAAAATAACATACGTGAAGCCCTTACCCACAAACCATTTAAAAGGTGTGATTTAAAAACTCTCTCTCTCTCTCTGATCACACCGCATCCCATCAGAGGTCTTCAGCAGGGACATCGGCAATGTATCCATATAACGTTAATAATAACCAAAACTCGGGGAAAATATACTCTCTGCCTTCCGCTCTATCCCAAATCCTTTTCTCTTAGTAACCTCTTAATACAAACTAATCTATCATATTTTGCGACTTTTTAACTCTGGTAGGATTCAATTCCATTCCTATAGTCAGAGCTGGGCAATAAATACATTGAATGTATTTAAATACTAAATACGTGGGAGAAATGTATTTAAATACTAAATACTAAATACATTTTACGAATGTATTTAGATACTAAATACAAAATACATCAATTGTATTTAAATACATTTGTAAATACATTTTAAATACATACAAATTTTAACATATGCATTCACTAATTCATGAGTAACAACAATATAAAATGCTTGATAAAGGATAAAGAAATAGTACAATCTAATTTCCGATCATATATTTCCCTTTTTAGAACAAAACAAAAACAAAAGAACTTAGAACTTAAGATGTTCAACCAGTGACATATTATACTCAACTTTTGCACAGTTTGAATCATGCCAGGGTGGACACGCTGTGAAAAAAATAAACATGAATTACCTAATGAATAATGATCGATAATTAATGAATCAATATATAATTAATCATTGATATCAATTTTTGATAAATTTCTACTTTAGGGGACACGGTGAATTTCGAAATAAATACACCACTCGATAGATCAGACGATTTTAAAAGCTTTTTCATCAATGAATTTTCCATCGCAAATTGGATTGATTGCAACGAGTTAGTTACACAGGCCCACTTAAGGCAAAGCCGTTTTGTACGATTATTCGGTCAATTTCAAGATATTTTTTGATGTCTAAAAAAACACTTACCTTCAGATGAGTGTACAGATTCGTTGTAGCATTGCTTGCAGCAGAGACTTCGTGTTTACACAGCAAGCAGGTGTACTTTACCTTATTACCGTCTTTAGATTTAATTTTAAAGTATTTTCCATCAAACAGAGGGTGCACTAAATTGTTATCTGCAGATATATCACTGTTTGATTCACCGGATTTGCTTGTTGAAGCCATGACACGCACACGATAAAGAAATCAACCGCTTTCGACTAAGAGTGGCACACAACTGATTGAACTGACACGTTGAAACATGAACCATGCTGTACTACACTGTCGACGCGTCGTACTGTGCTAGTACAGAACGTGTATTAAACCAGTAAAAGTATTTACATTTTTATATTTTGAGTATTTAAATACATTGTATTTAAATACTATTAAAGTATTTAAATACTATATTTAAATACATGAAAAACAATGTATTTATAAATACAGTTCTAAATACACAAATGTATTTAAATACGTATTTAAATACAAATGTATTTAAATACTGCCCAGCTATGCCTATAGTGTAAGAGATACTTAAATTCATGTGTGTATTATGCCATATGATGTGCGTAATAAATAATCATTTTTAAATAGTTGGAGCGTTCAAGGTCATCTGTAATAATCTATAGACTACCCCTCAAGACCACTCTCAACACTTAGATTCCCCTAAGACACAGCCGTCTTCAAGTAACATGAATGCGTAGAGATCTAAGGTGTTAGATTCCATATTATATAATTTATGTGCTAGGTTTAAGAACGCTGGCATTGAAGGATGGAAGGAAGGGACAGTAAAAGCGATAATAGGTTTAATGAAGGAAGTGGAATGAGGATGGAGGTAAGCGTTGCTATGTCGAAGGAAACGAGGTTGGATGGGGAATTACGAAGGGAGGAGGAAAGGGAGAGAGTGTTAGAAAATCTAGAAGAGGAAGGACCATTGTTGTCCTAAGGCGATATGATGACTAAGCTGATTGATGCAGCATTGCTTGTATATATTAAGTTAAGGTGTATATATATCCATCTCATAATTGTAAGGTTAGTGAAAAATTCACTTAATTTAGAGCTAGCATTTTTGAGCTCTCAGTGGCATCATTTTGGGGCGCTGCGCGTCTTTCTACTCGTTTGTGGGATGTCGTACGTACAGGGTGTGGTCTTTAGAGAGCTCTCTTGCAATTCAGTTTGGTTGTTTAGATACAAGATTGTTGCATCGTGCAATAGTCCAGGTTGCGTTGTTGTTGCAAGGTTGAGAAAGAAGACCATAAATAGTACCCTTTTGTTTATATTAAATTCATGTAACAAAGGTCTAAGGTAGGCCCGCATCGAGTCAGCAACCCTGAGGTAGGACCTAATAGGATCTCAAATCCGTAAGTTTTAATTTAGCTTAACTTGGGCTTAGGTAGACTGGCCCTTTAGAATTTGGCCGTTCACGGCTCAGCTGGGATTTTGAACCCAACAAATAAATAAATAACATGGTCCTTCAGAACCGGATTCTACCCCAAACTGAGTCAGTGACTATTTTTCGGCAAAGTTCTGATTGTGCAAATTGTAGCCCAAGTTAGGCCTAGACGGGTTGAGTATTATTGAATTAAGGTCCCAGGGTAGAAAGTTTGGTCGCCCAATTGCGAAACTTGGCCAGTCGTCTGTCGTCGTTTTTGGCCTACATTTTACCGGTTTGGTTAATTTTGGGTTATTATTGAATTAAGGTCCCAGGGTAGAAAGTTTGGTCGCCCAATTGCGAAACTTGGCCAGTCGTCTGTCGTTGTTTTTGGCCTACATTTTACCGGTTTGGTTAATTTGGGTTATTATTGAATTAAGGTCCTGGGGTGGAAAATTTGGTATTCCATACTGGTGTTGGTTAGTACCCCACCAGCAATTCAGTTTATTTGAAAGTAAAATTTGCGTTTGATCAGTTTGGTTAAGTATTTCTGCCAATTCAGCTCATTTGGTATTGAGCCCAATTGTTGTTTGCATTGAAGATGAGTGCATCTGAATTGAACAAATTTATAAAAAGGAGAAGCGCCTACAAAGGTCTAATTACAAAGGTCATTGCCACTATAGATTCTGCCATAGAGCAAGAGGATTTACGCTTAGTGACTGCGCAGCTTTCCATATTAGAAACTAAAAAGGTTGCTCTAAGTGAGGTAAATGTTAAAATTGAGGCTCTTATAGAAGAGGATGAAATAGAAAATAACATAATTTACTTTGAAGAGATTATTGATGATATAATTAAAGTAGGCCTCCGAGCAAAAGAGTTTAGCAGCTCAGTACAGTTAGAGACCAGGTCTAATAATGAAACACAACACTCAACAAATGATGTTTGTGAAGTTAAGGTTAACAGATCTGTAGTTCAATTACCGAGGCTTGTACTCAAAACATTTTCTGGGAGTATTCAGGAATGGCAAGGATGGGCAGACAGTTTTCAATCAGCAGTTCATTCTAGTCAAGTGTTAAGTGCCGTGGAGAAGTTTAATTATTTGCGGTCCCTCTTGGAAGGGGAGGCAGCAAAGACTATAGCAGGATTAGCATTAACAGAGGCTAATTATAATGTGGCTTGGGATATATTAAAGAAACGGTTTGGTAAGCCAGAGATCTTAATTAAAAGCCACCTCCGTGCACTTTTAGCTATACCTCCTGTTAATAATCCTAATAGTGTCAAGGAGTTACGGCAGTTATATGATGAATTTGAAATTAGAACTAGGTCCCTGGACAACTTGGGTGTAGGAATGGAAAGGTATGGTATAATGTTGGTTCCTACACTGGAGTCTAAATTGCCTAGCTCAATTTTGCTTGAATTAAGTAGGGGACACTCTGCAGAACATGTGTACATCCCCCTTCAGCAGATGTTAAGTCTTTTAGGCACAGAATTAGCAAGACGAGAGGGAGTTGAGTTTGCACAGTGGGATGGTAAACAAGGGGACAAAGGCAGGCACAGCACCAAAGTTTCCACAAAAAGGAATAGCCCAGGTACAGTGTCAGCTCTACATGCATCCTCTGAGAATAAATTAAAGGGAATCAAGGAATGCATATTTTGCGAAGGCAACCACAAGTCATATAAATGTGAGGTGGCTGAGGCATTACCCTTTGAGGAGAGAAAGGACAGGGTAACTAAGTCCACAGCATGTTTTAAATGTTTTTTGAAAGGTCACAGAGCAAGGTTTTGTAAGTTTAAAATTTTGTGCAAAAAATGTCATGGTAGGCATCAGCCATTATTGTGTGAACACTCCTTAGGCCTACCCCAGAAGTAGAGACATCAGTGGCACATGCCACTGCTATGCAAGGGAAAAGTAAAGGGGGATTATTGCAAACAACTGCAGCCTTATTAATTGGGAATGAGGGAGAAGCTACTGTAAGAGTGTTGTTTGATAGTGGTAGCCAGTGTAGTTTTATTAAGACCAGAATTTCCAGAAAATTGAAGTTTAAAGAACTTAAGAGGGAAAATTTAAGAATTTCTGGGTTTGGGGGTTCCGTTCAAAACCGAACCAAATTTAAGAAGGTAGAAGTTCTGGTTAAAGGGTTGTTACCGCAAAGTCCCACTATCAAGGTCCAAGCTGTAGAGATTGAGGAACTTTGTGCTCCAGTCACTACTTGTTTAGATATGGCATGTGTCCAAGAATTGCAAGTTAAAGGAATTAATTTGGGCAATAATAAGTTTGAGGAACAGAAGATATTAGTCTTTTGATTGGAGCTGACTATTATTGGGACTTCATCACTGGTAATATTGTCCGCACATCTCAGGCCCGGTAGCTATTGAAAGTAAGCTAGGCTGGATGCTACATGGTAGTTATTGCAATGAAATGGAAGTTAAGGCTCTTTTTGTTAAGATTGAGGAGAACAGCCATGGTCTGGAAAGGCATTTGAAAGCGTTTTGGGAACTTGAATCTATTGGCATAAAGGACAAACAGGCAAGTACAGTGAACAATGATGTTTTAGAGCAATTTGAAAAAGGGATTGGGTTTAGAGATGGTTGCTATGAAGTTGGCCTACCATGGAAGGATTCTTGCAAACCCGGTTCAAACCTTCAGCTAGCTAATCGGAGGTTGGAGACTTCATTGTACAGGCTAAGAAAAAATGAGGAGTTGTTAATTGAATACAATGAGGCCATCCTAAGTTATGTAAGGGAGGGCTATGCTGAAAGGGTGCAAGGTGAGCTGGTGAGCCAGGAGGCACATTATCTGCCACACCATGCAGTGGTACGGCGAGACAAAACTACCACCAAACTGAGGGTAGTTTTTGATGGCTCAGCCAAGGACAAAGGTGGTGTGTCCTTGAATGACTGTTTGGATGCTGGGCCAAATTTAAATGCAGATTTATTTTCCTTGTTACTGAGATTCAGGTTTGGTAGAGTAGCATTGACTGCAGATGTGAAGCAAGCCTTTTTGCGGATAAAGTTAAAACCAGAGGACAGAGATGCAGTAAGGTATCTGTGGGTGGATACGAAAGACTTGTTGGAAAATGAACCTAAGGTTCAAGCATATAGAATGAAGTCAGTGTTGTTTGGCCTCAGCTCTAGTCCATTTCTGTTGGCAGCTACTATGCAGTACCATTTTAAGAAATATTCTGAAGTCTATCCTAACACTATTGAACACATAAGGAAAAATTTTATGTTGATGATTTGCTGTGTTCCGTGGATAATACAGAAATGGCTAAACAGATATTCATGGAGGCTAGAGCTATAATGAGGGAGGCTGGCATGGAGCTTAGAAAATGGCAGACCAATCATTCGCAATTACAAGAGTTTATGAGTCATTCCTGTGTAGTACCTGATGCAGCAGAAAGTATTGAGGATTCTGGTATTAAGGAGTTGTGGGCAATAGACGCAAAGGTGCTAGGCATTGTTTGGCAGCAAGATGATGATTTGTTTACCTTCAATGGGAAATCTTTAGTAGAGCTGGCTGAGAATGAGACAAGGTGGACAAAACGTACAGCTCTTAGTTTGGCTTCAAAGGTCTTTGATCCTCTTGGATTCCTGGCTCCATTTGTGATAAAGTCAAAAATTTGGTTTCAGAGCCTCTGGGAAATTGGACTTGGTTGGGACCAAGAGTTACCTGATCATATGGTGGTAAGGTGGAAATATTGGTTCAAAGAATTGGCACATCTTGGAGACATTGAAATCCCAAGATGGTACTTTGGAGAGTTGAACAATAGTCCAGACAATTTGGAGCTGCACATCTTTTGTGATGCAAGTGAGGAAGCCTATGCAACTTGTATTTATATAGAGGCACATTGCAAGAGGAAGTAAGTTGCAGGTTGGTTGCTGCAAAGAGCAGAGTAGCACCTTTGAAAAGGCTTTCTGTTCCAAGGTTGGAATTGATGGGTGCCGTTATTGCTAGTCGGCTTGCAGTTACAGTGCAAAAGTCTTTGGCCCTCTATGAAATTCCAAGCTATTATTGGACAGACTCCACTATAGTTTGGCACTGGTTAAGAAGTCAGGCAAGGAAATGGAAACCATTTGTTGCCAATAGGGTGGAGGAAATTCAAGCGCACACAGATCCCAAGCAATGGAAGCATTGTCCAGGCACCCAAAACCCCGCTGATTTACCAACACGAGGAATTTCAGTGAAAGATCTTGCACAGTCAAGTTTGTGGTGGAATGGGCCAGAGTGGCTAAAACTTGGAAGTGAAAACTGGCCTTCTAATCAGCCTATTGTAGGAGAATGCCAGGCTGAAGAAGCATGGGTGAGTGAGGTGAGAAAATGCGCTGTGAACAGTTGTCAAGTTATGCAGCAGGACCCCATATTGAGGCTTGAGGACATTAGCAGTCTGAAAAGATTGTTAAGAGTGACAGCATGGGTATAGATTTACCAACAACATTAAGGGAGAAACAAGAAGGGAAGGAATTCTGAACAGTAATGAGATTCAGCAAGCCAGGAAATACTGGGTGGTATATATGCAGAAGGAAAAATTTGGTGAAGAGAGGAATTGCTCACCAGCCATCCATTACAGGTTCTACCAACACATTCTGCGCTCAAGGGTTTGGATGTGTTTTTGGATCAGGATTTATTGAGAGTAGGAGGTAGACTACAGTTTTCTGGGCTTCCAGAGGAGAAAAGACATCCAATTTTGCTACCTTCTGGGGGCACTTTGTGGACCTTTTGATCCTGGATACTCATCATAAGCTGTTACATGCTGGAGTTAGAGAAGTGATAATAGAGATCAGACAACAGTTTTGGATTCCCAAAATTAGACAAGTAGTAAAAAAGGTCTGCATAAATGTGTGGTTTGCAAGCGTTGGAGTGCAAAGCCTTATTATGAAAAGGTGGCTCCACTTCCAAGAGAACGGTGTGTCTATACTGCCCCATTTGATGTAGTGGGAGTAGACTTTGCAGGGCCAGTCTATGTGTATGAGCGAGGGGAGTCTAACAAAGGTTATATATGTCTTTTCACCTGTGCTACCACCAGAGCAATCCATTTGGAGTTGGTAAGCAACTTAAGTAGTGATGTATTTCTTTTGGCCTTTAAAAGGTTTGTGAACAGAAGGGGTTTCCCAAATAAAATCATATCGGATAATGCAAAAACCTTCAAAAAGGCTGCAAAGGAACTCCAAGAAATTTGGTCCTTGCTAAAAGAGGAAGGATTCCAATCCTACTTTTCACACCAAGGGGTACAGTGGGAGTTTATTGTTGAGAGAGCACCATGGTGGGGAGGATTTTGGGAAAGGCTAGTGAGAAGTGTAAAGTGTCCATTAAAGAAACTTTTAGCTAATGCTCATTTGAGCAAAGAAGAATTCTGCACTGTTTTATGTGAAGTAGAAGCAATGGTGAACAGTAGGCCTATCACTTTTGTTTACAACAGTATGCAGGATGCAGAGCCATTGACACCAAATCATTTTCTTTGTGGTAAACGATTAACATCAAGCCCCAGTGTGCCAGAAGACTTGCAGCCTATCCAGAGCACTCAAGGAGAGTTAACCAGACGGTTCAGGTACCTTGAAGAGCTACAAGATCAGTTATGGAAGAGGTGGCAGATGGAATACTTGCCAGAACTCAATTATTACCCATCAGGCAAGGTAAAGGGCTCCAATGCAAATTGTATCAAGGTGGGAGAAGTGGTAATGATTGGGGATGAAAGACCAAGGCAATGCTGGAAGCTTGGCATAATTGAAGAGTTGTTTGTTGGCAAAGACAATTTAGTTAGGTCTGCACTGGTAAAGACTTCAGGAGGAAAGTTAAAGAGACCTATACAAAAACTCTATGCTTTAGAAATCAGCAAAAACACAGATAGTCAAGATGAAACATTTGAGTTACAGCCTCATGGAGAAGGCTTGGCTAACCTTGCAGAAGGTAATGACAACAATGCCTCTTCGGTGGGGAGTGTTAGAAAATCTAGAAGAGGAAGAACCATTGTTGTCCCAAGGCGATATGATGACTAAGCTGATTGATGCAGCATTGCTTGTATATATTAAGTTAAGGTGTATATATATCCATCTCATAATTGTAAGGTTAGTGAAAAATTCACTTAATTTAGAGCTAGCATTTTTGGGCTCTTGTGGCATCATTTTGGGGCGCTGCGCGTCCTTTCTACTCGTTTGTGGGATGTCGTACGTACAGGGTGTGGTCTGTAGAGAGCTCTCTTGCAATTCAGTTTGGTTGTTTAGATACAAGATTGTTGCATCGTGCAATAGTCCAGGTTGCGTTGTTGTTGCAAGGTTGAGAAAGAAGACCATAAATAGTACCCCTTTTGTTTATATTAAATTCATGTAACAAGGTCTAAGGTAGGCCCGCATCGAGTCAGCAACCCTGAGGTAGGACCTAATAGGATCTCAAATCCGTAAGTTTTAATTTAGCTTAACTTGGGCTGTAGGTAGAACTGGCCCTTTAGAATTTGGCCGTTCACGGCTCAGCTGGGATTTTGAACCCAACAAATAAATAAAATAACATGGTCCTTCAGAACCGGATTCTACCCCAAGACTGAGTCAGTGACTATTTTTCGGCAAAGTTCTGATTGTGCAAATTGTAGCCCAAGTTAGGCCTAGACGGGTTGAGTATTATTGAATTAAGGTCCCAGGGTAGAAAGTTTGGTCGCCCAATTGCGAAACTTGGCCAGTCGTCTGTCGTTGTTTTGGCCTACATTTTACCGGTTTGGTTAATTTTGGGTTATTATTGAATTAAGGTCCCAGGGTAGAAAGTTTGGTCGCCCAATTGCGAAACTTGGCCAGTCGTCTGTCGTTGTTTTGGCCTACATTTTACCGGTTTGGTTAATTTTGGGTTATTATTGAATTAAGGTCCCAGGGTAGAAAGTTTGGTTGCCCAATTGCGAAACTTGGCCAGTCGTCTGTCGTTGTTTTTGGCCTACATTTTACCGGTTTGGTTAATTTTGGGTTATTATTGAATTAAGGTCCTGGGTGGAAAATTTGGTATTCCATACTGGTGTTTGGTTAGTACCCCACCCAGCAATTCAGTTTATTTGAAAGTAAAATTTGCGTTTGATCAGTTTGGTTAAGTATTTCTGCCAATTCAGCTCATTTGGCATTGAGCCCAATTGTTGTTTGCATTGAAGATGAGTGCATCTGAATTGAACAAATTTATAAAAAGGAGAAGCGCCTACAAAGGTCTAATTACAAAGGTCATTGCCACTATAGATTCTGCCATAGAGCAAGAGGATTTACGCTTAGTGACTGCGCAGCTTTCCATATTAGAAACTAAAAAGGTTGCTCTAAGTGAGGTAAATGTTAAAATTGAGGCTCTTATAGAAGAGGATGAAATAGAAAATAACATAATTTACTTTGAAGAGATTATTGATGATATAATTAAAGTAGGCCTCCGAGCAAAAGAGTTTAGCAGCTCAGTACAGTTAGAGACCAGGTCTAATAATGAAACACAACACTCAACAAATGATGTTTGTGAAGTTAAGGTTAACAGATCTGTAGTTCAATTACCGAGGCTTGTACTCAAAAATTTTCTGGGAGTATTCAGGAATGGCAAGGATGGGCAGACAGTTTTCAATCAGCAGTTCATTCTAGTCAAGTGTTAAGTGCCGTGGAGAAGTTTAATTATTTGCGGTCCCTCTTGGAAGGGGAGGCAGCAAAGACTATAGCAGGATTAGCATTAACAGAGGCTAATTATAATGTGGCTTGGGATATATTAAAGAAACGGTTTGGTAAGCCAGAGATCTTAATTAAAAGCCACCTCCGTGCACTTTTAGCTATACCTCCTGTTAATAATCCTAATAGTGTCAAGGAGTTACGGCAGTTATATGATGAATTTGAAATTAGAACTAGGTCCCTGGACAACTTGGGTGTAGGAATGGAAAGGTATGGTATAATGTTGGTTCCTACACTGGAGTCTAAATTGCCTAGCTCAATTTTGCTTGAATTAAGTAGGGGACACTCTGCAGAACATGTGTACATCCCCCTTCAGCAGATGTTAAGTCTTTTAGGCACAGAATTAGCAAGACGAGAGGGAGTTGAGTTTGCACAGTGGGATGGTAAACAAGGGGACAAAGGCAGGCACAGCACCAAAGTTTCCACAAAAAGGAATAGCCCAGGTACAGTGTCAGCTCTACATGCATCCTCTGAGAATAAATTAAAGGGAATCAAGGAATGCATATTTTGCGAAGGCAACCACAAGTCATATAAATGTGAGGTGGCTGAGGCATTACCCTTTGAGGAGAGAAAGGACAGGGTAACTAAGTCCACAGCATGTTTTAAATGTTTTTTGAAAGGTCACAGAGCAAGGTTTTGTAAGTTTAAAATTTTGTGCAAAAAATGTCATGGTAGGCATCAGCCATTATTGTGTGAACACTCCTAGTAGGCCTACCCCAGAAGTAGAGACATCAGTGGCACATGCCACTGCTATGCAAGGGAGTAAAAGTAAAGGGGGATTATTGCAAACAACTGCAGCCTTATTAATTGGGAATGAGGGAGAAGCTACTGTAAGAGTGTTGTTTGATAGTGGTAGCCAGTGTAGTTTTATTAAGACCAGAATTTCCAGAAAATTGAAGTTTAAAGAACTTAAGAGGGAAAATTTAAGAATTTCTGGGTTTGG
Source organism: Bathynomus jamesi (assembly GCA_023014485.1). NCBI lineage: Eukaryota > Metazoa > Arthropoda > Malacostraca > Isopoda > Cirolanidae > Bathynomus > Bathynomus jamesi. The sequence goes on from JAJOZX010000234.1 coordinate 1,286,245, forward strand.
GGGTTCCGTTCAAAACCGAACCAAATTTAAGAAGGTAGAAGTTCTGGTTAAAGGGTTGTTACCGCAAAGTCCCACTATCAAGGTCCAAGCTGTAGAGATTGAGGAACTTTGTGCTCCAGTCACTACTTGTTTAGATATGGCATGTGTCCAAGAATTGCAAGTTAAAGGAATTAATTTGGGCAATAATAAGTTTGAAGGAACAGAAGATATTAGTCTTTTGATTGGAGCTGACTATTATTGGGACTTCATCACTGGTAATATTGTCCGCATCTCGAGGCCCGGTAGCTATTGAAAGTAAGCTAGGCTGGATGCTACATGGTAGTTATTGCAATGAAATGGAAGTTAAGGCTCTTTTTGTTAAGATTGAGGAGAACAGCCATGGTCTGGAAAGGCATTTGAAAGCGTTTTGGGAACTTGAATCTATTGGCATAAAGGACAAACAGGCAAGTACAGTGAACAATGATGTTTTAGAGCAATTTGAAAAAGGGATTGGGTTTAGAGATGGTTGCTATGAAGTTGGCCTACCATGGAAGGATTCTTGCAAACCCGGTTCAAACCTTCAGCTAGCTAATCGGAGGTTGGAGACTTCATTGTACAGGCTAAGAAAAAATGAGGAGTTGTTAATTGAATACAATGAGGCCATCCTAAGTTATGTAAGGGAGGGCTATGCTGAAAGGGTGCAAGGTGAGCTGGTGAGCCAGGAGGCACATTATCTGCCACACCATGCAGTGGTACGGCGAGACAAAACTACCACCAAACTGAGGGTAGTTTTTGATGGCTCAGCCAAGGACAAAGGTGGTGTGTCCTTGAATGACTGTTTGGATGCTGGGCCAAATTTAAATGCAGATTTATTTTCCTTGTTACTGAGATTCAGGTTTGGTAGAGTAGCATTGACTGCAGATGTGAAGCAAGCCTTTTTGCGGATAAAGTTAAACCAGAGGACAGAGATGCAGTAAGGTATCTGTGGGTGGATACGAAAGACTTGTTGGAAAATGAACCTAAGGTTCAAGCATATAGAATGAGTCAGTGTTTTTGGCCTCAGCTCTAGTCCATTTCTGTGGCAGCTACTATACAGTACCATTTTAAAAATATTCTGAAGTCTATCCTAACACTATTGAACACATAAGGAAAAATTTTTATGTTGATGATTTGCTGTGTTCCGTGGATAATACAGAAATGGCTAAACAGAGATTCATGGAGGCTAGAGCTATAATGAGGGAGGCTGGCATGGAGCTTAGAAATGGCAGACCAATCATTCTCATTACAACAGTTATGAGTCAGTCCTGTAGTACCTGATGCAGCAGAAAGTATTGAGGATTCTGGTATTTAAGGAGTTGTGGGCAATAGACGCAAAAGTGCTAGGCATTGTTTGGCAGCAAGGAGATGATTTGTTTACCTTCATGGGAAATCTTTAGTAGAGCTGGCTGAGATGAGACAAGGTGGACAAAACGTACAGCTCTTAGTTTGGCTTCAAGGTCTTTGATCCTCTTGGATTCCTGGCTCCATTTGTGATAAAGTCAAAATTTGGTTTCAGAGCCTCTGGGAAATTGGACTTGGTTGGGACCAAGAGTTACCTGATCATATGGTGGTAAGGTGAAATATTGGTTCAAAGAATTGGCACATCTTGGAGACATTGAATCCCAAGATGGTACTTGGAGAGTTTGAACAATAGTCCAGACAATTTGGAGTTGCACATCTTTTGTGATGCAAGTGAGGAAGCCTATGCAACTTGTTTTTATATTAGAGGCACATTGCAAGAGAAGTAAGTTTGCAGGTTGGTTGCTGCAAAGAGCAGAGTAGCACCTTTGAAAAGGCTTTCTGTTCCAAGGTTTGAATTGATGGGTGCCGTTATTGCTAGTCGGCTTGCAGTTACAGTGCAAAAAGTCTTTGGCCCTCTATGAAATTCAAGCTATTATTGGACAGACTCCACTATAGTTTGGCACTGGTTAAGAAGTCAGGCAAGGAAATGGAAACCATTTGTTGCCAATAGGTGGAGGAAATTCAAGCGCACACAGATCCCAAGCAATGGAAGCATTGTCCAGGCACCAAAACCCCGCTGAATTTACCAACACGAGGAATTTCGGTGAAAGATCTTGCACAGTCAGTTTGTGGTGAATGGGCCAGAGTGGCTAAAACTTGGAAGTGAAAACTGGCCTTCTAATCAGCCTATTGTAGGAGAATGCCAGGCTGAAGAAGCATGGTGAGTGAGGTGAGAAAATGCGCTGTGAACAGTTGTCAAGTTATGCAGCAGGACCCCATATTGAGGCTTGAGGACATTAGCAGTCTGAAAGATGTTAAGAGTGACAGCATGGGTGTATAGATTTACAACAATATTAAGGGAGAAACAAGAAGGGAAGGAATTCTGAGAGTATGAGATTCAGCAAGCCAGAAATACTGGGTGGTATATGTGCAGAGGAAAAATTTTGGTGAGAGAGGAATTGCTCACCAGCATCCATTACAGGTTCTACCAACACATTCTGCTCTCAAGGTTTTGGATGTGTTTTTTTGGATCAGGATTTATTGAGAGTAGGAGGTAGACTACAGTTTCTGGGCTTCCAGAGGAGAAAAGACATCCAATTTTGCTACCTTCTGGGGGCCACTTTGTGGACCTTTTGATCCTGGATACTCATCATAAGCTGTTACATGCTGGAGTTAGAGAAGTGATATAGAGATCAGACAACAGTTTTGGATTCCCAAAATTAGACAAGTAGTAAAAAAGGTCGTGCATAAATGTATGGTTTGCAAGCGTTGGAGTGCAAAGCCTTATTATGAAAGGTGGCTCCACTTCCAAGAGAACGGTGTGTCTATACTGCCCATTTGATGTAGTGGGAGTAGACTTTGCAGGGCCAGTCTATGTGTATGAGCGAGGGGAGTCTAACAAAGGTTATATATGTCTTTTCACCGGGCTACCACCAGAGCAATCCATTTGGAGTTGGTAAGCAACTTAAGTAGTGATGTATTTCTTTTGGCCTTTAAACGGTTTGTGAACAGAAGGGGTTTCCCAAATAAAATCATATCAGATAATGCAAAAACCTTCAAAAAGGCTGCAAAGGAACTCCAAGAAATTTGGTCCTTGCTAAAAGAGGAAGGATTCCAATCCTACTTTTCACACCAAGGGGTACAGTGGAAGTGTATTGTTGAGAGAGCACCATGGTGGGGAGGATTTTGGGAAAGGCTAGTGAGAAGTGTAAAGTGTCCATTAAAGAAACTTTTAGCTAATGCTCATTTGAGCAAAGAAGAATTCTGCACTGTTTTATGTGAAGTAGAAGCAATGGTGAACAGTAGGTCTATCACTTTTGTTTATAACAGTATGCAGGATGCGGAGCCATTGACACCAAATCATTTTCTTTGTGGTAAACGATTAACATCAAGCCCCAGTGTGCCAGAAGACTTGCAGCCTATCCAGAGCACTCAAGGAGAGTTAACCAGACGGTTCAGGTACCTTGAAGAGCTACAAGATCAGTTATGGAAGAGGTGGCAGATGGAATACTTGCCAGAACTCAATTATTACCCTCAGGCAGGTAAAGGCTCCAATGCAAATTGTATCAAGGTGGAGAAGTGGTAATGATTGGGATGAAAGACCAAGGCAATGCTGGAAGCTTGGCATAATTGAAGAGTTTGTTGCTGGCAAAGACAATTTAGTTAGGTCTACACTGGTAAAGACTTCAGGAGGAAAGTTAAAAGACCTATACAAAAACTCTATGCTTTAGAAATCAGCAAAATCACAGATAGTCAAGATGAAACATTTGAGTTACAGCCTCATGGAGAAGGCTTGGCTAACCTTGCAGAAGGTAATGACAACAATGCCTCTTCGGTGGGGAGTGTTAGAAAATCTAGAAGAGGAAGAACCATTGTTGTCCCAAGGCGATATGATGATTAAGCTGATTGATGCAGCATTGCTTGTATATATTAAGTTAAGGTGTATATATATCCATCTCATAATTGTAAGGTTAGTGAAAAATTCACTTAATTTAGAGCTAGCATTGTTTGAGCTCTCAGGTGGCATCATTTTGGGGCGCTGCGCGTCCTTTCTACTCGTTTGTGGGATGTCGTACGTACAGGGTGTGGTCTGTTAGAGAGCTCTCTTGCAATTCAGTTTGGTTGTTTAGATACAAGATTGTTGCATCGTGCAATAGTCCAGGTTGCGTTGTTGTTGCAAGGTTGAGAAAGAAACCATAAATAGTACCCCTTTTGTTTATTAAATTCATGTAACAAAGGTCTAAGGTAGGCCGCATCGAGTCCAGCAACCCTGAGGTAGGACCTAATATGATCTCAAATCCGTAAGTTTTAATTTTAGCTTAACTTGGGCTGTAGGTAGCACTGGCCCTTTAAATTTGGCCGTCACGGCTCAGCTGGGATTTGAACCCAACAATAAATAAATTAACATGTCCTTCAGAACCGGATTCTACCCCAAAACTGAGTCAGTGACTATTTTTCGGCAAAGTTTGATTGTGCAAATTGTAGCCCAAGTTAGGCCTAGACGGTTGAGTATTATTGAATTAAGGTCCCAGGGTAGAAAGTTTGGTCGCCCAATTGCGAAACTTGCCAGTCGTCTGTCGTCGTTTTTGGCCTACATTTTTACCGGTTTGGTTAATTTTGGTTATCATTGAATTAAGGTCCCAGGGTAGAAAGTTTGGTCGCCCAATTGCTAAACTGGCCAGTCGTCTGTCGTCGTTTTTGACCTACATTTTACCGGTTTGGTTAAATTTGGGTTATTATTGATTAAGGTCCCAGGTAGAAAGTTTGGTTGCCCAATTGCGAAACTTGGCCAGTCGTCTGTCGTTGTTTTTGGCCTACATTTTACTGGTTTGGTTAATTTTGGGTTTATTATTGAATTAAGGTCCTGGGGTGGAAAATTTGGTACTCCATACTGGTGTTTGGTTAGTACCCCACCCAGCAATTCAGTTTATTTGAATAAAATTTGCGTTTGATCAGTTTGGTTAAGTATTTCTGCCAATTCAGCTCATTTGGTATTGAGCCCAATTGTTGTTTGCATTGAAGATGAGTGCATCTGAATTGAACAAATTTATAAAAAGGAGAAGCGCCTACAAAGGTCTAATACAAAGTCATTGCCACTATAGATTCTGCCATAGAGCAAGAGGATTTACGCTTAGTGACTGCGCAGCTTTCCATATTAGAAACTAAAAAGGTTGCTCTAAGTGAGGTAAATGTTAAAATTGAGGCTCTTATAGAGAGGATGAAATAGAAAATAACATAATTTACTTTGAAGAGATTATTGATGATATAATTAAAGTAGGCCTCCGAGCAAAAGAGTTAGCAGCTCAGTACAGTTAGAGACCAGGTCTAATAATGAAACACAACACTCAACAAATGATGTTTGTGAAGTTAAGGTTAACAGATCTGTAGTTCAATTACCGAGGCTTGTACTCAAAAGATTTTCTGGGAGTATCAGACATGGCAAGGATGGGCAGACAGTTTTCAATCAGCAGTCCATTCTAGTCAAGTGTTAAGTGCCGTGGAGATTTAATTATTTTGCGGTCCCTCTTGGAAGGGGAGGCAGCAAAGACTATAGCAGGATTAGCATTAACAGAGGCTAATTATAATGTGGCTTGGGATATATTAAAGAAACGGTTTGGTAAGCCAGAGATCTTAATTAAAGCCACCTCCGTGCACTTTTTAGCTATACCTCCTGTTATAATCCTAATAGTGTCAAGGAGTTACGGCAGTTTGATGATTTGAAATTAGAACTAGGTCCCTGGAAACTTGGGTGTAGGAATGGAAAGGTATGGTATAAGTTGGTTCCTACACTGGAGTCTAAATTGCCTAGCCAATTTGCTTGAATTAAGTAGGGGACACTCTGCAGAACATGTGTACATCCCCCTTCAGCAGATGTTAAGTCTTTTAGGCACAGAATTAGCAAGACGAGAGGGAGTTGAGTTTGCACAGTGGGATGGTAAACAAGGGGACAAAGGCAGGCACAGCACCAAAGTTTCACAAAAGGAATAGCCCAGGTACAGTGTCAGCTCTACATGATCCTCTGAGAATAAATTAAAGGGAATCAAGGAATGCATAATTTTGCGAAGGCACCACAAGTCATATAAATGTGAGGTGGCTGAGGCATTACCTTTGAGGAGAGAAAGGACAGGGTAACTAAGTCCACAGCATGTTTAAATGTTTTTTGAAAGGTCACAGAGCAAGGTTTTGTAAGTTAAAATTTTGTGCAAAAATGTCATGGTAGGCATCAGCCATTTTGTGTGAACACACTCTAGTAGGCCTACCCCAGAAGTAGAGACATCAGTGGCACATGCCCTGCTATGCAATGGAGTAAAAGTAAAGGGGGATTATTGCAAACAACTGCAGCCTTATTAATTGGGAATGAGGGAGAAGCTACTGTAAGAGTGTTGTTTGATAGTGGTAGCCAGTGTAGTTTTATTAGACCAGAATTTCCAGAAAATTGAAGTTTAAAGAAACTTAAGAGGGAAAATTTATGAATTTCTGGGTTTGGGGGTTCCGTTCAAAACCGAACCAAATTTAAGAAGGTAGAAGTTCTGGTTAAAGGGTTGTTACCGCAAAGTCCCACTATCAAGGTCCAAGCTGTAGAGATGAGGAACTTTGTGCTCCAGTCACTACTTGTTTAGATATGGCATGTGTCCAAGAATTGCAAGTTAAAGGAATTAATTTGGGCAAATAATAAAGTTTGAAGGAACAGAAGATATTAGTCTTTGATTGGAGCTGACTATTATTGGGACTTCTCACTGGTAATATTGTCCGCACATCTGCGAGGCCCGGTAGCTATTGAAAGTAAGCTAGGCTGGATGCTACATGGTAGTTATTGCAATGAAATGGAAGTTAAGCTCTTTTTGTTAAGATTGAGGAGAACAGCCATGGTCTGGAAAGGCATTTGAAGCGTTTGGGAACTTGAATCTATTGGCATAAAGGACAAACAGGCAAGTACAGTGAACAATGATGTTTTAGAGCAATTTGAAAAAGGGATTGGGTTTAGAGATGGTTGCTATGAAGTTGGCCTACCATGGAAGGATTTTTGCAAACCCGGTTCAAACCTTCAGCTAGCTAATCGGAGGTTGGAGACTTCATTGTACAGGCTAAGAAAAAATGAGGAGTTGTTAATTGAATACAATGAGGCCATCCTAAGTTATGTAAGGGAGGGCTATGCTGAAAGGGTGCAAGGTGAGCTGGTGAGCCAGGAGGCACATTATCTGCCACACCATGCAGTGGTACGGCGAGACAAAACTACCACCAAACTGAGGGTAGTTTTTGATGGCTCAGCCAAGGACAAAGGTGGTGTGTCCTTGAATGACTGTTTGGATGCTGGGCCAAATTTAAATGCAGATTTATTTTCCTTGTTACTGAGATTCAGGTTTGGTAGAGTAGCATTGACTGCAGATGTGAAGCAAGCCTTTTTGCGGATAAAGTTAAAACCAGAGGACAGAGATGCAGTAAGGTATCTGTGGGTGGATACGAAAGACTTGTTGGAAAATGAACCTAAGGTTCAAGCATATAGAATGAAGTCAGTGTTGTTTGGCCTCAGCTCTAGTCCATTTCTGTTGGCAGCTACTATACAGTACCATTTTAAAAAATATTCTGAAGTCTATCCTAACACTATTGAACACATAAGGAAAAATTTTTATGTTGATGATTTGCTGTGTTCCGTGGATAATACAGAAATGGCTAAACAGAGATTCATGGAGGCTAGAGCTATAATGAGGGAGGCTGGCATGGAGCTTAGAAAATGGCAGACCAATCATTCTCAATTACAACAGTTTATGAGTCAGTCCTGTGTAGTACCTGATGCAGCAGAAAGTATTGAGGATTCTGGTATTAAGGAGTTGTGGGCAATAGACGCAAAAGTGCTAGGCATTGTTTGGCAGCAAGGAGTTGATTTGTTTACCTTCAATGGGAAATCTTTAGTAGAGCTGGCTGAGAATGAGACAAGGTGGACAAAACGTACAGCTCTTAGTTTGGCTTCAAAGGTCTTTGATCCTCTTGGATTCCTGGCTCCATTTGTGATAAAGTCAAAAATTTGGTTTCAGAGCCTCTGGGAAATTGGACTTGGTTGGGACCAAGAGTTACCTGATCATATGGTGGTAAGGTGGAAATATTGGTTCAAAGAATTGGCACATCTTGGAGACATTGAATCCCAAGATGGTACTTTGGAGAGTTGAACAATAGTCCAGACAATTTGGAGTTGCACATCTTTTGTGATGCAAGTGAGGAAGCCTATGCAACTTGTATTTATATTAGAGGCACATTGCAAGAGGAAGTAAGTTGCAGGTTGGTTGCTGCAAAGAGCAGAGTAGCACCTTTGAAAAGGCTTTCTGTTCCAAGGTTGGAATTGATGGGTGCCGTTATTGCTAGTCGGCTTGCAGTTACAGTGCAAAAGTCTTTGGCCCTCTATGAAATTCCAAGCTATTATTGGACAGACTCCACTATAGTTTGGCACTGGTTAAGAAGTCAGGCAAGGAAATGGAAACCATTTGTTGCCAATAGGGTGGAGGAAATTCAAGCGCACACAGATCCCAAGCAATGGAAGCATTGTCCAGGCACCCAAAACCCCGCTGATTTACCAACACGAGGAATTTCGGTGAAAGATCTTGCACAGTCAAGTTTGTGGTGGAATGGGCCAGAGTGGCTAAAACTTGGAAGTGAAAACTGGCCTTCTAATCAGCCTATTGTAGGAGAATGCCAGGCTGAAGAAGCATGGGTGAGTGAGGTGAGAAAATGCGCTGTGAACAGTTGTCAAGTTATGCAGCAGGACCCCATATTGAGGCTTGAGGACATTAGCAGTCTGAAAAGATTGTTAAGAGTGACAGCATGGGTGTATAGATTTACCAACAATATTAAGGGAGAAACAAGAAGGGAAGGAATTCTGAAGAGTAATGAGATTCAGCAAGCCAGGAAATACTGGGTGGTATATGTGCAGAAGGAAAAATTTGGTGAAGAGAGGGAATTGCTCACCAGCCATCCATTACAGGTTCTACCAACACATTCTGCTCTCAAGGGTTTGGATGTGTTTTTGGATCAGGATTTATTGAGAGTAGGAGGTAGACTACAGTTTTCTGGGCTTCCAGAGGAGAAAAGACATCCAATTTTGCTACCTTCTGGGGGCCACTTTGTGGACCTTTTGATCCTGGATACTCATCATAAGCTGTTACATGCTGGAGTTAGAGAAGTGATAATAGAGATCAGACAACAGTTTTGGATTCCCAAAATTAGACAAGTAGTAAAAAAGGTCGTGCATAAATGTATGGTTTGCAAGCGTTGGAGTGCAAAGCCTTATTATGAAAAGGTGGCTCCACTTCCAAGAGAACGGTGTGTCTATACTGCCCCATTTGATGTAGTGGGAGTAGACTTTGCAGGGCCAGTCTATGTGTATGAGCGAGGGGAGTCTAACAAAGGTTATATATGTCTTTTCACCGGTGCTACCACCAGAGCAATCCATTTGGAGTTGGTAAGCAACTTAAGTAGTGATGTATTTCTTTTGGCCTTTAAACGGTTTGTGAACAGAAGGGGTTTCCCAAATAAAATCATATCAGATAATGCAAAAACCTTCAAAAAGGCTGCAAAGGAACTCCAAGAAATTTGGTCCTTGCTAAAAGAGGAAGGATTCCAATCCTACTTTTCACACCAAGGGGTACAGTGGAAGTGTATTGTTGAGAGAGCACCATGGTGGGGAGGATTTTGGGAAAGGCTAGTGAGAAGTGTAAAGTGTCCATTAAAGAAACTTTTAGCTAATGCTCATTTGAGCAAAGAAGAATTCTGCACTGTTTTATGTGAAGTAGAAGCAATGGTGAACAGTAGGTCTATCACTTTTGTTTATAACAGTATGCAGGATGCGGAGCCATTGACACCAAATCATTTTCTTTGTGGTAAACGATTAACATCAAGCCCCAGTGTGCCAGAAGACTTGCAGCCTATCCAGAGCACTCAAGGAGAGTTAACCAGACGGTTCAGGTACCTTGAAGAGCTACAAGATCAGTTATGGAAGAGGTGGCAGATGGAATACTTGCCAGAACTCAATTATTACCCATCAGGCAAGGTAAAAGGCTCCAATGCAAATTGTATCAAGGTGGGAGAAGTGGTAATGATTGGGGATGAAAGACCAAGGCAATGCTGGAAGCTTGGCATAATTGAAGAGTTGTTTGCTGGCAAAGACAATTTAGTTAGGTCTACACTGGTAAAGACTTCAGGAGGAAAGTTAAAGAGACCTATACAAAAACTCTATGCTTTAGAAATCAGCAAAATCACAGATAGTCAAGATGAAACATTTGAGTTACAGCCTCATGGAGAAGGCTTGGCTAACCTTGCAGAAGGTAATGACAACAATGCCTCTTCGGTGGGGAGTGTTAGAAAATCTAGAAGAGGAAGAACCATTGTTGTCCCAAGGCGATATGATGATTAAGCTGATTGATGCAGCATTGCTTGTATATATTAAGTTAAGGTGTATATATATCCATCTCATAATTGTAAGGTTAGTGAAAAATTCACTTAATTTAGAGCTAGCATTGTTTGAGCTCTCAGGTGGCATCATTTTGGGGCGCTGCGCGTCCTTTCTACTCGTTTGTGGGATGTCGTACGTACAGGGTGTGGTCTGTTAGAGAGCTCTCTTGCAATTCAGTTTGGTTGTTTAGATACAAGATTGTTGCATCGTGCAATAGTCCAGGTTGCGTTGTTGTTGCAAGGTTGAGAAAGAAGACCATAAATAGTACCCCTTTTGTTTATATTAAATTCATGTAACAAAGGTCTAAGGTAGGCCCGCATCGAGTCAGCAACCCTGAGGTAGGACCTAATATGATCTCAAATCCGTAAGTTTTAATTTTAGCTTAACTTGGGCTGTAGGTAGCACTGGCCCTTTAGAATTTGGCCGTTCACGGCTCAGCTGGGACTTTGAACCCAACAAATAAATAAATTAACAGAGAGGGAGTTAAAATGAACGCGGGGATGTGTTAAGGGAGAGGAGAGAAATTCACGTGAAATGCTAGACACAAAATCAAATATTTATTTTAATGCCCTAGACCTAGAAAGACAAAGAGCAAAATACCTTAAACTAACAATGAATTGACAGAAACAGAAGAGTCTGGTCTTAGACGCACTGATAGGTTTAACGTATGTGGCTAGAGGCCGCCACTCAGAATTACCACTACAACCTAAGTCATAATAAGGTTATTTACTGTGACAGAGTAGTCATGAGTAGTTATGGAAGTAAAATATGATTATACTGTTGGTGGCTGACTATATTCAGTTGCGGTATAAACTATTGCTGACAATCTTTGGATCCTTGGCAAAATAGGAAATTGGCTGATTATTATTACCATTCGAAGGGTTGGTACCCTTCACAACCGAAATAAATTTCAGAAGGGGTGCATGGTATCCTCATTTCCTTTATCGTCCCAGCAAGCTTCACATAAGCCATTTACACAAAGATGGAAAGGCCGTCTGTGCACCACGAGACGACCCAGGCAATGCGGGGAGCAATGGTGACATTGCATGAATATGGTGTGCCAATGAGAGAAATATCAAGACGACTAGACGTTCATCGAAGCACTGTGGAACGGTGGATTCATCGGTTTGAAGCAGAAAACTCAATCGCTACTTTGCTGAGGTCTGGTCCTCCGCTTTCAACATCTCAAGAGGAAGATGCTGCGATTCTTAATCATGCCAGAGAGCATCCGTTTGTTCCAGCGACGCATATTTACAGACACCTGAACCTTCGTTGTAGCGCAAATACAGTGAACAACAGACTTCACGAGGCAGGGTATTTTTCTCGCCGTCCAGCTATAAAACCTGCGTTGACGATTGAGCATAAAGAGGCGCGGATGGGATTTGCCTTGCGATACTTGCCGCAGGAGGAAGAATTCTGGAGAAAAGTTGTATACTGTGACGAAAAAACATTTTCAACAGATAGTCATGGTTCCCTGCATTGTTGGAGGCAGGTCGGAAAACGCTATGAAGAAGGAAATGTTTTCCCGAGCAAACGTAGTGGTCACATCAATCTCGGTGTGTGGGGCTGGATGTCTGGCTATGGTGTCGGAGAATTGACTCAAGTAGATGGACGCTTTACTGGACAGCAATATTGCCAGATACTGGAAGAGGTGCTGCTACCCAGTGTTCGTGCGTATCTGGTTCCAGCGCCGGAACCATTTTATTTAATGGAAGATAACAGTCCCATTCATAGGAGTAACGTTGTGAGAGCGTGGTACGAAGATCACCCAGAGATTATTAATCTAATTCTGCCACCACGTTCTCCTGATATGAATCCGATTGAAAACCTTTGGGCAATAATGATTAACGAATGGGAGCAACGCAATGAAAGAACATTTGAAGCACTTTTAGCTCACACGAGGAATAGTTGGGAGAGCTTACGCCGAACACCAAACATTCCCTACAATCTGGCCTCTTCTATGCCGCAACGATTGCAAGAAATTATTGATGCCGGAGGAAGCTATACGAAATACTGATGTTAAAGCCATGACGTAAATGTGTATCGAATATATATTTATGTTAATATAGAATTTTATATTTTTATGTTTGACATCTATAAAAGTATATATTGTGACCATGAAAGAACTTTACTTATCCTTAGTTAGAATCTTTTCTTGCAATGTCTACGCTCGTGGAGATGATAATATATGCATTGTTGAAACAAACTATGAGAAGGTAATAGTTTCAGGAAAAAAATAAAAACTGGCAACATCGAGGCCATCACATGTTTATGGGAATTGTCATATGGTATGCTACTAATAAACTCTTATATACTACTATATACAGTATACTATATTACGTAATAATTACGATGAACAAATCAAATGCAAATTTCTCTGATTCACGGCCCACCAGTCTTGCTTTAGACTAATGACTTTCATAAGATGGAATAGGTTTAACATAGTTCGCTTAATAGGTTACCACTTAAAACAATAGATAAACTATCTATTAGCAGTGGTGGGCACCATTAACCAAAAAGTTAACTTCGATAACGATAATCCGTTAACCCCAATTTTTAACTCCGATAACGATACTCCGATAATTTTACTACAAAGTTAACGGAAGTTAACGATAATCCGTTAACGATAACTATTTCTTTACTAACATTTAAAAAAATCAAGGAAAAAAGCTTTAAAACCCATAGAAAATGTTTATTTATGCAAAATCCAACAATAAATAGGTATTTAACTGTATTTTTATCAAGTTTTGCAACTTTTTTGCTTAATAACTTTTTTTATATTTTTAATAAAAAATGTACTGATTACATGTTTTGAAACCCTTAACCACTAACCATTAACTAAATTTTAATTTACCAGAGAATTATTATGGCGGGAACTGAAAGGTAAAATTAAATTTTAGGCACATTTATTAAAGACTATGACAATGTGCTGGTTGCCCTTCAGAAAGACCAACTTCTCAAAGTTAGGCCCAACTGCCAGTCTTGACCTCTTGGGCCTCAGGATGTCCTTGCCGAGAGAGAAGAGCCGTTCCACTGCGGCAGAGGACGGAATTGGCAGACTGAAGTTATGGCGGTTTGAATTCATTCGCGGAGCGGTGATCTTCCGTGAATGACTCCTCGCAGTTAACGTGTTAACGGACTTTAACAGACTAAATATCGAGTTATCGGAAGTTAACTGGTCCGATAACGATAAATGGAAATTAACTTCCGTTAATAGTCCGTTAAAAAAAGTTAACTTCGTTAATTAACTGTTATCGGATTAACGCTTTAGTGCCCAACACTGTCTATTAGTGAGACGACCGTGACTTCCTCGAAATGCGAGCGCGTGAGAGGTTCACTGAGGAATTTGGTCATTAGATTCTTCACGTATGATATGTATCACAAACAACAATATTGACAACAATTCCCAACAATTACTTAATATCAATCATTGCATTTGAGCAAATAATTTAGACCTGCGTTAAAATAACTTAGGTATCATGCCATGATTTGGGATATTTGCCGAAATAGTCGTTCTCTCTAGTCTACAGTATATATTGAGACGGTATAATGTAATGCCCAGCTAATATTATGATGACTAGGATTGCTCCATAACCATCCCAACATCCCGAAACTTGGTCATTCTGCTTCTTAATCATTTGTATTCTAAACACTAAAATGTAGCAGAAGTGATGTAATAATGGACGTCATTGATTGGGTTAGAGTAGTTATGTGCACCAATCCGAACACACCTCCGCTGCCATAAGGACTGCCCATTTTATACCTAACAGACGAACTTGGGACGAGACAGAGGCGTGAGACTTCTTGTAAGCAGAAAGCACTGTACAATGTCCTCTCTTCAGATACTGTGTACCTCTCACCTCTCTGGCATTCTTGGTTCAGACAACTGCTGGTTTACAATACCTTATTTTTGTAATGTAGCAAAGATTATACATTCATATTAAGTTGGGCTGTAATAAGTGTTATAAGTATTATAAGATGTCTCATGTAATAACAATATACATAAAATTGTCAGATAATTAATCAAACAGCATGCCAGTATGCTAGGTTAAGTGGCTATATTGGCCTTATTTTTGTATTAAGTTCAGTGTATAATACGTAAGATTGTACTTGTATGTTAGGTTAAGTGGCTATGGATTGTGAATGATCTGCAATAAAAATGTTTTGTTTGTTTGTTGTTTGATTCTGGCCTTTTTAGCCCACAATTTCCCCTCTTCTTCAAAGCCCGGGTTGGGGGTATCTCAGTAACGGTGCATTTGCACCAAAAATGAAAGTCAGATTCAATTGAAACAGCATGAAATACACCAGAAAAACTATTTTTGTTACTAGTTCGGGTGGATGTGTTCTAACGAATCTTTACCCATCATATGACATGTGACGTCACGCGCAAGTTTTTTGCATACTGTCAACAATCCAATGTTAACAAGTTTTTAGCTGGAGTTGCCTTTGTCTTAATGCAAAATTTTGTTAACTTAAAGAATGTCAGGTATGTCCTACAATTGAAACATGCTCTTAAGTAATGTCGAAATTAAGAAAAGCCAAACTTTATTATTAATGTTTTATGTGACACTGAGACCTGCAACTAGGTCTTGAAAGTAGCCTAGCTTATGGCCTAGCCAAATCTGCAGTCTAACATAACTTTTACTTAGAACTGGATTGAAACCAGTATGCGATATTCTCCTGCAACGCTTGCATCTTTTCTTTAAATTCGCATATTTCCGAATTTTGAAAGACTCACAATGTGAACAATTCTTGTTCATAATATTTCTAAGTTTTCTTCACACTACCCTGCCTTGGTAAGAAAGTTCTTGCACTAATATCAGTAAAAACTAATTCTAGTAATTTTAATTAAAATTTTTGCTCGTTTCAGGGAATTTAAAAGTAGGAATAGTTTTGTGGATTTAGATAATTAAAGATGGTTAAGAAAAAGTTTGAGCTTGACAAGGCAGAGCAAAAAGCATAGTGAAGTAAATGTAGCTAGAAAATAGCACTAAAGATCCACAGAAATTCTTTAGTTGGTAGATCTCTAGGAATGCTCCATTTTTCAATATTAAACATACTCATAAAACATATACCATTTGAAAGCTCATATTTTTCCGAGTCTAAAAATGTAGTAATCTAAAAGTATCAATAGCAAATAAAAAATAACTTAGGTTTAAATATAAAACCCTCTACCGATCAATTTGTGATGCGTGATCTTTACGGGAGCTCTGCCCCTGTACCCCCGAGACAAATTATACAAATGATAATGTAATAACATATTCATGTTAGGTTAGGTTAGCGTAACAATTAACAAAAACACCATCTTACAACACAGACTGAAGATTTATAACTTAGCCAACCTTTGTAATGTAGTTAATGACGTCACACATCAAGTAATTAATTAAATCGTTACTTTTTATTTGCTATTCATACTTTTGGATTACTATATTTTTAGACTCAGAAAAATGTGAGCTTTCAAAGGTATATGTTTTATGAGTATGTTTAATATTGAAAAATGGAGTGCTCCTAGAGATTATCCCTTTAGTTTTTATAAATATAATAATAGGAAAAAAACAGGGTGGAATTGACCAATTAGAGCATGATGATATATTTAAAAATGATCATAATGTTGGTATTTTTTAAGACAATTTTAGTGTATTTACTGAAGAAAACTTTTATAGCTTTAGATTTTCTAAATTCTGACATTCTTTATAAAGTTCAGATAAAGAAGGATGATGGGTACTTTTCTATTATACCCTGCAATTTCTTCTTTCCCAGTTAGGTCAACTGGATGCCCTTGACAATTGGTTAGGTTGTCATGATATTTTTGTTAAACTAATGAATATTTTAATGAAAATATCATAACAGCTTAACCAATTGTCAAGGGGCTATTCAAAAATTATTTAACACTTTCTTCCACCAAAATTAATACCCTCACCCCGTCATAATACTTGTTACACCTATCTAACCACCCCCTAAAAAAATTATGTAACACCAGTACTACCTTCCCCCCTCTTGGTAATAGTTCAGAATACGAGTGCCACTTAATTAAGCAAAATTTCAAAAAATACTATAGAGACAAAGTTGTTTCTCATTAAAATACATTGATTGCATATGTTGCATAGTCAAAAAAATGAAGTTCAAAAATTACTAAAAAAGTGCATAACTTAACATGTTATTACATTATCATTTGTATAATTTAGGTCTCGGGGGGTATGGGGGCAGAGCCCCATAAAGATCACGCATCACAAATTGATCAGTAAGAGGTTCACTTTGTGATGTGTGATCTTTACGGGGGCTCTGCCCCCGTTAGGGTTGCCAACTCCATGAAGTTTGAATAAAGGACAAGAGCATCAATTCCAATACCTATACTGTCTACAGGGTCAGGGAAAGAAGTAAAATTTTATTTGTAATTTATTACAATTTATACTGTATGCTTTTTTATAGTATATTTTTTTAAAGGAAATATTTTTATTGATATACAGATATTGACCCATTGAGTCGTGCATTGACAAAATTTATGTTAACTTTGTATTTATTTATTTTTAAATTTATACTTTTCTTGAATTTTTGCAGACTTCAGTAAAAGAATATCATTTTTTATTTTTTCCGCAAAACCCAAACAATTATCCTTTAAATTGAAATAAACAAAAAGCTCACTTTTTACTAGTTCAACCGAACATCGGTTTCTATCATCACGCCATTTAGCGTTCATCACACTGAAAATTCTTTCGCAATATGCAGATGTTCCAGAAATAGATAAAACTTATAAAATGTTACTCAACTTAAGACTTTATAATTATTTCCTTTTAAACAAAAGTTTTGTTACAAAACTGTTGTTTGGAACAAGATTGTTATCAGAAAAGGACAAATGGCATCCTTTCCGAACTCAAGAAAGGACAAGGACAAAAATCTATAAAAAAGGACTAAAAGGACGGTTGGCAACCCTAGCCCCCGTACCCCTGAGACCTAAATTATACAAATGCGACACATGCCATCAACATATTTTAATGAGAGAAACAACTTTGTCTCTATGGTATTTTTCAAAATTTTGCTTAATTAAGTGGCACCCATATTCTGAACCATTACCGCCCCTCCTCTCACATTGCCTGTTATTTTCAATAAATTGTTACTTCTTTCACCAAAAATTTGTTGCTCATTACTTAGTCAAAACACCTTTTTATGCATCATCATAATTTGTTACTGGGTCATTCTCTGTCAGATCAACCAGTGCCTAACACCCTCATCTCTCAGATTTTGCTGAAATTTGGTTTATAGGGAGATTGTGGGCCCTGAATCCATTTCTGAAATTATAAGGTCAATCCGACCAACGGTTCAAGAGATATGACCTCGGGAAATTTGAGGTCACTTGCGAGGTCACTAACATTTGGCGACCCATAACGTGGGTAATACTGGTCACAATTATATAAAAGTATATATATTTAGAATCAGAAAACGACAAGGAATCCAAATATGCAAGTTTTAGAACTCTAGGTTGAAAAATAAAAAAGTTATACTGTAACCAAAATTTGAGGTCACGATTTGACCTCTGGGGTATCAAATGAGAATTTTTTTTTTAAATGTAAAAAATGAAGGCATAGGCATTGGCTATTAGAATCAGCAAAAAAAGTTTGTTTATGTTAGTATTTTTCATGTAACTAACATATAAGTGAACACCATATTCATAAGTTGTGCGTCAATTCTACCTATTTTTTCACACTTAAGCTCATAATTTGACCTATAGAAATTAAAATTACATTTTTTTATAGATATAAAAACAAAGGCAAAAAATGTAAAATTGTATTTCACTGCTAATCTACACTGGCAATAATAGTTATAATAGTGAAAGGGGAAGACCTACTTAGAGGATTCATGTGCTAGCCTAATACAATTTTTGCATGCTCGATGCTCTCATCAATTTCTTTTTGTGGAAAAATATATTGAATTCTGCTGCCTCTTAGGGTAGGACAACTCATTACAGTTAATATATGATGTCCTGGCACTGCACATGAATCCTTGTTTGATGGATAATAATATGCACTTGATCCTGATGACCCAGAGGGATGTAGAAAGTTCACAGTGAAATCATCAAACTCTTCACAATATTCCTCCACAATTCCATACCAAACTTGCATGTCATAAATGCAGCCAACATACTCTCCTGGTTTGACACATTTTAGGTTACCAAGCATTGCAGGTTCATTAGTAAAATGACTTTTCCTTATTCTTTTCTTTTCTCCAATGCCACTTGAAATGGGATACACCATCAGTTCTTCCTTGTTTAGGGGAACAAATCTATGATATTTCTGAGTTCCAGGAATAGCCCTACTATCCTTGAATCGATGTTCCAACCGTTCTTCTGCATCTTTCAAATCAGCTGTAGTTACAAAGAAAAAATTTATCTTCTTGCTCAAGTTTTCTTCACAAAACTGAAACATGTGTTCTGGTGTAAGAATTTGCCTCTCTGTAGTTCTCTGCAAACTGGCACGAGCAGTAGCTCTTTTCACTGTTCCTCCAATCCCATCACATGCATTTTTGCCATGGGATGTAGCAAAGAAGTGCCATTCACAAGACAGACCAAAATCCTCTTCATGGTAACAGAGATTTGTGAAGTTGTATCTGTTCTTATATTGGCCAGCACATCCATCTGAGAAATAGTGCACCTTCTTCAATTGTGGGCATCTGAATTTAACATATGTCATAAGCTTCAATATGAATGAGTAAACCATTATAGTGTTGTGTTTTAGTGATGCAGATAAGAAACAGACACTAAAATGGCTAAGTTCCTGGTCTGCAGATGATCTATAATAGATGACAAAAGGGTGAACTGTACACTGTGAATTGTCCCAGTGAAACCCTTGGGCAGCATCCTGGACAATGAAAGAATAATTCTCAGAGAAATCACCTACTATAACTACCTCTCTCTGAGGTGGTAGTGTTTCTTTCAACTGCTTGAAGTACTGTGATTGTTGCTGAGCAACAAAGTGATGACGAACCATGCAGGATATTTTCATGCTTAGGGATGATAAGTATTCATGAAGTGGCTCCACCTTATCAACCATTGTACAACGGTCAACAGTCACCCATTGCTTGTAAGATATTTCATTTGGAACTGATTTCACACTGTCAAGTAACTCAAGAAAATCCAGGACACCCTCTTCTCTTGGGCAATCATTGCAAAGTTGCATCATGCAAGTCTCTCTTTCTGTACTGCAGACACTGTAATCCTTGTATGAAAGACCTCTTTCTCCCAATGCAGCCAGCTGCAATTTTGGATTTTGATGGTATGTGCAGACACAGACAGAATGAGTCCCACCACTACCGGCAAGCACACAATATGATGGCCGTAATTTTGCAAATGTGGAAAATCCTATTTTGGGATTCTTTTCATCATTTTTATATAGTTCAAACATCTCTCTTAAATTCCCGAGGACCAATCGTTTTTGCACCTTCATTGCACCTTCAGCACTGATAACTTTCACGCAATCCTTTTGGCCAGGACACATACGACTAACCTCTTCTGACTCATAGAATCTTCTAACTATATCTTTGTGTTCTTCAGATATCACTTTTCCTTTGCTCATTAGTGGAATCTTCGGAAGGATTCCATGTTCTGATTTAAGTGAATGGCTTCTTTTCACCATGTATGTTGTACTTTGAAAGAAACTAGCTGTTTTTTCAATTGTGTATGGTGAGAGTGTCAATATTTGTAGTTTGTGATGGTGACATTTGCTCTCCAGGAATGACTGTTTCAATTCATTCATTAATTTGTCTAGATGTTTTTCAGATTTAGTTTCAGGTTTTGAAGTATCACTTACCTCCTCGGTAATTTGAACACCATAACTGAGTTCTAGCCTCTCCTTCAGGTGTTTCTGAGCAGATGATAGCTTACCACGAGCCTTGCGCTTTTTCTGGCTTAATGACAGCCCTTCTGAAAAGAACAGAAAAAAAGGTTTCACACACCTGAATATTAGTAATTAAATATTAATTATAGTACCTTAAATGCTATATAATTGGCTATATAGTAGATCAAACAGACCTTGTAGTAAAGTATAAGTTATTATATTAATTTATTACTTACTTTTTTTAACTGGTGTTTGGTCCAGAAATGCTAGAACTGGTTCAACTGAAGTTGAAGGATTTTCCTTTATCAAGCAATCACTGTCATTGTCCAGATCTTGAATTGAAGAGATGTTACTCAAGCCACTGATAGTAGATGATTCATTTGAATCCTGCTCAGACTCGTTGTTTTCAGTGGTACTAAGTATAGTGGGGTTTTTCATTATCAGTGTCCAGCAGTTCACACACAACAATGAGTCTTTTTTCACTCTTCCAGCACATTTTTCAACAAGTACATCAGTCACTTTTCTAAGATTGATTGTTATGCGTTTCTTGTGTTTTGAATAGGGTCCTGGCAGTATTTCAAGTGCCGAACCATTGTATTTTGATCTGTAAAGATATAGGATTTACAATTAGGTAATATATATTTTTTAGAAAATATATAGCTATACACACTTAATATTTTAGGCCTTGATAGTCTCTGAGGCTCATTAAAACACCATACCCACCAGCCACCCACAGTGCTGGCTGGAACTGTACTAACCTGTAGACAAGGAATTTTGCAACTATCTGTGTTGATTCTGCACTTAGACAAGTAGCAACATGTTTCAACAGGTTTGTTTAGGCTACATGTGAGCTTAGTCTTCCCCTTTCACTATTATAACTATTATTGCCAGTGTAGATTAGCAGTGAAATACAATTTTTATTAAATTCTTGGAGCTTGAGGTCAAATTGATAGCTAAGATATAAAAATTCCTTGAAATGACAAGCAATTTATAAATATGGTGTTCACTTATAAGTTAGTTACATGAAAAGTACCAACATAAACAAACTTTTTATGATTGTTTCTATTAGTCAAGAACTCTGACTTTGTTTTTTATATCTATAAAAAATGTAATTTAATTTCTATAGGTCAAATTATGAGCTTAAGTGTGAAAAAATAGGTAGAATTGACGCACAACTTATGAATATGGTGTTCACTTATATGTTAGTTACATGAAAAATACTAACATAAACAAACTTTTTTTGCTGATTCTAATAGCCAATGCCTATGCCTTCATTTTTTACATTTAAAAAAAAAATTCTCATTTGATACCCCAGAGGTCAAATCGTGACCTCAAATTTTGGTTACAGTGTAACTTTTTTATTTTTCAACCTAGAGTTCTAAAACTTGCATATTTGGATTCCTTGTTGTTTTCTGATTCTAAATATATATACTTTTATATAATTATGACAATTATTACCCAAGTTATGGCTCGCCAACTGTTAGTAACCTCGCGAGTGACCTCAAATTGCCCGAGGTCATATCTCTTGAACCGTTGGTCGGATTGACCTTATAATTTCAGAAATGGATTCCGGGCTCACAAACTCCCTATAAACCAAATTTCAGCAAAATATGAGAGATGAGGGTGTTAATTTCAATTTTTTTTGGTTGATCTGACAGAGAATGACCCGCATCCAAAGTGTGATGGAGCAATGCATCTCATATTTCCACTTTTCTCTGGTACACCAGCTCTTTCATGCACCCGACAGATGAAATTCTAGAGGGATTAGGTCTGGAGATCTGGGTGGCCAATGTTTTGCACCACCATGACTGATCCATCAACCAGGGAAGTGATCATTGAGATGCGTTCTCACTGCATGGCTAAAATGGGGAGGAGCTCTGTTTTGTTGGAAGTGCATATGCAATCGTGTTGCCAAAGGTACATCTTGTAACAGTGGCGATAGTTTGTCTTGGAAATTGTAGATAAATGTCACCTGTAAAACCACCACCAAAGATAAATGGACCAATCAGCTGACTGTAGAGAATACCACACCACAAATTGACACTGAACTGATGTTCAAAATTACTTTCCACAATGGCATGAGGATTCATTTCTGACCCCATGTGTGAATTGCTCAATGGGTAAATTGAGCCTCATTGCAGAATGAGATGTATTGATGCAATTGTCAATTGGCATTGAGCCAATTACAAAATTCTAGCCATTGGGCATGATCCCCAGGTTGGAGGTGCTGAATGTGCTGTACGTGGTATGGATACATGCCTTCTTTGTATAACATTCTACATACTCTCATTTGAGGAACTCTAAGTCATGCAGTTATCCTTTGCATACTACCATGAGGACTCCACTGTATCATCTGAATAATGTTTTCTTGTCCAGCCACATCTTGTTGGACTGGATGCTCGGATAAAACAGTAATGCTAGGAAATGAACCAATCTCTAGAAAACATTGCTAAACAATCATTGATCTGAAATTCTTTGATTTGGAAAATGTCACTGGTATTCAGCGATAGCAGTAGTAGTATTTCCATCACCAAATCCATAAACATACACCATATTGGCATATTTGGCATTTGAAAATGTAAAATTCAAACATCCATAGCTACATAACTGTTAAGAATTGAACCTATGTTTATATGGAGTTTTTGACTGGGAATGACCTCAGCTATAAGCTCCTGAAGTTATGACATTTTGTTGTGACTCACTATATATATATATAGCTACCTAACCAATCATGCCCAGTTAGGTCAGCTGTATACCCTTGACAATTGGTTAAGTTGTTGTGATATTTTCATTAAAACTAATGAAAATATCATGACAACAAATTTAACACATATTTAATAAATGTTAAATTTATTTATTTTTTTAATAATTTCAAACTGTATTGTAAAGGATTACCTATACATCTCTTATGGTAGAAAGAATTATTCAAGAGCAGTTGGAAAGTTATAATTTTATTTCAAGTCCCTAACCTAGCTTAGATTTAGAAAAGCAAGGTCTTGTTTGTCTAATTTCTCAGACTTTTTAGAGTTTGTAACTGATCAGGCAGCTAGATGATGGACATGTAGCTATTATTTGGATTTTAGTAAGGCATTTGACGTTATTGACAAGATTCTGCATAGAAGACTTGTGTAAATTAAAACCTTATGGGATATTTGTTCAGTCATAAATTGGGTAGAAGAATGGTTAGAAGACAGAACAGAGAGTAATTTTAAATGGCCATGAATCAGGGTGTCAAAAAGTGAAAAGTTGGGTACCACTGGAGTTAGTGTTAGGTCCATTACTTTTTGTTTAAATAATTTGGAAGAGGGAGTAGGTACAGTACTAAAATATCTAAATTTGCAAATGATACAATAGTAGTTCCCCCACTTAAAAAATATAGAAAATTCTTATAAACTACAAAAAATCTTCATACTCATAGGTTAGTTAGTTGCCTGGATAGTGGTAGATGGAATTCAATTTAAAAAAATGAAAAATCTTATGTTTTGGCAAAAATAATGTAAACTTTAGTTACAAGATGCAGGGAAACTGGTTAGAGTGTATTCAGAAAAAAAATTTGATATACTGTAAACTGGGGTGATTATGGACATTTCAAACTTTCTTCCCTGTGTCACAGGCAAATGTTCCAGTGGAATTTGTGACTTTATTTCTATAAAATTGTATCTTGGTCTGTACTATCACATGCCATAGACAGAATCTTCATTTAGCCTTCCATTACACAGTTATTGCCAAAAAAAAGTTGGTGTCTGGAATCACCACGGACTTGGGGTGATTACAGATGCTTTTCTCTATAGCAATACTGCATTGTCCATGTGTCTGAAAACTCATTACATTACAGGATGATTGTGGCCAATGAAAGTCTCCTTCTAAAAATGTAAAAAAAAATTATTGAATAAAGCTTTTTTCACAAAAAAAAGAGGCCATGAAACTGTTGCTCGCAGGAGTCCCCGAGAACATCAACCTGAAAAGAGGAATTCCTGTAAAAAACCACATAATGATTGAAGTTAAGAGCAAAATTGGAAGCGAATAATACAAGTGCATGTATTTGGTAGGCAAGTTAGCTACCTCATTGAAGAGCTTCTATGGCAGCCAGAACCACAAAGGAACAGCCCGTCCCTCACACACATCCACAGACCCTGAAAGATGGAGAGGAGGAATTTCGGTCATTAAACATAAACTTCAAATTGGATTTTGAATAGGATGTAGATGTTTATGGTTGGCAGTATATGGTACTAGTGTACTCCCTACCTCATTACTTTGCTTCCACTTATCCTCAAAACTGTCCTTGGAGTAATTCCTCCACGGCACAGCACCTGCAATCCTGGTGTACGTTCATGGCATTTGGAGACTAAGTGAATGAATGAATTAATTAAGAAATGGCTGAAAAAGAAAATAAACATTTAGTCATGCATTTTGAGGCTCAGGTTATGCATCTTTTATAAATAATTAGAAGATAAATAGGTTAATTACAAGTTTTATAGGTATGGGGTGATTACGGACCAGGGTTGGCACCCAAAAAC
This sequence comes from Bathynomus jamesi, assembly GCA_023014485.1. Classification (NCBI taxonomy): domain Eukaryota; kingdom Metazoa; phylum Arthropoda; class Malacostraca; order Isopoda; family Cirolanidae; genus Bathynomus; species Bathynomus jamesi. The sequence continues at coordinate 1,311,009 of JAJOZX010000234.1, forward strand.
CCAACCCAAAACCCACTGAAATTTTCAGTGGGTTTTTGAGTTTTTATTCTGAGATGTTTATTTTAAAATAATTGAAATTTTTCTGATTGCTACATTGTTCAATTGTAGCTAATTAGAATGATTTGGCATGTTGATTATTTCAAGTAAGCTGACTTATAAAACAATTCTTAAATTATGCAATGTGTAAATAAAGATTATGAAAATTGAAAAAGTTATTAAAAAGGATTTGCACCCATTGTGAACACTATGGGCAATTATTGGATCATTTGACACATTGCTCCAACCATCTTGAATTCAAATTACAGTAGAATTGACTGTCATTTTTCATTGAATCCAGTACCTACTTCATTATTCACTTTGATTAGTGAGTCATCAGATAATTTTTTCTGCTTGGAGGACAATAGCCTGGTCTTAAATTTTGGACCCATTTAATAAATTCTTTATTCTCTACAACTGCAAATGGAATATTTGCTGAAAAGAAAAATCTGGCCATTTGCAAATCTAGTTGTTCTTTTTGATCTACAGTTGTTCTAACCACATATGGCATTATCTGACCTTGTGTTTTCTTGGCTGGAGTAAAATGAAAAAATGGTATGGAAGATTCGGAAGCGGTTGAAGTGAATGAAGTCTCACTGCTGTGAATTGTAGTGTCATCATGAACCAGGCTTTCATATGATTTGCTTGAAGAGGGTCTACTCTCAAAACTGCCATGTCTATGTGTAGGAGGAAGAGTTGCTGATGTAGCTGTATTTGTAAGCTCATCCTCTTCATCATCATGAGCCTGTACCCATTTTTTATTGCATTGATCTAAATGATGTTTCACTCATTCTATTTTTTTCGAAAATACACATCTGCAGTATTTGCACCAAACTCTATTTGGTTGGTCACTCAACATTTCTACTTCATCCCATTCAGCAGCTTTAAGTCTGCCACCAGTATGTGTGGGTCTAACTTTCTCTAGATGATTTTTCACTCTCAATTTTTTGAGTGATACTTTCTTTGCAATAATTGCATAGTACTCTAGTAGGCTGATCACTTAATAAAGTCACCCTGTCCCATTCGCTAGCTTTAGATTTTCCACCTCTATAACTCTTTGGCATCTTAAAAATTTAAATTTGAGTTAGGTCTAAATAAAGCTGAAATCTGCTGTTAAGAAATAAAGGAAAGATCTAAAATTAAAATGGAGAAAATTCTAATATGTCATTATTATCTCTCATATCTGAACTTTCTGTGAAATAAAGATGTCTTTAATATATATTGTAGATTTTATAAATAAATTAATAAAATAATAGATATATTAGGCACTACATAATTATCAAACCTTTCTAAAAAAAAATTCAACCCATCAAAAACCCAAAAACCCAGTTGGGTTTTTTTTTTTTTGAAAAACCTGGTTTTTTGCCAACCCTGTTACAGACACCTCGCCCAGATCAGACGCAAATGTACTTTGATGCCTGTAACCCCAAAATGAAAATTCCTATCAACACCACATCTTTTGCATGACTACTACAGATAATGGGACAATCATTTGGGGTGGTACAAATCCCCAGATTTTCATTGTCCATTTTGTGAGGGGGGCCACATATTTCTGTGAAAAAAATGTGTACTTTCAGAATACCTTCCCAAGCACCCTGTAGAATGTCTTGAAGGGTGGAATAAATATTGTCATTTGCCACGTTGTTGCGGGGAAAGCGAATGAAATAAATAAAGTAGCGTAACTTGGCTACTTCTTGATGATGGGGAAAAGGCAAGGTCCCAGTGGTGAAGTTTTTCTCACCTCCACTGACTGTCACTGAGGGGCAAACGAGACTCCCACACTGCTGAACCAAGAAATGGACTCGACCTGCTAGCTATCTCCAAAGATTAGTTAACACTGTGTCTGAGTTGGGTCCACTTGAGAACCTGGAAAGCCCTGGCTTCAGGAAAGGTGTGTGCAATGTACACCCAGCAATACTTGACTTCAACCAAATATGGGCGTACACAACAAGCAAGCAAGATTTTAGCAGACTGATTGTGAAGTAAACCAAATGTGACTGGATGAGAAAAGCAGATATTACCCTCTGACTTGTTTAATAAAAAGAATCTGGAGGTATTGTCGATTCAAGGACCCTGGGCTTGTCACAAGGAAATCCTTGAGAGTAACGACCCCAGTCTATAAGGACAAAGGCTGAAAAAAACTAGTTAGTAGAATTCTAAGGGTTTATTAGCAATTAACTTGAATTATTTACAAGAGCTAGGATGGGCTATGAGCTTGGGTCTAAACATGGCTTAAGATCAAGAACTGGAAATTCAAAAAAACCCTGAAAGGGTATGTTATACAATGGTGCTTACAATTACAATGACAAAAATACTGGACAACAAAAATGGAATTTCCAGAAGATACAAAATTTAACCTATGCTAGAATGGTACAATTAGACAACACAGTAGACCTCACTGGACCTAACATCCTTAAGCTAGACTTGAGGTCAATCCAATCACACCTATCTATTATAGTTAAGCCATGGAGAAGCAAAACCTGCAGCTATTGGTCCTAGCAATACCTTAATCTGCACACCGTTATGGACAGGCAATGTCCATTATCACAAGGCACTCTGTTTTTCTTGAATTTTCTTTTTCTAAAAATTGAAGGCGAAATTTACTGATACTAGAATCAAAAACAAGGTCAAAATGGATCAAAACAAAACTACTGAGCTAGTCAGGCATTAAGCAAGACTAACTCCGTCAATATGGGGGTTACATAGTGGCCAATCCTGAAACAAGAAGAAAACAAGATGTTAGTCAAGACAACCCACTACACTCCCCCCTCCGAGTGGTGGGTACCACCTCTCAAAAAGTGAGTGCAGCGAAGCCCTCTCCCACATCCAGTCTTTCAAGGAATCACCACCTCCCCATCCTGACACCAAGCTCTAAGTTTTCCTTTTTCCATGGCTACTAAACACTAGACAATTATATATACAGACATGAATCAATAATAAGAAGGTACTATCACCTTCAAAACCCTACCTATTTACAATCTAAATTTACACAATTAGTACTGGATACATTCAGTTTTAGCACTCCTTTATATGGTCCTTTCCTTAAGAGGCTAATCACAATCCTCCTTGCTTGAAACTGAAGCCACCTGCAGGACTATTGTCCTTGATTAATATCCTCACTAGCCCATCACTATCAATGTACTCCTGGAGTGAAGAATTATTCAAAAACCACCAAGAACAAAGAATGTTTGCTTCAAAAATATTCAAATTGTCAACACCATAATTCTGAACAAACACATCATTCAGAACAGGAATTCCATAATAAATGTATACTGTGAACACTGTATAAGGCTGGTGCAAGCTCATCACTACTGATAAGAGATAAACCTGGTATGCTCTGAGGGTTGAAGCCAGTCCAATCTTGGCCAGATCTGGGCAATTATGCCGCAAATTGACATGGTCTGAACTTGAAATAAAAAATATATTTTTCTACTGTATTTTGGTGTGCTCTGTTCAAATATAACCTTCATTTCTTGTGCAAATGAACAGAAATACGTGTTTGGGCCATGCAATGACAACTGTATTTCTCTTCATTTGCACAAGAAAATGTCATATTCGAACAAAGCACACCAAAATACACTTGAAAAATGTATTTTTGACTACATTTTATACAATAAAGCATAACCTAACATGTTCATGTTGGGGCATTCCAGGAGAGATCACCCAATGCATGTCACCACTCCAACTCAGATTTTGAAGAAAATTGACATATGGAGTTCTTCCAGGGGCTGATTTCACTGGTCAAAATAAAAAAGTTCTATGACCCACAGTTTTTGAGATATGGGCCCACTTTACCACGTAAATTTAATGGGCAATAATTCCAAACATTTTACCATAGACCTATGAAACTATACATTTTTAGAATCAGCATGAAGAGATCTATTAAATGATACCACATTCAAATGTGTAGAACAATAATGAAAATCCTTCCCCCTTTTATTTTTATTTTTGACCCCCCCCCCCTTAGGCAGTGAAATCCCCGTAAAAAATTGTCATTTATTAAACTTCCATTAATTGTTAAAAGATATAAACAATAAAAAATGTGGGTATCAAGTTGCAAGATATTTTAAAAATTATTAAAAAAATATGTATATTGTGAAATTTTGACATTTTTACGCCTGCAGACTAAAATAGAGAACTACAAATGATATATTCACATGGATGAAAATAAACAGCGAAAATACAAATTGAACACACATATTACATCAAGTTGATTCATAATTACATGAGTTTTTTCAAATCATTTTCTGGGAAAACATTGAATACGCTTTGTTCCTGGCTTTAAAGTTGGTGTGCTTAATAAACCTAAAATTTTATCTTGATATGTGGTATGTATCTCTAATTTATGGAAAGTAATAGTAAATACTATATCCTGATGAGGCTAGCTTTTTGCACCCAAAGTCATCAAATTCCTCATTATAGGAATGTACAAATTCCCAACCATTTCTGATCATTGTAAGTACAAACTATGTACTCTCTTATTTTTGGATTAACTTCAACATTATCTTCACCCAGAAAAGCTTTGCTTATAATCCTCACCTCACCAACTTCATCAGAAGATAATTCAAATGTTTTTGTTATTTGCATTAATAGGTAAAATCTGTGGAATTTTTGTGTTCTTGTTAGCCGCTTACTTTTTTCATATCTGTCACTTAAAATTTTTTCCATACCTTCAATTTCTTCAGAATTTATTAAAAAAAAATTTATGCTGTCACTTATATTGTTTGAACAAAATTCAAACATGTCTTCTGGTGTTAATATTTGATTTGCAAATGTTCTCTGCATACTCGCTCTGGCTACAGATCTTTTCACTGTACCCCCAATCCCATCACAAGCACTCTTACCATGGCTTGTGGCAAAGAAATGCCACTCACATTGAAACGGGGGCGCGATGCCGGTAAGTGTATCTGTGTAAAGATGCGTTTGCATTACTCACCTACCGGATACTCTGTTAGTGGGGTCACGGCAGCTGCGGCTGGTTGCGGAGATGGGAGATTTAGCTGCCAGTGAGAACCACCCAGAGGGCCTTAATAAAAATCATTTGACTCCAGCACCACCTGCACTGCTAAGAATGAGAGAAATGAGGTGAGCAAGTTACCAATTTTAGTGTGGTTGAGATTATGTCAGATAGGCAGCTCCTACCAATCTGAAACTGGGTTCTCACCTTTAAGATCTCTGGAGCATAGCCAGTCTGCCTCTTTTAACGACTTACTCTTCGGCTTATGGTGGGAGGATTTAAGAAAAGTAAAATGTCCTTTGCTTAATTTAATCAACGAAACAATAATAACACTTACAAGGTTAACTGCATCAGCAGGCAAGTTTTTACAGGTAACTAAAGAAGATCTGAACAATTTTATTGATCATACACCAATGTGTTTTCAGAACCAACTAAGCACTTGAAAAAAATTACTACTACAAAACAAAAGAAACAAACATCATTAGTCCCATACCACACACAAAAATGTCAACATAAAATAAAACCATTAAATTATTGGCCATCACCAGCCCATTACCACACAAAGGAGACAAGACTTACAGAAAAAAATAACTTACCTAACTAATGCAAAACAAACAAAGAATATTAGTTACTAGGGTAAGGTCAATGAGTGTTACCCAAATTGTATAAACCTGATAAGTCCCAGATGTGTCATTTTAAACTCCACTTCATCTCACAATCATTAAATGTATTCTTGGCTCAATCAGTACACACAAAAGCAATGTTTATAACAAAAAAATTATGTGAACACTGGCTTCAGCATTTGTGCAGGCATTGGGGAAGAAAAAGCTTTGTCCAAATTCACTTCAATAAGCAAAAGTCCCAGCCAAAAACAAATCCCTGATAAAGAAAAAAAACCAACAACATTTAGAGATTATCCCCCTAGCACTGTCATCAGTGGACTCACAGGAATCCATGAGTGCAATGATGCCAGAAAAGGGAGCAAAACTGACAATGATAATTAATGGTCTAAAATTTTGGGATATGTATTTGCATTAATATGTTGCTCATAAGGCAGTTAAAGGTACAATTTAGTTCACAGCCTGAGAAAGCTCAAAATCCATTGTGATGCATATTGATAACTGAAGTTAGGTTTTTCAACACGGTCTTTATAAAGGAAATCAGGCATTCAGAAATGATTATGATATTTACATGATAATTTTAAGTGATCCAAATATGTGAGACATGGTTCTTATAGCTAATGGTTAAGCAATACAAAACACCAATGGTAAAAACAAGACTGGATCACCTACCACACCATCAAGGAGAAGTGAGATGCTTTCCCGTCTCTTGAAATGGACATATGATTGCCTCAGTTTTTAACATTCTCTATATTGAGAGAATTTCAAATCTGTTATTATCAATTAAAAAGAGAAGAAAAACATTTTTAGTTAACCATACCATCTCACTCCTCCCCACTTGTTGTGGGGTGCACAACACAGGTATTTTTATCTCTAAGTATATAAGTAGTGATGAGTGATAGTATGGGACTTTAATACACTTTACAAATCATATCTTACCTTAACCTAATCAGTAACCTTACTTTTAGTTTTCCTCTCAAGTGGGGAACTTTGTACCCTAAGCAATTCCTGAGATCTGCCCTGTGACCTTGTGAATGGTCGGTTCCCCATCTTCTTGAGGGTACCTACTTGTGTAACAACTGGTAAAGGCAGGTTTTGAGATTCAGGTGAGAACCCTCTAAAATCAATTTTTGAAGGTGTCAATGATGTTTTCTTTACCCACTTTAATACACCAGAGAATGGTTCCAGAGTGAGGGACCCTCGTCGCCTTGCGTGAGTTGGCTGATCAGTTGGACTCAGTCCTCCTCCTAGGCCACTAAGTTCAAGCTCACTTGTCATTTCTGAAGATTCTGGAGATTGTGTCACTGCAAAGTCTGTTTCAGGTTCCACAGCCACTAAATATGATTGATTATTGGTAGCAATAAATCGAAAAGACGTTAGGGGACTTTGTTTCACTGGCTCCAATTCAGAGGAAGGTAGTTCCTGCCCTGAATCAAAGGATGAGATTGCTACTGGGCATCATTCTCTATGTCCCCATTAACTTTATCCTCCCCACTTGTCTTATCTTGTCTCAAAGAATTTCTGCTGGGAGGTGGCTGTTCATGAAATCTCTCTTCCAACTGATACAGGTTGTGGAGAGTCTGATCTAGAGTCTGCTGAATTTTTCTCAGACGCTCCACAGGTAATGGGTTGAAGCGAAAACCCTTAAAGAATGTTCATCATGGCTTGGTTCTTCAATTAGAGATGGACCCTTACTCATCTCTACAGGTGTAGGTTGTGGTAGGAATTCAACCTCATAATGGGCATCTCCCAAAAGCCTTTGGTAGTAGCGGTTCTGTTGAAGATATGGTGGAGCCACATTCCACTTTTTCAGATGTTTGTGGTGAACTTTATAAATAGTGGGTTCCTGAGGGTTCATTGACTGAACTTGATAAGTAATTTCATTTGGGTTCACTTTAATTATACAATATGGTCCAGCATACCGAGGTTTGAATTTATTGATGCTCAGGTTGCCAGGATAGTGTATTTTCAGCCCCACCAGCTGGTTTAAGTGATAGGGTTTGAACCGTGGATGGCCTTCATCCCGATATTGAAGCTGATGGTGGTCTATCCTAGGGCCCTGAGGGAAGATGTGAGCCTGGGATAAGAGACAGGCTGCTGGGGAAATACCAGTCTCCTGATGCTTGGTATTGTTGTAAATGGATACCACCCTGGGCAGATGGTCATCCCAGGTCTCAACCTGGTTCAAACTCATCCGCAAATATTGGGTTAGTGTCCTGTTTACTCGCTCAACAGCCCCATTGGATGTGGGGCAATAGGGAGAAGTCCTTACATGGAGTATATCCAGTTCAAGCAAGGTATCTTCAAATTCCTGGGCTGTGAACTCAGGCCCATTATCACTGAGTAGCTTTTCAGGCAGCCTGGGCAGAAATGGATATACTCGAGTTTTGAATGCTTGTGCTACAGTAGAGGCCCGTTTATTGGGCAGTGGGACCACGGACAACCACTTAGAGAAATGGTCAACCACCACCAATGCACAAACATTCCCCTTTTGAGAGATAGGGTAGGAGATAAGATCTGCTGCAATCAACTCAAAAGGATGTTGGGTTACAATCTTAAACACAGGTGGTGTGTGGAGAATATTGGTAATCTTTGCTCTCTGACACTCCACACAAGAAGTGACTATCTCAGTCACTATGCGATGCAGCTGTGGGTACCAAAAATGTTCCAATAATAGGGCAAGCAATTTATTTCGCCCTAAGTGAGCAAACTCCTTGTGAAAAATGACAGCCCAATCTATAGCAACACCTTTGGCAACAACACAACGCAAGTGGTGGTCTTTTCCCCTATGGTAAATGATGTCATCAATAACTACCAATTGCTGATGATCTCGTTTATATGGTTGTAGGTTTCCATATATTTTGCTGTCCATTGTTGCTTAATCCCCTTTTTAAGGCGATAGGTGAGGGTCAAGTTTTTGTAAGGTTATGACATCTTCCAGGGACAATGCCCCTCCTTCTTTTGGGAGTTGTTCTCCTTCTCTCAAAGGAATCACTGGACAGATGTCCACCACAACTGATGTCAGTTCCAATTGTGGTGTAGGTTATCAGGTGGTAGATTCCCCTCCCCACTAGCCTCTGTGTCAGGTGCAAGGTCCTCCTCCATGCTATCATCAAGCAGTGTAAATTCTTCAAAGGGGCTATCAGTTTCCCTATTCACATTTAGAATTTCAGGGGAAGGCTTATCATTTGATTGACCAGGTAGGTGTATAGGGTTTAACCAATTGTAATGGATCCCAGCGAGGCACTGCAGATAACACCGATCATGGTAGTTGTCAGAACCATACTTTAAGGGAGCTCGATCTCCATGATATACCCAAATCTCTACCTTATTCATATCACTATAAACTTGGATCAACCGTGGGGTTGGGATCTGACCAACATGTTTCATCAGATTCAGCTGACGGGTGATAGCTTTATCAGAAGAGATCCCATACTTATTTCGCCTGTTAATTAGTTCTGCTACTGTTGCTTCTCTGATTTCCGTATGATGATCCATTGTGCCACTACTCCACAAGGATAGACAATAAAAGAGGGAATCTCCTCCCCCTGGGACTTCAGTCTTTATGAATCCTTTTGGAGTGGCATTTGATCGGTTGTCATATTGATCCAATGATTCTTGACAATTGTCAATTGGAGACCTGGATAGTGCATCTGCGATACAATTCTGTTTCCCAGGTATGTACACTAGCTCATATTCAATGCTACTCAGCTCTTCCAGTGTGCGAGCAACTCTGTTATTTACTAATGGCATATTGTAAAGGAAGGTTAAAGGTTGATGATCAGTAAAAATTTTAACTTTAATTCCATAAAGGAAGGGTTTTAGGGTCCTCACAGCCCATCGAATAGCAGCTAATTCTCGTTCAGTGGTTGAGTACTTTTGTTCAGCCCTATTGAATGTGGTTGAAAACAAAGGCTATGGGCCTATTATTTCCTTCCTGCTCTTGGGACAAGCAAGCCCCAGCTCCAATGTTAGAAGCATCTACATGGAGCTGTAGGGGTTTAGCTTCCTTTGACCTATCAGGGTATGTCAACAAGATCGGACTAACTAAGGCCTCCTTTAGTTTATCAAACGCAGTCTGGCAACTCGCTGTCCAAGTCAGCGTCTTGCGGCCTGTAAGTTCACTAAGAGGCTTTGCTATCTCTGAGCAATTTTGGATGTGTCGGCGATAGAAATTAACCATCCCTAAGAATTGGCGGAGTCTTCTGATGGTGTTTGGGATTGGAAACTTGGCAATACCTTCTAGGTTCTTTACCAGTGGGACCATCCCCTTGGATGACACCTGATGTCCCAGGAATGTCACTTCCTCTTGGCAAAGCTCAGTCTTTGAGGGTTTGATCTTAAAACCATTAGATTCCAAGGCATGCAAGACCTTTCCCAGAATTTCAAGATGTTCAGGGAAGGTGCGGCTTACTACCATTATATCATCAAGGTAGACCATGCATTGAGTCCATGGGATCCCAGATAATGCCATCATCATGGCTCGTTGAAAGGTAGCTGGACCATTTTTCACCCCAAACGGCATTCTGAGAAATTCCCAATGGGAAAGAGGGGTGGAGAATGCAGTTTTCTCAACACTGGATTCCTCCATCTCAACCTGATAATACCCTTTGACTAAATCAATGGTAGAAAAGTATTGCATTCCATGCAAATTGAAGAGTGTCAATCAAATTAGGTAATGGAAAGCAATCTCGTTTTGTTATTTTGTTGAGCTCTCGATAATCAATGCATAACCGTATTGACCCATCACTTTTCTTAATTGGCACGACAGGTGCAGAGTATGGGGAGAAACTTCGTCTGATGATACCATCTTCCTCCAGCTGTTGGCAGTGCTCTTCAATGTCCTGCAGTACAGGTCCTTGGACTCGCCTTACTGGGATATGGACTGGAAGCCTGTGTTCTGTTTCAATCTGATGCTTGATAATGGTTGTGTGGCCAACATCCCCATCACCATGACTAATAGCTCCTTGGTGGCACAGCAACAACTGGACTAACTGGTCCTTTTGTTCTGCTGAGAGAGATGTATTTGTCAACTCAAAAGCATCAACCATCATTTGTGAAGTCCAGTCCTCCTGATTTTTAGAAGTTTTTGAACTGTCAGTGAAGTCCACCAGATGTACTAGTGAGTCCTTACCCTGCAATTTCATAGCCTTCCCAATTAAGTTTCCTCTGGAGATCTTCTGTGAGAAGTCTCCAAGGTTAATACCGCAACCAAAAAGTTGTCTTCTGTGACATTCATTAATCCAGGTTGTATAATCAAATCTTTTACCGAGGAGTTACTTTCCAAATAAGTTAATCATGATCAGGGTTGTATCCTTGGAGGCGGAAACATGCCTCTATCATTTGACAGGTGCGGGGTGCAACTTCAACATCTTCCACACTTTCACATTCAAGGCTGGTTGGAAGTGGCTGTTGAGCATCTTGGGCAACTGTGATAAGTTGGTTCCCTTCCGAGTGAGGAGTTCTCGTTTAGCCAAGTCGGAAGCAAACTATCAGTCTGTAACATGTTTACCCCACAGATCAGATCAAAGTCTGAGACATGGTCTCTCACAACCACAAACTCAATTGGTTGTGTTTCAAAATTGGGAAACATGAGTGTGACTGTACAACCACCCAGAACTGGTACAATGTGTTTACCTATACCCCTAATCCCCTTGAGAGGTACTTCCTTTAGTGGGAATTTATCAGAGGGAAGTTGATGGTAACATGAAGCTGACATCAAACTGACTGCAGCACCTGTATCCACAAGAGCTGACAATGGGCCTGTGTGGGGAGAGCTTTTTATTCTTGGCCGGATGACTAAGGCATTGCTTGATTGCTGCTCTTGTCTCAGGTCCAGAACTTCAGCCAATTCATCTTCAGTGTTCACTGGCTGCTCTTCATCCCTCTCTAGGGTTCCAACTTGTTCAACATCTTCCACTGTCTCATCTTCAGTCTCACTCTGGGGGGCCTCAAGGTAGTTGTGTGCAATCTGACTTGCTAATGGATATTGCCTGATGGTGTTGCTTCCTGGGAAGCAATGATGCCTCCAAAAGACCGTTCATTGCTAGCATGCTGGGGTAGCTCTGGCATGCGGCCTTCCATGACAGAGCTATCTAGTTTCCCAATTCTGGTGCTAGTTCTTGTGGTGGTGGGACCAACCCTTGGTCACTCATGCAATCTTGACCCAAATGTGGTCCTCCACAACTTGGGCATTGTGGCCTCTCCATTAAATAGTTCTTCTGAGTAGGACACTGTGCAGGGCTATGTCCATGTTGCTTACAACGTATGCAAATGTTCCTGGCAGTATAGCAATCTTGATGGAGATGACCCCGCTTTCCACACCAATGACATAAAGGACGCGAGGGACATTGACCCTTTGTATGCCCTGACTGCTGACAATGGGTACATGTCCTGTGGTCTCTTGGTGCTGCTGCAACTTGCTGAAAGTTATTGGCTGGTGGGTGAGACTGACCCCTAGGGAAGTTTGCTGCAGTTCTCACTTTTCTTCCATTGGGCCCCCTTAGCCTTCCTTGACTGTTTGTTGCAGTAGACTGAGGGGCAACCATGGGTAGTTCTTGCTTTAATACAACTGGTGGTGAACTCAGATATGGTGTGTGTGTTGACTGGTGTGGGATTTGTTCAATATAGTTAGGTGGCCAATTCCATGAAGAAGGTGGATAAGCACACTGATTCAATGGGGGTGCTGCTTGAGCTGTAGGAAGGGCTGGTGCTAGATGTGCCACATTGGCCATTTCAGATTGTGGCTTCACAGAGGATTGGGATGTCTGCCACTGACCCACTGGTGGGGATGTTTCTTGGGTGCCTCTAGTGGTGGTTCCAGCTTGACCTGCCAAGGGGGACTCTGTGGAATTTAAGTCTGCTAGTGCCACAAGCTTCTCCCACGAGATCTTCATTCCTAGTAAGGTCCTTTGAGTATGGATGATCCTGGTCAGCTCCTGCCTCAACTCCAAGGGCAACCCAGATATAAACCTATCTTTAACTATACGGAGTTGAGTGACATCCATACCAGGGAAGCACTGACAGGCTAGGGTTATTACTCTAAGGGCATAAGCAGAGACAGTCTCATGTGAGTGCTTGGTAGCCTCCATAAAGTCCTGACTCTGACTTTCTTCTTTCTTTCTTTGCTCTTTCTCATACCAGGATATTAAATGAGCCTTCAGTGTCCCATAATCACTAGTAGACTTCCGCATTACTCGATAAATTTCTAAGGCAGGCCATCGAGGTAATTAGCTAAAAGGGATCCCATCCTTTCAAGGGAACCTGGATATTCTTGCTCAAAATATTTCTCAAAGGTTCTCACAAACTCATGAAAATCATGTCCTTCACTCAGGCAGTATTTTTCCGGTGGAAGAACCTTAGGTGTATGGCTATTAGCCAGTATTTGAGACATCATGGCCATGGTCTGAGCATTCTGCATAACCATTTGCTGAAGAATTGCCAATGATGGTGGTCAATGCCCCCATCCTTAGGAGTTCCTGCCATAGGTGGTGACGGACATGCTGGTCTCTCAGGGGTTGTTCCTATTGGCTGTAAAGTAGCAGCTATTTCCCTACTGCCACCCATGTCATGGTTATATGGGAAATTAGTGCCAGAAGTCAAGATGGGACTAGCTATTGTGCTTACAGTGACTGTTGATGAAGCCACAGCAGTGGTGATAGTGGTGGTAAATTGACTGGCAAGACCTGTTGTGTCACCCATTCTCTATTGTTCGCTCTTCGTGTGAATAATTCTGTTTCTCAACTGTTCTTGTGCAGTGTGGTGAGTGCTGGGAATACCGGCAAGAGAATAGGGGCTTCTAGTCAATGCTAATGCTCTCTATTGATGTTTCCCTTCAATCTTCCCGGGTCTGGGCACCAGTGAAACGGGGGCGCGATGCCGGTAAGTGTATCTGTGTAAAGATGCGTTTGCGTTACTCACCTACCGGATACTCTGTTAGTGGGGTCACGGCAGCTGCGGCTGGTTGCGGAGATGGGAGATTTAGCTGCCAGTGAGAACCACCCAGAGGGCCTTAATAAAAATCCTTTGACTTCAGCACCACCTGCACTGCTAAGAATGAGAGAAATGAGGTGAGCAAGTTACCAATTTTAGTGTGGTTGAGATTATGTCAGATAGGCAGCTCCTACCAATCTGAAACTGGGTTCTCACCTTTAAGATCTCTGGAGCATAGCCAGTCTGCCTCTTTTAACGACTTACTCTTCGGCTTATGGTGGGAGGATTTAAGAAAAGTAAAATGTCCTTTGCTTAATTTAATCAACGAAACAATAATAACACTTACAAGGTTAACTGCATCAGCAGGCAAGTTTTTACAGGTAACTAAAGAAGATCTGAACAATTTTATTGATCATACACCAATGTGTTTCAGAACCAACTAAGCACTTGAAAAAAAATTACTACTACAAAACAAAAGAAACAAACATCATTAGTCCCATACCACACACAAAAATGTCAACATAAAATAAAACCATTAAATTATTGGCCATCATTACCACACAAAGGAGACAAGACTTACAGAAAAAAAATAACTTACATAACTAATGCAAAAAACAAAGAATATTAGTTACTAGGGTAAGGTCAATGAGTGTTACCCAAATTGTATAAACCTGATAAGTCCCAGATGTGTCATTTTAAACTCCACTTCATCTCACAATCATTAAATGTATTCTTGGCTCAATCAGTACACACAAAAGCAATGTTTATAACAAAAAAATTATGTGAACACTGGCTTCAGCATTTGTGCAGGCATTGGGGAAGAAAAAGCTTTGTCCAAATTCACTTCAATAAGCAAATGTCCCAGCCAAAAACAAATCCCTGATAAAGAAAAAAAACCAACAACATTTAGAGATTATCCCCCTAGCACTGTCATCAGTGGACTCACAGGAATCCATGAGTGCAATGATGCCAGAAAAGGGAGCAAAACTGACAATGATAATTAATGGTCTAAAATTTTGGGATATGTATTTGCATTAATATGTTGCTCATAAGGCAGTTAAAGGTACAATTTAGTTCACAGCCTGAGAAAGCTCAAAATCCATTGTGATGCATATTGATAACTGAAGTTAGGTTTTTCAACACGGTCTTTATAAAGGAAATCAGGCATTCAGAAATGATTATGATATTTACATGATAATTTTAAGTGATCCAAATATGTGAGACATGGTTCTTATAGCTAATGGTTAAGCAATACAAAACACCAATGGTAAAAACAAGACTGGATCACCTACCACACCATCAAGGAGAAGTGAGATGCTTTCCCGTCTCTTGAAATGGACATATGATTGCCTCAGTTTTTAACATTCTCTATATTGAGAGAATTTCAAATCTGTTATTATCAATTAAAAAGAGAAGAAAAACATTTTTAGTTAACCATACCATTTCAACATTCCATCCCAAAATCTTTATGTTTACAAATGTTAACAAAGTTGAAACAATTTTTATATTGTCCTGCACATCCATCAGTAAAATAATATAATTTTTTGATATGAAGGTGGGATTTTCTAATAATAGGTATGAGTGTATTTAAAAAAGTGCAAGCTATTGTAGTGTTATGTTTTGTATTTGGAGATAAAAAACAATAACTTGAATGTTTTGTTTCATTACTTTCTAGTTCCTTATAATATAACACAAAGGGATGCACTGTGTATTGGGTATTTTCCCAATGAAAACCTTGGGCTGCATCCTGTACCGTACTACAAATGAGTAGTTTTCTGAAGTCACCAAGAACTACAGCTGTATGGCTATTTAAATTATTCTTCGTTTTTTAGAAATGCACTCTGATTCTTTGCTATAAAGTGATGACATGTCAATTTGACAATTTTTGTGCTTAATGAATTTATAAAATCATCTACAGATTCTGTTTTTTCAATCATGTTGCATCAAACTGTAGTAACCCATTGTTTATATTTTATTTCCTCACATTCAGGATCATTAACACTTTGAAAAGTGAGCAAAAAATTCTTAATACCTTGTTCTTTTGGACAGAGATTACATATTTGCATCATGCAATTCCTGTTGTTGACATCACACACTGCTTTCTCCATAAGAGTTGTCTATTCCAACCCTTTGACACCCAAAGCTGAGATTTGTATTTTGTCATTCTGGTGGTATGTACATACATACATACACACACACACACACACACACAATGGGTACCAGCAGCTCCAGCTAAAACACAATGTCTGGGGCAAAGCCTGGCAAAACTAGAGAAGCCAATTTGAGGACTATCTGGATTATTTTTATAGAGACTAAAAGCTTCTTTCAGATTCATTAACACCAGTCTTTTCTGCACAGATTCTTTATACCCACTTTCATTTCTGATACTCATGCAGTCTTTTGCAGTGGTGGGCGCGGTACCAAAATTTGGGGGTGCGTTACGCGGTACTGCGGTACCTCAGCATGCCCGTGCGTTATGCGGTACTGCAGTACTTTTTTCAGGTCCCCCTGGTGCGTTCCGCGGTACTGCGGTACTGCACACAAGAACAACACAAGTAATAGCACATATTTTCAGAAATTGCATATCGGCGATTTCGCACCTGAACTTTCTGCCATAATGGCTAAAAATCGATCTTTGTCACAGAAATGTAACACACGTGCAACCGGCTCAAAAGCAAGCACTGCACTGAGGCGTTGTGATAGGATGGCAACGTAACATGTTCTGAACAAAAACTTAACGTGTCTAGAGTTAGGCTGATGCAACACACGCAGCATTCGTCTTACTGTACTCCTGTAATAAGGTTTACTTCAAAAAAGTGTTAATTTTTTGAAAAGTCGTGTTTGTCGGTACCGCGGAAAGTACCGCGGGAAATTTGAATGCGGTAGCGGTACTGCTGTACTTTCAGCGATCCTTTGCGGTACTGCGTTATGTGGTACCAGTTTGGTAGTGCGGTAGTACCGCAGTACCGCAAAAAATACCGCAAGTGCCCAGCTTTGGTCTTTTGTACCTGGGCACAAATGACTAATTTCATCTGATTCGAAAAGTTTCTGAACAGAATCTTTAGTACCTTTAGTTATTACTTTTCCTTTTGACATGGGTTCAATTTCAGGAATAATTCCAAGTCTTTGTTTTATATTTCTGCTTTTCTTAACTAAATATTCAGTTGTCTGAAATAGATTTATAGTTTTTGATATGGTAAATGGAAATAATGTCAATATTTTGAGTTTCCTCTCATAACTGTCAGTAGAATGGAAAGCTTCAACCAGTTCATTCATGAGATGAATCATTGACCTGAAACAAATTCATGAATGTATAATAGCTATAAACAAAACATTACATGTGCATATTAAATTTTTTGGATTATAATATTGATTTCAAGTGTAACAAAATGAGCATTCTTTGAGATAGTCAAATTAAACCAAAAATTATTTTGTGACCAAATGAATTCCAAATGATTTAATGGGCCCATTGATCTCCAATCTTTAGGGAGTTGTGCTTCTAGTTTCTACTATCAAAGGTGAATACCTACATTTTGTTTTTATGCTTCAGTTTTAGTTTAGGTATATTCCTACTTAATAACAGCATATCATTTTAAAATTCATACCTTTGAGTTTCATGATCCAACTTTGTAGCTTTTGATGGGCTTGGGATCTCAATTTCTAAACTTGTTTCTAGCTTTTGTTTTAAAGAACAATGTGCTTTTTCTATTGTTTGAATAGCTTTTGCTTCTTTTCTTGAAGAACCCAAACCATCTGAAATTTTTTAATTAATAAATGCTTTTTCTATTGTTTGAATAGCTTTTGCTTCTTTTCTTGAGGAACCCAAACCATCTGAAATTTTTGAATTAATAAATATTTGACTCCATTTGATATATATGGACAATAATAATTAATATGTCAACATATTAATTTCATGAAGTTTTTCAGCAACTGCTAAAAAACTGGCTTGAAAGTAAATGCATTATAAATAAATAATATAAACAAAAAAATTATAAATATAAAAAGTACCTATCATTAAATACTTACGCTTCTTCACTGGAGTCACAGCAAGACTTTCTAGAACTTGAGAAACCTCTTCTTTGGCATTACTTGATATACTTGGATCATATTCATCGCTTTCTGAAATAACATTCTCAGAAGACTGATTGTGATCAGACTCTTCACTTTGTGATGTTGATAGCAACTCTGGTTTCTGGGTCAATAATTTTCTACAGGTGCTACATAGTACAGTATTCCTTTGTAGTTTCCATTTACATCGATCATAAAGTGATTGGCTGATGGTTCTTATATCCTTGTGTATCTTTTTCTTATGTTTTTGTAAAGGATCATCACAGTATCTAACCATTTTTCATTACTAAAAATACACAATTGTAAACCTCAAAAATAAGATATGATTTGACTCAAAATAAGCACATCTGTAATAAAAATAGGCATAATTAACAAACATTTGAGAGAGAGAGAGAGTGCGTGAATATGAGTTATGCATAGGATGTAAATATATCATTTGTAGTTCTCTATTTTAGTCTGCGTAAAAATGTCAAAATTTCAACGTACAATGTAAAGGGTGTTTCAAAAGTCTTTACCCTTTTTTTCCCCAAGGACCCTAAGGTGACCATACATTCAACACAAACCTTTATAAAATGTTTATGGATTTTCTGCCAACTTGGTGCATCTTATCCAAACGCGTTCGGAAAGATTTGAGCAGATTGCGGAACAATTGTGTGTCATTTTGCATCAATTCAAGGACTGCTGAAAATACTCGAACAAGTGTCACGAGAATTTTGATCTTCGACATCCGGGATCGCATCCAACTTCTCCTCGAAGTGTGCGCACACACTGACAGTTATGTTCACTTGGGTGTTGAACGTATGGTCACCTTAGGGTCCTTGGGGAAAAAAAGGGTAAAGACTTTTGAAACACCCTTTACATATTTTTTCAATAATTTTTAAAATATCTTGCAACTTGATACCCACTTTTTTTATTGTTTGTATCTTTTAAAAATTAATGGAAGTTTAATAAATGAAATTTTTTTATTATTTCACTGTCTGGGGGGGGGTGACATTAAAATTTTTGGGTGTAATGCCCCCGTTACGAGATCTCGTAAACAATGCATTACCCCAGGAAACGTGCAAAACACCTCAAAATTAACCAGAAAAGTTTGCTCTCATCATTTTTGTTTAAACTAACAAAAAAAATATGACCTAACCTAACCAATCATCAAGGACATTCAGTGAACCTAGCTGGGCATTCAATTAATTGAATAAATTGATAAAAATTAATTGATAAAAACATCCAATGCTTTGTCTTCATCTAGGGCACATGATGAATCAAGTTCTCAAAGTCAAAACCACACGAATGGCATGTCATAATTCTATCACAAATCCCACCAAACTGAATCCAATTAGGAAAAGAAAAAATAGCCAGAACAGAAACCAACAAACTAATTAAGTCGCAGAGTAACATGACATCATACCACCCTAATGACAAATACACTATCTATATATATATATATATATATATATATATATATACATGGTATATATTAGGGTGACAGTTGCCCCAACTTTGTCCTACAATGCTGTTCAAAATTTTGGTGTTGCATATTGACATAAAAAATACCCACGTGCAATTTTTGAAGATTCATGCATATTCGAGTGAGCACCAGCAATTTGAAAATAGCGATTTTGCTTATATGGCATACGCCCTATATATGAGATTACACAACCATCATAAGGGATATTAACACAAATCATTTGCCTGTCTTAATTAAAAGCTGTTATCTCTAACACAAAAAGTTAATCATTCTTATTCTCTCATGGTACATTAAGGGGTTTTATCATATTTCACAAGGTATTATTTCTCTAGAGCAAGAAACCATGATTTCTGTTGGAAACAGATGATCATTTGCGCTGATTAGGAATGCGGAGTCTGTCATTTTCAACTACTTGAAGGACTTCTTGAAAGCACTCCTCATCCCTGGCAACATTAAGAGTCATGGCAAAGTTTTACACCATGCTCTGCAGCCTCATTGACGACCTGAAGCTTGTCCACAACCCGTTTCATGTTCAGGTAGTCGTCATGATCCGCCCATTCACTGGCTGGACTGTGGAGAAACTGATAGGGCATGCCTAAAATGGTGAAGAACCGGCTTGAGTCAGGCCCAATTAGGTCCACCAGGGCAGTGCCACTTTCTGGGACAGGGGGAAGATATGGCTTTCCATAGCCCCCATGATTGAGCCCCACTCTCTTAGTAACTTCAGTGCCTTCATGGCAAAGAAGGGCCTTCCTCATCTCCTCTTTTGTCCTTTCTTGTACTTGGGATGAGAACAAAGCCAGTGGGGCCAACTCCTCAGTTAGGTACCAAGTGTGTGTACCGAGTGCCACACGTGCTTTGTCAACTATTGTGGCGTCATATGGGGCAAATTCAGCCAAGGTTTCGACCAAATTCAAGTCATTCAGTGGCGCACTTGCTTGAATGGGGCAAACAATCCACCATGGGACATAAACAGCGACTGTGAACACAGCAAACCGTTCTAACTTGCTGATTTGACTTTTAGTCACAACCTCGGCTTTGGGAAACTGCTCTTTGATCTGGCCTGACAAAAGAACAATCTTGAGGGTATAGAGCAGTTTAGCCATCCAACTTGCTTTGTGAAGTGCACCGGGGTAGACCATTGTGAAGTTCACTGGCTCGGATCCTTTAGTTACAAGCAGTAGACAAAGCTCTACCAGCTCCTTGTAGTCGCCATGTGTAAATGGTTGGGCTAGAGATTCACGGAAGAAGTCAGCCATCTCCTGCTGGCACTCTCAAACACTCCAGGCATTGCGGGGTAGTAGTATTTCTTTTTTCATTGTACGCCAGTTGAGAGAAATGGTTCTTGAACCTAGAAATGCAATTATTGGATTATTGTATTTCGTACTAATCTATAATATTGTTTTAGGGGTATTAAAATTGATATGATCGATCATTTGCTTGGTGTTAGTATATCTTATAAGTCTAATAAAAGAAATTCCACTAAATTGTTCATTAGATAATATATTCCTTGTTATTTTGTAAAGCTTATGACTCCCTCTGGAAAACCATTATGTTTGGACTTGAGAGCCCTCCACTTTCAAGCAATCCCAGCAAACACCTAGGATGACTTCGCCCACATGCCTGCGACAGGCGCACCAGAATACGGCATGCTCTAATTCCTTTTGGAGGGAGACGCAAGCAGCTGTTTTTTGTCCTGAAAAAAAAAGTAATTGTAGTTTAAGACCACCATTTCAGGCAATGCTTTTTGCAGATTTCTGTTAAATCATTCACTGTATTTTGGTATTAATGTCGTGATAAATTCACGCTGATGTTTGAAATAGGTTTACCTGTATTGGATGAAGTTGTGTCGAAAACCATACCAACGACATTCTGTTCACACTCCCAATCGACCAGAAGTTGTTTGGTTGCTGTTGATATCAAGTCTCCTTGAACCAGGCCAGCTTTTTGAGTCAAATGCGGAAGAGGTGGGACTCCAAGAAGCTTTGTGCCATTGACACAGACACAAGAATGGGCAGGTGGTCATCAGTGCCTTTGGAATCCAGCGTGTCCATAAGTTACCATCCCAGTGCACCAGTACTTTGTCTGATGGTTGCCATTCATCATGATTTTTAAACTTATTTCTGACACGATGGAAGCTCGGTATCGTTGGGCCGTCCTTGCATTTAGACTCAGCTTTGATGTATCTCCACCACATGCAGATACAAGGGAGTACACAATTGCACTCAGCTGGGTCAGCAAGATGATGTTTCGAACACTGCATGAAACAAGTTCTGCCTACTTCAGAATATCATGGGGCACAAAAATTGAAACTCCCTCTTTCACTGTTCTCCAATGTTTTCTCTTTGGTTCAGCAGTGCTGGCCTCATCAATGTCATCGTCCTCATCAGAGCTAATAGGTGAATCAATATCAGCCTGTACATTCTCAGCATGATCAACATTGCTCTCTCTTGTCCTTCTCTTCTCGCATCTGCCTTTTCTGTTGCTTCTGAACTTTTCTGTGAGTACTTTGTTTACCCAGAGTAGGTAGCTACTCTGTCACTTAGCATGCTTTTCATAAAAGAGTATGTCAGTATCGATGGCATCTTGTTCGGCCTGAGTTTTCCCCTTTTTCGCAGCCGCCATGTCTTTCAACACTGTTCTTATAAAATTTCATCATCAGGCTCAAATTCTGATTTAAACTTCATAATTCCAGGATCATCAGCCCGTCTTCTATCCTCATTCTTTTCATAAGCATCATGTAGTCTTTGTCATAGTAAGTTTTAATCACTCGGCCAATATTGTTCCTGCCTGTAATGGTCGGACATTCGCCTTCTGGTAATGCAAAAGCACATTGTCATGGTGGCAGATAAAGCCTGGTCCCAATGCATATCCCGAAGGTTTGCTAACAGACATAGTAAGACCTGCCTATTAGTTGGCAGTTTGCAGCCCTTTATTTCCTTTTCTTCTTCTCGGGGTACGGTGCCCAATAACATTCTGACATACTCACCGTGATCAATGATTAATTCTCTATTCACACATCAATCACTGTCCAAGGGAAAAGAAAGAGTATCATTAAATTAAATGCAATAAAATAATACGTGGAAAATTGTGGGTCAGCGTTCCAGACCCGGAAATGAAAATCTGATAAAATGTGCTATTTTCACACTTATTTATGAGTTCATAAGCTGAATAGCAATACTTGCTGTACGATGGTGCTAGCTCAAACATGCAACCGATCTCCAAGAAATTTACAGGGGTGTTTCCTAGATAAATCACAACACTAAAACTTTGAACAGCATTGTAGGACCATTTTTTGATTTTTGGAGGGCAACGGTCACACCCTAGTATATATATATATTTATTATTATTATTTATTATTATTATTATTTTCTACAATAGTTTTGCTCAAAAATGAGTGACTTTGAATAAAGTGACTAAAACTACCTCATAAAAAGTTATTTGATTTACAGATCCAGCCCTGTCATTTAAAACATATTAACCCAGATCTGATTAAACTAAATATGCACTAGTAAATTTTCCTAATAGTTAATGGATTCAAGTCTCTCATGAATATCTTGCTCCTTTCTTGATTTTTTTCATTTATTGGTACGTATCTCCCAGGAGTGAAAGTACCATACATAAGCTATGGCATTGAGACTTATCCTGTAAAGCTTAATTTCTACTGGAATTAGGATACAGTCTAACTACTAAGGCTCTTAATGTTTTTTATTTAGACCTGTATTAGAACTGAAGTTGCAGTTGAATACAGTACTATACCATACCATACAGGGCTAATAACTATCATACAGTTTTTGGTAGAAAATAAAATAAAGAACATATGAATACAGATTCTGCGTGATATGCTACAATACAGGGGTAGAGAAGACTAAAGATCTCCTTTTTTGCCTATGTCTATATTAAATTACAGTTCAGTACTTAAAATATTAATGCAAAAATGTTCTTAAACCTATCATAGTAAAAAGGACATTTTTTAAAGTAAAATCAAACAATAGCTACAGAGTTTAAATGAATACTGATGATTGTCAGCAGATCTTGGCAGTTTAGCCTATCAAGATAATATTAATAGGAATAAAAGTTGACTTCATAGGAAAGAATATAATTTGCCATATCTTAAAAAGTAAATCATTCGTAGTATACAGTGATAAATAATGTACAGTAAAACCTTCATTGTCCAGCAAGCTTGGGGATTAGGCCATTCCGGTTGTCTAAATTTTCCAGTTATCTGAGGATACCATTAATCTAGGAAAAACCAATGGACAATAAGAGTAAAACTCAAATTTTGGCTATACTGCACTGTACACTAGGGTGTATTATGCTCATTGAAGCGTGAATTTCAAGATTGGCAGTATGTATTCCAATGTAAAAATAAGTTTTAGGAGGGGTTTGTTTTCTTGAACTTTTGCTAAAAATCACGTTTAAGTGTTCAAATTTCTACTTTTTTGTTTTCTGGTTATGTACAGAACAGCTGTGCAGGACATACACTGTAGTACAAATCTAACACTGGTTTCTTACCAAACAAAACCATTGTAACAGCTGTTATAGGCTACTAGAGTTTCACTGTAATAATTTTCTATGTTTCAGATACAAAGCTTGGTGAAGATTGTGTCGCCACCATGGCTAAACAAGGATGAAAGACCAGAAAAAGTTCTGGTTCAAAGCTGAGTGATCTGGTGAGTCCAGGCAAGCAGTTATTTCCCACAGAAGTTCCAACCTGGAGAGCTGTGTTTCAGAGAGAATCCTCCTCCAGGAAGAGCTGCTGCTTCTGGATGATATGAAGAAAGCTCAGTACCCTCTGTAAAATTTGGCTGAGGATTTGGCATCACTGGTACTGGCACAGTGGCGCAAAAGCAATGCCAAGTTCACTCCTCCTGTGATCATTCAAGAGAGATCCATTGCCAGGAAGATTCTTGTCAGGTGGAATGAAATGATTGACCTGTGAATGGCAGAGTGAAGGCTGCAAAGAGAGAGAAGAGAATATCTGAACTTGATACATTGTTTGACATAACAACCTGCAGACATATCACTCTCTGTAGAACTGAAGCATCTGGCTGCTCTGGCTGTGCTGCTAGAGTCCATGTCAACTGTGACTGTCCTTTGCTCAGAAGATTCCAAATCTAGAGCTAGAGTGGCTCCATTACCAGAGGATCAAAACCTCAGAAGTTTCTGGCTTCTGGATGGCATCTCTTGATGTGAAGGAAACAGTGAAGCAGGTGAAGGCTGCTAAGAGGAAGGAGGAAGAAACTGGCCACTTCCATCCTGATATTACAACTGAAGAGCACTATAGTGTTACCTGGGAACCTGAGGGGAAGTATCTCTTCCATTGTACACCAGAAGAACCTGAAGGAAATGAGAAACCTGCACTGAAGATAGCTCAGGCTCTGTTTGAGTGGATTAGTGCTCATGGTGCTAAAGATACTATTGTGGTCCTTGGTGGTGACTCCACAAACACAGGACCTGATGGAGGAGCCACCACTCACTTGGAGAGACTGCTAGGTCACAAATGTCACTGGCTGATATGTCAGTTGCATATTAATGAACTCAGCCTCAGGCACATGATCATCAAGCTTGATGGTCCATACACGCGCAAGTCTGGGTTCAGTGGCCCAATAGGAAAACTTTTGGAGAAGATCAATGACATAGCTGATAACTTTAACTTCAAGGCTCTGCCAGGAGAAGATATAATTGAACTGCCAGAAGACATTGTACAGAACCTTAGCACTGACCAGAAGAACTGCTACCTACTGATCAAAGCTCTCAAGACAGGAGATTTGAGCAAGGAAGTTGCTGGTCTGAAGTGTGGCCCACTGAATCAGTCATGCTGGCTGACTACAGGTGAGGCTCTGTTGATGCTGTGGATGAGGCAGCATGGTCTGAAGGGGGAGGTGTTGAAGAAGCTGGAGGTGCTGCTGAAGTTCTGCCTGGACTTCTACTTCAAGATGTATTTTGATATCAAGGTGAAGTACCACATGAGGTATGGACCTCACCATATTGTGACTGCTCTGGGACTGCTGAGAAGCCAGACCTCTGAAGTCAGGAACATAATCATTCATGTGATAGTTCGTGGAGCATATCATGCTCACAGTGAGAACCTCATTGCCTCTCTCCTGTGCAGTGAGGAGGAGAGGGCATTGGGGCGTTGAGATGATCAAGGAGGTCAGAGGTAAGTCTGAGTATGGAGACATGAGTCTGAGAACTCGTAAAAACCCTAAACTGAATTTTGATGCCACTTCTCCA
Source organism: Bathynomus jamesi (assembly GCA_023014485.1). Classification (NCBI taxonomy): domain Eukaryota; kingdom Metazoa; phylum Arthropoda; class Malacostraca; order Isopoda; family Cirolanidae; genus Bathynomus; species Bathynomus jamesi. The sequence goes on from JAJOZX010000234.1 coordinate 1,336,324, forward strand.
ATTACCCTACTCTGATTAATTGGGATAAGGAGAAACTGTATGAGCCACTCTTCACTTGTAAGATGTCAAGAGGAGAAGTTGAGGAGTTTCTCAGGTCTCCACTTGAAGTTGCGAACTTCTCAGTTCACACTCAAAGCTGTGAAAGAGCAGTCCAGGAAGTTTCAGCTGCAGCTCATGCAGTGTGTGGGCAAGAGAGAAGAGATGGTTTTGTTTGTGCTAGGATTGATCACAGAGAATTGTTACCAGTTTTCAAGTCAAAGCAAGACATTATGAACATGTTTTAGATCTCAAGACCTGCTAGACAAATCAAGATGCTTTTCAGAAGAAAAAATCTCAAAACATTCAGTTGACCAGCATATTATTACAAGCTGGGGGTGGAGGAGGGACTTATACAAATATTAAAGAAATTGCAATTGCAAAGAAAGGTTGAACGTCACAGCAGCTTGCGGAAAGGTGGGGGCAGCTGCCATCACACACAGTGATGCCCAAAAGAAAATAAATAAAAATTGGTGGAGGTGTTTCTGAAAAAAAAGAAATGCAAGACCAAGAAAGAAGAACAAAAAGATTCTGCCTGATGAAGAGAACAGCCATGAAATGTGGTGTATAGGAGACTAAAAATCATACAATTCCTTAGTTTTGAGTCGTTTTGGGTGATTTTGTTTATTTTAGGGGTTATGAATCACTTTGGCTAATCAATCTTAAATGGGTCCAATCCTGCCCCTAGAAATGCTTAAGGGTGTATGTGAACAATATGGAATATATGGAGGTCATTTGAGGCTACCAGGTCTTTGAAATTGGCCAAAAATCCTGTTTTTTTACAAAAAAGTGCGATTTTGAACACTTAAATGTGATTTTTTGCAAAAGTTACAGAAGATGAACCCCTCTTAAAATTCAGTTTTACATAGGAATACATAAGTACTGCCAATCTTGAAATTCCAAGTTTTTCAAAATTTGACCTGAGTATGATATACCCTACTGTACACTGCTGTAAACTATATTGTAATCAACATAAACACTATGCTAAGTATGTATGGGACAATTGAAAAAAGTAAAATTTAGTCTTATTTTATTAAAAATGTTAAGGATGTTCTAGATTTTCCGGATGGCATTGGAAAGCTTCCCAATTTCTAGATTGGTGAATTGTATTAGCCTAATATGAAATTTGCCAGTTTCTAAAGTTTTCTAGATAGTTGATTGCTAGATAGCACAGGTTTTACTATAGTTAGGTTATATGGTTATATTCCTCCTTTGCCATGAACAAGTTATAGGTTAAGTCAGTTATGAAAATTTGTTTGGTAAAATTTAGCTAATTTGTTGTGTATACACTATACAGTCAAGCCCATAGCCAAGGGGGTGGGCCAGGGGGGTCAAAGCCCACCCTGGAAAATAATATCCCCCCCCCCCCCCCCCCCCCCCCCCGGGGAAACTCAGCACTTTATAAACAGTGTTGTTATGAGAATTTTTTTTGTATTTTGGTTCTAAGAGGAATAGGTGAAGTGATAAAATAACGTTTATGTAATTATGTTTTCTGCAGTATATTTCAATATTCACAAAAAATGACATTAAATTTTTTCATTGTGCCCCCTGTCAATTTCTCCGCCCCTCCTACTGATTTGGTCTGGCTACGGCCCTGTATACAGTACAAATAATTACATGAAATTGATAAATTATTTTATATTAAGAGGAGTGTTATATAGTACATTACTGTGTTAATTTTTTTGGCTGAAATTGAGAGGCAGTGTACATTATAATTTTTATTAATAAAAACTAAGTAAGCCCATGGAAGTTATAAGGTCTGACATTAAAAAATTCTTAAGATTGATCTGAAAATTGGTATGGTATCCAGCATTTTACTGACCACTTGGGTACTAGTAACCATTCTTGTATACAAGTAGTTTATATCTGATAATTGAGGTTGGGCAGCCTTCACATATAAGGGTTAGAACTAACTTAATTACAGTTCTAAGCAAGTTTTCTTTTTAACTAATTTTTGTAATACATTTTTCTTCTTAGAAGTAAATGAAATATTTTCAAGATTATTCGATCATCGACCTTTTCTTCAAGGTGAAATAGTAAATTTCAAGAAAGAATTTGAGGTATAAAAATAAAATTTTAATACTGCATGATGGTAGGCCTATCTTTATTAACATTATTGTATAGTATATCAGGGTTTGAATGCATGTACCTATATTGTATAGTGTTGCAAAAAACAAAGGTTTCTTTTTTTTTTTATTCAATAGAAAATGTTTTCATAGAAAATAAAAAATAGTTTCAATAAATTACTTTTCATATGTTGTAAAAACATATGAAACATGCTTAAAATATATGAAATACTTTTTTTAATTAAATCTAGACCTACAGCACAGGCTTAATTAACTTTTCAGCTTCTATTGTACTTCAAACCAAAAATATAGATAATTATATAGACAATAACATAACTAAATGTTATAAAAGTAAAGAAAAATATTTAGTGTGTAAGATTTTATATTAATTAATGTTAGGCCTAGGCCATACAATTGTGTTTCTCAACCTTTGTGCTGACATCCCCATTTTAACAAAAAAAATTTTACCTAAAAGATAATATGGCACATACTTCAACGAGAAATACAACTCTTGAACTATTTATCACATGTTGGATGGTGTGGTAAGAGGTGGGTACTTAATCCATTCATTGAAAAGGTGGTAGTGTCTGCCAAACTTGAAAGAAACCTACGTGATAAATTGACTGAATGTTCTTCTGACAAGACCCTACAGTTGTCCTTTCTGGCAGATGTATACATTTTGGATAGGGGTCATTCCATGACAAATCATGCAGTGGTCAAAACCACACCCTCATAGATTTTGCTTAAATTTGGTTTATAGAATGGTCTATGCTAGTAAATACCAAATTTCAAATATCAGCTCAATCAGAGTTGTGGTTCAAAAGTTAAGCTCCCCCCTTTTTTGAGGGGGGGGGGGGTGAAAATTGGAAATTTTCAAACCACCAGAACTCAGTCCCTAATTGACATAGAACAGTGATTTAAAGTGTGTATGAAAGGTAATTGCACACACAACAAATTAGCATAAGCAGAAAAAATGGCTAAAATTAACAGAAAAAAAGTTACAACACTTTATTCCATTTGAAGGGGTCCTGCCCCTCTTAAATTACAGATTTTTTAAAATTTTCATATATATACAAAAAATGAGTTTCAACCTTAGTCTATCAATATATGAAAAGAAATATATGTGTATTTGCATATAAAATAGGTATTTACAGATTTCAAAATGGCTACTTTTACTTAAAAGCAGGGTTGTGGAGTCGGTCCAGAATTTTCCGACTCCGACTCCACATATTGTAAAAATTTGACTCCGACTCCACACATTGTAAAAAATCTAAAAATCCGACTCCGACTCCTCACATTTTAAATATACGACTCCGACTCCTCACATTTTAAATATACGACTCCGACTCCTCTAGTGTTTCACTCTATAATTATCATAATAATAAGACATTTCATCACCACCACACTAAGTATGAAATTTTATATTTTATATTTATATTTAAATAAATATTAATTCTATATTCTGAAAATGTAAAAAAAAAATATTAAAAAAACTTAATCTAGGGGCTATCAATGAATAAGGTTTATTGACCAAAAAAACTAAATAACCTAAATGTTAGTACAGTGGTACCTCGTTACTCGAATTTAATTCGTTCCTGGAGGCGGTTCGACTAATGAAAAGTTCGAGTAACAAACTAATTAATTGCCTTTAAATTAATAGAAATAGAAATAATGCGTTCCTAGACCCCCAAACTCGAATTTTAAACTTTAAAATATGCTTTAATTATACAAATTATTATATAATTATTCTAATTTTATTAATAATTAGTATAATAATTAAATAATTAATAAAATTTAAAGTAAAAAAGTAAAAAAGTAAAAAGTAAAAAGGTTTTAAGTGTACTTACCAGAAGGAGGCTTGATGATGGGCTTGGTTGGAGGAGGAGGAGAGGTAGGTTCTTTGAACCTTTTGGAAGGTGAATCACCTTCCAGAAGAACGTCAGGAACGTCCACTTCGGGTTCCGACGTAGAGGGCTTGATCCAGCGTTCGAGTGTAACCTGACGTTGACGACCCTTCAAAATGTTCGAGTAGTGGCGTATAACATTGTCATTGAAAATATCAACACATCTGTCTGAAATTGCCTTGTTAGGGAACGTCTCCTCTACAATGGCCTGCACTGCCTCCCAATGGCTGAGGAGTTTCTTGATCTTCTCAGAAGGCAGGTTCTTCTTTTCTTCCTCCTCCTCTGTAGCGGAGACCTCATCTTCAGCCTCTTGCTTGTTCTGCTCAAGGAGGTGCTGGAGCTCATCTGTGGTCAGCTCCGTCTTGTGCTCATCCAGGAGCTCCTCCACGTCGGCATCCATCTCCAGGCCCATGGACGTCCCTAGAGACACTATGGCAGGAACAACAGGTGCTTCCTGGAAGACCTCAAAGTCGCGATCAGCTACACATTCCCGCCAAAGCTTCCTCCAGGCAGAGTTCAATGTCCTGGTAGTCACAGCAGCCCAGGATTTGATGATGATCCGGATGGCATGAAGATGTTGAAATGATCCATCACAAGAAGAGCCTTGAGGGGAAGACCCTGCTCTTCAAGGTATGACTTCACTTGAGGGGAACACCTCAGTGACCCACTCAAAAAAGAATAGCCTCGTAACCCATGCCTTTGAATTCGAGCGCCACATCACATTCAAGTCTGTTATTCTGACGTTGTTTTTCTTGAACACCCGAGGATTTTGCGAGTGGTAGACCAGTAAAGGCTTAACTTTACTTTACAGTTGAGTGGGAACTGAAGAGCGTGGGAAGCTGTGTTGGCGGGCAAACGCTCAAACAAATATACTGTACGCGCATTACGCCTCAGGCATTCGAGTAACGGAAATGCGCTCGAGTAACGAGTCCCTATTTTTTTATATTTTCCAAATTTTTTGGTTCGAGTAACGATTTGTTCGAGTAATAGGTCGTTCGAGTAAGGGGGTCACCACTGTATTTAGGATTTAGAAATTAAGGGTGACACAGGACACAGAAATTGGAGTCGGAGTCGGAAGTTTTTTACCGACTCCGACTCCGCCCTGAAACGTGCGACTCCACGACTCCAACTCCGACTCCACAACCCTGCTTAAAAGACTAATTTTTACAAATTCATGTAAGCTGTTAGGTAATTAATACATTGCAATTTACACATGGTGCAATAATTCTTAATGCTAATAATCTATACCTACCTAAGCTTATATATAGTTAATTTTCAATAGATTTTTATCCTAGTTTTGGTTCCAAACTCCCACTAAGTTCTTGAACTTGCTTTGGATTGAAAGAGTAAATAATCTTAACACCAGGCTTGATATTTGGTGTCATCATGATAGAAATCATATCATTTTGTTTTATCCAGCAAGCATCCTCTTTCATCAAAAAATAATACCGAGTGGTAGATCCTGATGAGGTGAGGAAACTGATTTTATAATAACCATATTCTTCTGAAGTGTCTAAAATAATTCCAAACCAAACTTTATCATCATATTTATAGGCAACATACTACCAATTTGATACTCATCTTTTTCAACTAGTTGACTGTCTTTATCTAGTTCAGCCCCAGTACTTATTGGGTCATTCCATGTCAGTTCAATGGAATTTTGGGTTGAAAAAATGTGACCATCACTGATTTTTTTAAAATTGGCACACTTATAGATCTCGGTGAGAAAAACAGAATGGCACTTGTTTCAATACTCTAGGTCATATGGTTCCAGAGATACGGCCATTCAAATTTTGTAAAAAAAGGTCAATTTCCAAGGTCATACCATATTTCAACATGAAATATCTCAGCTCCTATTGCACTTACAGAGTTCATTTAAACACTATTTTAAAGCTTTTAAGCAGATCTACAACTTTGTTTCTATTCATATTTTACCTCAGTGATAAAAAAAAGTTGATCTTATTTTTGACTTTTGACCTTGTGTAGGTCATTTGATGTCACAACTGATTTTTTTCTCCTTTCACCCAATTTTGGGTACACATGTCTACCTTAACCTAGAACAAGATTTTTAGTGTTGATTAAGTTAGTATAGATGCTACAGCCATTTCAGTGGACCATACCTACCTCCATTTTGACCAAATACCTTTTCCACCAAACTTTGGAGCACCATTTCTTTGGAACTGTTTGAGCTAGAGTGTTGAGAAAAGTACCATTAGATTTGTCTCACTGAGATCTATAATGTCTGCTATTTTTAAGACAATTTGCCTTTTAATATGTATATTAAATTAACTATTCCTTTATTTTTACCAATTGAGTTATAAGAACTGATTCTTGTCTAGCCGGGTGAAACCATGAAAAAAGAGACATCAACATAACTTTATATTTAAAAAAGGCAGTTATTAGGTATTTACAATATATTTTATGGAAGCCATTATTGTTACATTGCTTAGTGTTTAGTGCAAATGCAGACAATGTGTTCTACTGGCACCTAGCAACACACATTCTTTTGGCCGAAGCTCTGCAAATTTTGAAAATCCTATTTTAATTGTTGGATGGTTTGTTTTAAAAAGCTCAAATGCTTCTTTTAAGTTGCATAAGATTAGCAATTTTTGTTTTCTTTCCGTCCTACCATCAGCTCCTTTTACAGAAACAGTCTTTCAACCCTGGCATTTGTCTACTCACATCTGGTGAATGATAGAAGTCAATTACTTTGGCAGCAGTTTCACTATTCAAGTGTTTCCCCAAACACGGATTAGGAGTTGAAAGCATTCCCTTCTCCCTCACCAAACTCTTTGCTTGCCTAGCCATGTAATCTGAGCACTTAAATTCTTCTCTGATCTTTACTTGTGTCCATCTTTTTGGTAGGATAGTAAGAATTGTCAGTTTTTCACTTTGACTTGTCACTTGATTAAATTTCTCTTTTAGTTGTTGAAGAATCTCCAGTTCTATATCATCTGAGTCACTGCATGAAATTGGTTGTTTAGTTGCAAGTTCAAGCTTTCTTTTCACAACTACTACTACTACTACTTTCCTCAACTTTCTCTTTGTGTAACCAGCACTGTCAGAGAGTTTATATGGTTTTATTGGGGTCTCATCAAATGTGGCCAATGAAGCATTGAATTTACTAAGCTCATACTGCATTTCAACTACATCTCCAATGGTTTCTAGCTCAGATGGGGCACTTGATGAGGTGGATGGTGATTTTTCAAGTGGTTCACATTCAGGCATTGGGGATGGATGATTTGCTAGTATATTTTGGCAGGTTGCACATGCTTTATGATTATTTGTTAGTTTCAATTTAGGATTTTGATCAATCATTTTTAGTCAATGCATGAATGCCTTTTTTCACTTTTCCTGTGTGTTTTTTAAATGGGTCACAACAGAACCTGCCCATGTTCAAACTGCTAAAATCCATGTTTATCTAAAAAGAAAAAAAAAATATGTAGCTTAAAAGCTAGGGTTGGGTTCAATTACACAAAATGGAAATGATTACAATTTTTTTATTTTTCTTCAAATTAATTACAGTTAGTATTGTACTTCACAATTTCAAGATCAATTGCAATTACAATTAATTTTGTCTGAATCAATTACAATTACACAAATATAACTATCTATTCTATCTATAAAAATATATATCTATATCTAAGTATAACTAAATAAACTATCAAAGGTTTATTTTCATTGGATGATGTATGACTGCCAGATCTAGGGGTATAATTTTTAACAATTGACATTAATTGATCAATTACATCAGTTATAGCTCAAAAATCAATTACAATTACCTTTATTTTTATTTTATTTTGAATCATTTACAATTAATGGAAATTAGGATCATTTAATTAAAAATACAATTATAATTATTCATTGTATCCAACCCTGTCAAAAGCTATTTTTGCTTAGATGGCACAAATAAAATTTGGGACCTATGATCTTGTTTCAGAGGTCTACAACAAGAAAAAATGTGCAGTTTGATTTATAGATTGGAATAAATACAGATGCCAAAAAAATCCTTGCTCCAAGGTTTAAATAAGCTTATTCTCACATGGATATATACTGTTATACACAATGAATAAATACACAAAGTTAAGTAATTCTATTAAAACTCATCTAACTCTTAAAACTGAACTTATTCTATAGGGTAGTACCTATAGCCTAGTATAAGGTACTTATATACGTACATATTCTTACCTTTAAACAGGATAGCAGGTTCGAAGTTCTTCACACTTTTGAATGTCCATATAAATTAATTATGTAATTTAAATTACTTATATTATATAATTCTCTGAAATATAAAAAAAATAAATTTTATAATAGGGCCGGATACTTATTCAACCAAATAACTGGGTTAGGTTAGGTTAGATAATTACCAATTTTTTTTAAAATTAGCAGACATTATATATCTCAGTAAGAAAAATCTAATGGTATTTTTCCCAACACTAGCTCAAACAGTTCCAAAGTTTGGTAGAAAAAGGTACTTGGTCAAAATGGAGGTGGGTATGATCCACTGAAATGGCTGTAACGTCTATACTAACTTAATCAACACAAAATCTTGTTTTAGGTTAAGGTAGACATGTGTACCCAAAATTGGGTGAAAGGAGAAAAAAATCAGTTGTGACATCAAATGACCTACACAAGGTCAAAGGTCAAAAATAAGATCAACCTTTTTTTTTTACCACTGAAGTAAAATATGAATAGAAACAAAGTTGTAGATCTGCTTAAAAGCTTTAAAATAGTGTTTAAATGGTCTCTGTAAGTGCAATAGGAGCCGAGATATTTCATGTTGAAATATGGTATGACCTTGGAAATTGACCTTTTTTTTTTTTACAAAATTCGAAGGGCCATATCTCCGGAACCATATGACCTAGAGTATTGAAACAAGCGTCATTCTGTTTTTCTCACTGAGATCTATAAGTGCCAATTTTCAAAAAAATCAGTGATGGTCTCGTTTTTTTTCACCATTGAACTGACATGGAATGACCCTATTCTAAACAATTTACAATTATCAGAATCAGATGTCTGATAAGCTTGTATTAGGTTTTCTGACTCTGATACAAACCTGTGGAAACCCTGTGTACCTTTAACAGGTAAAGCTTCATTAAACCTACTAGAAAGATTGAATTTTATCCGCATGAACCTCCTCCTTTGTAATATACAAACAAATAATTGAATTAAAGTGTTCAGTGCAAAAATCATAGAAAGCTCTTGGTGTTAGAATATGACCAGTATCAGTATGTTGCAAACTAGCCTTTGCTACAACTCTTAATAGTTCCTCCAATACCATCACAAGCATTTTTCCCATGATTGTGGCAAAGAAATTCCACTCAGCCTTCACACCAAAATCCTGTTCATGATAGCATAGATTGCTGAAATTATATTTGTTTTTGTATTGGCCTCCACACTAGTGTGTCCCAATTTTTTTTGTTCCTGAAGTTTGTCATGCACACCCCCCTAATTTCTTCCACTCGTGAAAACATGCCAGCAAGATGAATTTCATTTGTGTTCTTTAATTTTAAGGGTCCCCTCAAACCATGTGTTACTATTGCTGAATGGCTACTCTCTACCTTATACTAATTGTAGCATATTTCTTTTCAGGTTATGGATACAAGAAAGCAGGAGACTGTGTGGTTGGTGGGGGTGTTGCGAAATGAACCCCTGGAAATGCTGTGTCAGCTCCCGACAGTGGGAGATGTTCTTCGACGTCTGTTGTTCTTCACTCAGAAGAAAAAAACGTCCACGGCGAAAGCTGCCAATGTGGTAGCTGATGAAGTTATGGTGGTGTGGGCTCGGGCATCTATTCCGACCTCCCACAAGCCCAAGTGCGTCGAGAGGATCAAGGCCCTCTCCACGGACTACGAGAAGGTTGCCAGAAACTGAAACTGTGGGGGAGAGAAGCAACTGGAGTGGGAAAAGGGATTCCAAGCCAACCTGAATACACTGTTCGAAACAGCTCATGCCAACGCCATGAAACTCATCAAAGTCCCCGAAGATCAAGACTTTCTGAATGACCAGCGAACCGTGTGGAAGATGTACATCGGAGGAGAGGACCTGGAGTTTGCTCGCAGGGCAGCGGAGTGGGAGAAACGCCGAGCAGCTGAAGAGAAGAGGAAGAAGAAAAGCCGCGAAGAGATGGACTCACTGCAAGCAAAAGGAACGGTGAAAAGTGGGTCTTCTTCTTCTTTGGAGTCCATGGCCGAAGCATCCAATGATGATGTCCAATATTCCTCTCCTGGTCCTTCGACTCCTCGATCCGCTCCCAAGGACGGCCAAGTGTCGGCAAGGAGGATCATCCAATATCCCAATTTTGCCGCAGCCCTGGATCGAACTGGAACCTCAGTACGCCAAGCGATGCACATTGTGGCTCCAGCACTCGCTGCCACGGGAGTTGAGTTATCCTTGGTCACCTTGTCCAAATCAAGTCTTCACCATTCATGGCAGAAGTCCAGGAAGAACTTGGCAGCCGGAATCAAGACCGAGTTCAATCCTGATACGCAGCATGTCATCCACTTTGATGGCAAACTCCTCCCTGATTTGGATGGAGGGAAATCGGATCGCATATCAGTGCTGGTCAGCGGGAAGAATCTTGAGAAGTTGTTGGCGATCCAAAAAATCCCTGACAGCATGGGAAAGCAGATGGCTGGAGCTGTTCTGAAGGTGCTGGATGATTGGCCACAAGTTCAACCATGGATTGCCAGTCTCTGCTTCAACACAACAGCGGCGAATACCGGTATTCACAGCGGCGCTTGTACGATTATCCAGGACCAAATGGACCGCCGCGTTCTTTTCCTGGCTTGCAGACACCATATGATGGAATTGGTAATCACCTCAGTCTTTGACCTGTTCTTCAGGTCTTCTGGCCCAGAAATTACGCTGTTCGCTCGCTTCAAATCCCAATGGGAGTTCATCGACCAGAAGCAGGCTTCTCCATTCAACAGCGATGGCCCAAGCGACATCCTTTCGGAATGGGTGGCATTGAAAAAAGAGCAGATTGTCCACTTCATTGAAGAACAGCTTGAAGTTGGCCACCCAAGAGACGATTACCGGGAGTTCCTGATCCTCGCTCTGGTCTTCCTCGATGGTCATGGCAAACGAGATCTCCGGTACAATCGTCCTGGAGCATACCACCGGGCAGGTGGATGGCCAAAGGCATTTACTGTCTTAAGATGTTCATCTTCCGAAGCAAATTCCACCTGACCACTCATGAGGTCTGGTCACTATGCAGGATAAACGTCTTTGCCATCACCATCTACCTCCAGAGGTGGTTCGAGGCTCCATTGACGGCGGACGCGCCCGTCAATGACCTGGAGCTGTTGGAGGACCTAGAGTGGTACAAGGCGGTGGATCATGATGTAGGTACTGCCGCATTGACGAAATTCTGGGGCCACCTCTGGTACCTAAGCGAAGATTTAGCTGGACTCGCTATGTTCTCCTCCAAAACCACCGATGCAGAGAAGACGGCATGCTCCAAAACCTGCACAAGAAGACCAAAAACCCAAAGATCTGCGTCGGCTGGAGGGAAAGAGGGTCTTGACCGTGAGACGGTCGGATTTGAGCACCTTGGTCACGAAAAGGACTCAAAACCTTTTTCATTGCCTGAAGTTGCCGGTTCCAAAAACCCCCAAAGATCTTGAAGGATGTGCACCATCGTTGAAGTCTGTGAACAACGCGGCAGAATGGGTGGTGAAACTGGCGGAAGATTTCAATGAGGGCCTGACAAAAAACGAGGAGGAATGGCAGCTCATGTACCAAGTCGTCGAATACCACCGCCGGCAGTTCCCCTCAGCAGACAAAAATATCCTCTGTCCCCCGAAATGAAATGTGCCATTAGGAAGAATTTCCATTTCCTTTAATTTAGTCATTAGAAAGAATTTACATTTCATTCTTCCATTCTAGAATGATTAATGCTGAGCATTTACGTTTGTTCATATAGGGTCGAATAAACAAGGTCAATGAGGGGACCCTTCCCCTCCTAATAGGCCAATGAAATTTTGCCCATTTTTTCCATTCTTCAAGTGTAATTAATTAAAGGGGTGTGATTTGACTCTTGCAAATTTTTATTTTCACATGTGAGGCTGGGACACCCTACTCCACACCCATCAGAGAAATAAATTACTTTTTGTACGTTGGGGAATTTCTGTTTAATATCCTTCATTAAATATTGCTGAAAAGTGTGAACTGCTGATGTTGAGTGCTAATAATACAGTAACTAGTATGAATTAATTTCTCATCCTTCATGTGATACACCACAAATAGATGGAGGGTCACCTGGTCATTTGTCCAGTGAAAACTTTGTGGTTCATCTTGAGTGATGAATGAATAGTTTTCTGCAAAATTCCCTAGCACAAGTATTTCATCACAGTGAAGATTCTGTTTCATAGTCTCCAAATACTGACTCTGGCTTTTTGCAATGTAGTGGTGCCTAGTAAGAGAAAAAATGTTTTCTGAAAGGCATTCAATAAATTCATCTGGAAAAGCTATATGAGTTTCCAATGTTGATCTATCTGTATTAGTCCACTGAACATATTCGACAGAATCTCTGCTTGTCAAGGAAGGTATAGTATTTAAGAAATTAAATATGCCTATGTTACCAGGACATTCTCGACATCCATGTAACATGCATGTAGAAGAATTTATATCACAAACACTTTTTTCCATAAGTGTGTAATAGGTTAAGTTTTTCTCTGCAATTGCTAATACCATGAGTTTAGGATTCTGGTGGTGGGTGCAAACACAAACTGAGTGGGTTTCTTTGCCTCCAGCAATTACACACCATTTAGGCCTCAGATTGGCAAAGGTAGAAAACCCTATGTTATTATCATTGTTTTCTTTATATTTTGAATATAATTTTTTTAAATTTCTTGCTAATAGACGTTTTTGCTTGTACTCTTTTTCACCATCTTTATTTCTTATGCTAACACAATCAGATTTCCCTGCACACAAATGACTGACTTCATCATCGTAGAATTCCTTTATTTCAGAGATTATATCTTCAGTTAGTTTTCTTCCTTTACTGTAGATAGGAATCTGTGGCATAATACCAAATGTATGTTTCAAATGTCTGGCTTTGTCAACCATGTACCGTATCTGGTTGCAAACAAATCCATTGTCCTAGAAATAGGAAATGATGAGAGTATAAGTATCTGAAGCCTCCTTTTGTACGATGATGTGGATTTGAAGTCTTGTACAAGATCACTCACAAGGTTTTCGCACCTATAAAAAACATAACCCCAAATTACTGTACAATATTAAGGATGTAAGTACATGATTTATATTATTCAAGAATTAAGGAAGTACTGTACTTCATGAATTTGAACATATACCAGTATATTTAGTATATGGGATGGTCACATTTTAGGAAATATAGCTAATGTCTACATATATATCCAAACATGACAACCTATATACAGGTATTTACATACATACATTAATAGTTCAAAGTCATCTCATTAATTATTTTTAGTTTCTTACCTCTCCAAATCTGATTCTTTGAGATGTTGTTTACTCAGTGGCTCACCAACATCTTGAACTTCAGTGGCAAATGCAGTTTCCAACTTCCTCTTGAGGGAGGTTGAAGCTTTTTTGTATTTTTGTGAAACTGCCTTTGATCTGCTTCCACTGCTCAGGGCATCTGAAAAATATTTGAAATACAGGGTGTACATAAAGTCGATCTATTTTTGTGAAGCACTTGGAAATTATATGGAATTCAATCATAAAATGATAAAGTGGTAACATTTATTAAATAATTAAGAGTAGGATTTGACGTGACGCCCATCAGTATCCCTGCACAGCTCAAATTGTTCCACAGCATTTCTAAACACATTCTGGAGCATTTGCGGGGTTATGTTATCTGCAGCAGTTCGCATATGTGTACGTAAGTTTTCAAGACTCGTAATCTTCATCTGATAGACATGCGATTTGATAAAGCCCCATGCAAAGAAATCTAAAGGGGTTAAATCTGGTGATCTCGCTGGCCAAGGTCTGTTGCTTCCACGTCCGATCCAGCGATTTGGAAAACGTCCATTTAGATAATCCTGAACAATTTTGGCATAGTGACAAGGAGCACCATCATGTTGATAGATGATGGTACTAACAATCCTATCCCCGTCGTCTATGAACATGATGGTGCTCCTTGTCACTATGCCAAAATTGTTTTGGATTATCTAAATGGACATTTTCCAAATCGCTGGATTGGACGCGGAAGCAACAGACCTTGGCCAGCGAGATCACCAGATTTAACCCCTTTAGATTTCTTTGCATGGGGCTTTATCAAATTGCACGTCTATCAGATGAAGATTAAGAGTCTTGAAAACGTACATACATGTATACGAACTGCTGCAGATAACATAACCCTGCAAATGCTCCAGAATGTGTTTAGAAATGCTGTGGAATGATTTGAGCTGTGCAGGGATACTGATGGGCGTCACATCGAATCCTACTCTTAATTATTTAATAAATGTTACCACTTTATCATTTTATGATTGAATTCCATATAATTTCCAAGTGCTTCACGAAAATAGATCCTGACTTTATGTACACCCTGTACAATTAATTAATAAATATAAGTATTACATATCTAGTGGCAACAATCTGAATTTCTGAACTGAAGTATATTTTTTAGATACAGTAAATACTCAATGAGTCGGAATTCGGGATGAGTTGGACTCATCCTCTGTCAAGTGCTATTATTCTTTTGTTTATTTTACTGAGAGAAGTGTTTTATTTCCTATGTCAAGTGCTGTTATTATTTTGTTTCTTTTACTAAGTGAAGTGTTTTTTTAATACTGTATTGTACAAAAAGGTAAACAATAAAATTTTTTTTGTTTCCCACTCAAAATAATTCCAGCACCAGTAAGTGAAACAAAGTTTTATTCTTTTTTAATGTTTATTTTGTTTATTTTGAACATTGTATTAGACTCTCACTAATCAAACTTAAAAGGTTAGAGAGTATTTATGCCTCTTTAGGGGTAAATAGGGGGGTAATTGAGGTAATTCGCGATGAGTCAGACTTTTCAATGAGTTGGACTGGCTAGAGCCCTATATAGTCTGACTTATCAAGTATTTACTGTAATTTCATATATATGTATTAGGTATAAGACAACTATATCTGAATTAAATTTCAGATGACAGTATAAAAATGCATTATCTGTACACACATTAATAGCTAGTTACTTATGTAATTTCACTGGGGTAACATGAAGTTGCTCCAAAGTTGCATCAAGATCTCGTTGAATATCTTTATCCATTTCAGTACATTTTCTTGGAATTTTTTCTGGGGATATGTCAGATGAAGTAGTCATACTTTCAGTACTACTTGTTATTGCATCTGGCAGTCTGAATAATTCTTCAGGTTTTGCGTATTTATTAATTAATTTCAGACAATTTATACAAACTTCTGATTCATCACTGAAATTATATTTAGGGTCACTATTTTCAACAAAAGCTTTGGAAGTGGCCTCAAGCTTCGCAGAATAGGCTTTTTGTGCAGTTCAAAAGGGTTGCAACAGCGCTTGTTATAGCTTTTATGTGTAGACATTTTTCATCAAACACTTTTACTTATTTAAAACACTGTATATATACATAAATCTGTTCAAAATGAAAAAAAATATATACATTAAATGAGAACACAGTGAATGCTTTGCGCATCACAGAAAACAAAATAAAGATCTCTCTAGTTAGGCAATAGTTATCCTGGGTAGGATTGCCACTTTTTTAATGTCCACATGGGATTTTTTGTTCAACCAATTTACCCAACAATCGAATGGGAAGATATTTTATGGTAATTACTAGTGTTTTATGTTTAGTTCTTAGAATACTAGTTTAACACACATTTACTTACATTTTTAACAAATACACTAATCTATATACCAGAAGTCAATGAGAATGTTGAACAGTTTTGTTAGAAATTATTCTCTCAAGTGAAAGTGGTCATTTTCAAATCTGTAAATACCTATTTTATATGCAAATACACACTTATTTTCATATATTGATAGAATAAGGTCGAAACTCATTTTTTGTACATATGAAAATTTTAAAAATCTGTAAATTAGGGGGGCCAGGACCCCTTCAAATGGAATAAAGTGTTGTAACTTATTTTTCTGTTAATTTTAGCCATTTTTTCTGCTTATACTAATTTGTTATGTGTGCAATTACCTTTCATACACACTTTAAATCACTGTATGTCAATTAGGGACTGAGTTATGGTGGTTTGAAAATGTCCAGTTTCATCCCCCCCCCCCCCCCTCAAAAAAGGGGGGAGCATAACTTTTGAACCATAACTCCGATTGAGCTGATATTTGAAATTTGGTACTTACTAGCATAGACCATTCTATAAACCAAATTTAAGCAAAATCTATGAGGGTATGGTGCCATAGTAGGTATGGAAAAGTATCCAGAATTGATGTTCGAAGCATAAAAAGTTTTAATGGCCATTTGCAACCTTATACTTAAGTAAACTGAGCTTCTCATCAATGGTCACAAAACAAAGCAATGAAATTGACTGCCTGTATGCTACTGTGTTTAGAGTATGGTATATCAGCTGAATATAAGGAGGTTAACAAATTCAGAGCAGGCATAGGTATATCATTGGAACAGATTAACAGTTAAAATGATTGACTAACATGAAATAATTTTATCTGTAAAACTGTGTAACATTTCACAAGTTTTTTACTCGTGTAAAATTGAACTTTTGTAATTTTTGCTGGAAAACTAAACTTTACTTTTCCATATAGGCTGATTCTTTGCAAAGCTCCTGGACCCCCAACCCCTAAGCACTTCCTGCAACCACCAGGTTGAGAAACACTACCTGCGAGAAATCAAATACTATATTTTCAACACTACGTTTTAATCATTTGTAGCAGTCTGAGATAGCAAAGTATTCCATATTCAAAATCCCAAACGTATCATGATGGCTATATTAATGTACGGGTTTCCCTCACCAACTGTGGGGAGTTACATTCCTGAAACCCCCATGGTAAGTAAAACTGGTTGGGAAGACTAAAGGCTTATGGGAAAAATAGGGTTAGGGGGGTCTGTGGCTGTGGTCACACTGGATAAAGTTCTGGAAGATTTGTGATGGTCAAAAATATGCATCATATGCCTGTACTAAACATGATAAATATGAATAATAAAGGAACATAGTGTGTAGAAACCATTTTACTTGCCTTAAATAATGATAATGGACTCCAAATAATGATGATGGGGTTGGGGTTAGAAGGATGAGGGTCTGTCCCCCCATCTCCTCAGGCTCAGGATCATCAATAGATAACCTGGCAACTGTGATGGGATGAAAGGACCCTGAGCATCCAGCTGATTCAAGCACAGACAGCACCATGGGTGGTGGGCAGGAGAGTGCAGTGGCAGATGATTTGAAATGGTGGGTGGCAAGCTGGCGTGTGGGTCACCATGGAAATCCATGGCTACTCAAAACTCTATACTGGTATATTCGGGTATAACTGTATAACTGGTAGGCAAAATGGTACCTATACAGTTTAATCATGGATACAGTCAGTCCCTGATATCCATCATTAATTGGTTCCTTGAAAACATGATGGACAATGAATAACTATTTCCCGTAGACCCAATATTATAAATAAGGGTTACATTCCCAGGTCCTCGGGTCTTAAGTAAGAAGTGCCTTTAATAGTTGAAAAATTACTTTTTAACACATTTCTAGCCTTGATAAAACAGTTATGAGTCTCCAAAGACATAAAATTAATATTATCAAACAAATAAAGCAATAAAAATTAAACTGAATTAAGAAGGGTAACTTACTGCCTCTTTCACAATGTTTCTAACTGTCATTGGTGGAATTCCAAGATGTCTGGCAATATCCACACCATGCTCACTTTGCTGTGCATGCTTAATAATATCTAATTTTATTTCCAGTATCACAGGTTTCCTGGTCCTTTTACTCGCAGAACCACTAGAGTCCATTACTAGAATGTTTAGAGGCCATTGTAAATAAATTTAATCAATTATTTCACCAAATAATAACCAAAGCAACACAAGACAACTGTCGAGTATGGTATTCAGAGAACAGACTGAAGGCCAATTTGAAGTTTGAAAGTTCTAGATGCTGCCCCAGACAATGAATGGATAAACAAATGGCAAAATGTGCATCACTTCATCTCGGGACTAATGGACAAAAAAAAATGGATAAGCAGGAATGGACAGTGGATATGGGGGATGGTATTAATTGATTAATGATAATAAGCAAAAAATGGATAATGAGGATGGACTGTACTCAGAATGGTTGGAAAACTCATGGTTGGTGAGGGAAACCTGCACTTATTGAAATGCAATTAAGAAAATCTATAGTGAAATTATGCAAGATCAATTACTGTACTTGTACTTGGCCTTTTACTTATTTTAGTAGTACAGCATATGATATTTGAAGTACAGGAATACCTCAAAATTCATCATTTCAAATTTTGTCATTTTGCAGATGCATCATCAATCTTTTACTACCTATAGTTTCACAATCCATCGTCCATATTTGCAGATTCGTCGTTTTTTTTAAAAATGTGAAAAAAAAAAATTAAAATTGACAAAATTGAACTGTTTACCAACACAATATATTGCATATTTTGCTGAAAAATGAATAGAATTTGATTAATTAATCTGTTTAATAACATAATACAGTAAAATGTTTTCTCATTGAAACATGTTATATAATCTACCTCAAATTCTATTGTTTCATATTTTGTGTTATTCTGGAATGAATTAACAACTAATTTCGAGATATTCCTGTACAGGGTGTCTCAGAAACAATATTTAAAAAAGTAACTTTTTCTTATTTATATTTATACAATATAGCTGTGGTTTACATTACCAGTCTGTTTAAAATTTAGAACACTTCCACATGATGACCATCATTTGTTGCTACAATGTGTGTTCATTGCTCAAAATTCATTAGATCTAATAACCTCTGATTCTCTGCCAAAGTTCTGCCAGATACCTGGGTTTGTCCTGATACACAAGCATTTCAACATAACCTCATAGATAAAAGTCCAAAGGGGATTACATCAGGTGATCAAGGTAGCTGAAACATCAACATGAATGGGATTCCCCAGAAGTTAATGTTTGGTGTGTTATGTCATGTAACTGCATGATCAATT
This sequence comes from Bathynomus jamesi, assembly GCA_023014485.1. NCBI lineage: Eukaryota > Metazoa > Arthropoda > Malacostraca > Isopoda > Cirolanidae > Bathynomus > Bathynomus jamesi. Next base: position 1,355,443 of record JAJOZX010000234.1, read on the forward strand.
CATTTTTCATTAATGATTGTACCATGACTGCAATGAATTATCTTAATATACCGTGAACATTTTTTCCCCAAATAAGTAACCTTGAAAAAGTCACATTTTACTACCTGTATAATGATGCTTTCTTCTTTTTTTTTTCTTTTTTACCACTACTTTTCAGAGAAATACTCCCTCTTCCTCCATGTTGCCCAAAAGTAATTTTATTTAAAATTTAAACCCTAAAATGATTAAAAAATTCAAAAACTTTCTTTTGCCATATCTGAGGATTATAGTAACTTGAATATTAGAATAATTTATTGTGATTAATTTTGAATAGGCCTATGTTGAAATCTAAAGTTTTATTCAGATGTGATTTAGTTAAATGCCAACAAAGTACCAAGCACTTAGAAATTAAATATTGCAGAAAACTCCTCATGGCCATTTCCTCAGACCATATTAACTAAAGTTGATGATTAAAAATTAATTTATTAGTAGTTTAATAATTTGTAACACTAATTACATATAAATAAGTATTTTAATATAATTTTTCATGGTATGGTTGGGATTTTGAATATGGCATGCTTTCCCCATCCCTGATTACTCCTTACTATTAAAAATTTAGAGTTTGAATATTAGACACCATCTTGGTCAGTAGTCACTAATAGATGAACAGTGGTCTGGATCTAAACTGCTTACAGATTTTATAAGGACTGCCAGGAATAAACCCATACACTGATTAACCTAGGATTTACTTCAAAATTTGAAGTAAATCTTTGATATAATTCAAGAGAACCAAAATCAAACTTTTTCTGTTCTTTCCGTAAAGTTTAAATTATGTGGATGATTAAAAGTGGTGATTTTAAGTTGAATTTGGTGTAAACATGATGTCCACATAATGAAAACACTCCAAGGCAGGGGAAGATGGTAGTGGATGTTGGTACAGTTACAGAAATGGTGCTCTTAGCATTTGCATCAAAATGTGTTTTGGCCAAACTATACCTTTCAATTGCACTGAGTTTATTTTGGCTCAATAAATCTACCCGAGATTCAACTAACCTAATCTGATCTTTTCCAGTATGGAAGTGAAAGCAGCTCTCTTCAATTTCATACAAACAAAATGATATGAAATGGTTACTGTAATTAATTAAATTTTAGCAAAATGCTATGTATATCCTGACAACTGTTCTTGTGACTAACCCTAACATTAATATAAAATCTTCCATAATTTTTACATGTATGCTGGATATTTTTTGTTTCATAATATTTAGCAAGTATTTTATCAGCTATATATATTTAGCTATATTTTTGGTTTGAAATATAAAAATCTGAAAGTACTGAAAGTAGGTCTAAGTTTAATAAAAGGAAATCTATTTTATGTACTTAAGCTATACATACAGAATATTTTTGATTTTACAACATACAACAAATAATTCATGACCCAGACCAAACAAATTTGGAGGAGCCATATTGGATAGCACTTCTGCATTCATCCATTTGTTCATCTGTTCACCACATTTGTGTCTGCACTATAACTTTTGAACCACTTAACATAAATGGATAAAGCAACACACACAGATTTGATCATAAGATGTGGTTTTGAGCAAGAATCAGGTCCCTGCATCAAGGGTCAAGCTCACAGATATAGGTCAAAGGTCAAATGAAGATTTCTTTTTCACGTCTGTGCCATAACTTTTGGACCATGGACATAAATTGATGAAACTTCACACACGTATGTATTATCGCAGTACAATGTGTTGCAAGTAAGAATAAAGTCATTGCATCAAAGGTCAAAGTCACAAATAGAGGTTTATGCCTTAACATTTGAACCATGCAACATAAATTGATATAACTTCATAACTTCACGCACATATGGATCATAAGATGCATCATGAGCAAGAACCAGGTTCTTGCACCAAAGTTCAAGGTTACAAATATAGGCAGGGACATTGATATTGTTCTGACATAGCTCTTGTTGAAACTATAAATTTCTTTTTATGTACAAATTTTTGTTGCATAGAGCTACAAAAGAAACGATAAAAAGAGAACAAACTTTGGGGTTTTGCAACACTAGTTTTATAAATTAGTTATTAAAAGAACCTAGTTCAGCAGGTTTTTATTTGTTTATTTTTTGGCAATTGATACAATAGGGCATATTTCAGTTTTTTTATTATGCTAGCTAATTTAATTTTGTTGCTGACTTAAATTTTAGTACATGATGATATCTTTTGTTATGCACCCATGGCTCAACTTCCACATTGACCAAACATATTAATTAAGCACTCTTATTTGAAGCAACATTGTCACTATTTTTCCTTGGTAGTTATTAGGGATGATGTTAAGGGGTTGCTTCTGTAGTAGGTGCATGAATTGAGGAAGTACCACATAAGCAAAGATGTATCAACCAGACATGGGGTCATTACAAGGTTTATCATCATTACCAGAAATTTTTCATTATTACCATTACAGCATTTTTGGTTCATTATCATTACATTATCATTGTAATGATCATTACAATACTGAATATACTGCTCCACTGGTGCACTGGAGGCAGGGATGCAAAGCTTGGCAGCAAGAACAGATACATCAGGATACAGATGTGCATTGTCCCTCCACCATGTCGGGGGATTGCAGTCCTTATCAATGCAGGGCTGGTCAAGGTAGCTGTCCACCTGGCTGACAATTGGGTTCTGAGAAGCTGTAGAGGGAGCTGGAGCAGCCATAAAATTGAACAACTTGCACTGCTTTGGTGCTGGCTGGGACTGGGAGGAATCAGAAGCCACATATATACTATATATATTGAAATTACACTGAAATGAAAATGTAATGTGTAATGATTCATTGCAGACCTTTCCTTACCATTATCATTACCATTATTGCCTTGAAATTTCTTTCATTATCATTACAAGAGATTTGTAATTAATTACCATTACAATGATAATGACCCCATGTCTGGTATCAACACTCACCACAAACAACAAGGGATTCACAGTGCTTGTCCTCACTCCTGGAGGCAAATAAGCAGTCAGACACACCTGTGAGGACCACCAGTTGCTGCCCTTGAAAGTCATCTTAATGTTGCTGAAGTTTGTCTGTTACTGGAGATGGGATAGTTCTAAGATAAATAATACTGAATTTACTTTCCAAAGCATTATGGCCAATATTTTAGGAACAGGACACAAGCACTGAACTTGCCAATCAGGCATTATACTCTTATAATAGAGATATAGACTGGACACTAGTTCGGGAAAGGGAATGGAAATGGTAATTATGCAAAACATGATACAAATGGGGTGGGAGTTATTCTGTTAGTTAATTCCTTGAATGGGCAAACCCCACATTAGGTAGATCCCACAATAGCAGATCCCACAATAGCAGATCTCTGTAAGATTCCAAATCAGGGTTGTAAAATTTAGTCAAATGGCAGTTTTGAAATTTCCCATAATTAATTACCTAATTTTTCTTGATGATAGTAACAGCAAAACATTAATATAATTAAAAGCGCATTCAGGTCAGATATTTTGGGGGTGAAAGGAACTGTAAAGAGGTTGCTTCACAAACTTAATTTTAACTTAAGCTTTTATTATTAAGAATAATAAAGCAACTGGAAAGACATTGAATTTGTTAATGAAGAATCCTTAATTCTTATCAGTACCTAACTTTTATGCAGGGTTTTAACCAATGTATTTGGGAAGCCTAAAGAAAGCTTAAAAATTAAATTATATTGCAGTAAAACAGAGTTCTCTAACCCCTCTTCAATGTTGCAGATATCTGCGTATGCAGAACATCCACAGATAAAAATTTAATATCCACATCCATGGATGTTGGTTTTTTACATCCACATCTGCATGTGATATAGCCTACCATACCTTAGTCTAGGAGTCAAGGGATGTTGCAAAATCTGCATCCATGGAACGGCTGGAATTGTTTCACACCCGCATCCACAGATATAAAAGCTGGATATCCACAACTGCATCCATTGATGTCAATTTTTTTATATCGTAGCATCCCTAATAGTTATGTTTGTTGATTATTTGCACACACTCATTTGTTAGTTTTGGCTCCTGAATTACCTCCTCACTAAATGTTACATGAAACTGAATTCAAAACAAAAATTTCAAATTTTATTTCTTATTTAAAATGAGAGTGAGGTTTCATTTCCAGTTTTACTTTGAAAATAACACTGGAGAGCTTGCAACCATATAGTGTAACCAGTTTTCACAAACACATACAAACACAAAAAAATTGTCATGGCTAAGTAACCTAATGTCAGTATCATTAGAAAAATGCTTAAACTAATACTTTTGTCACCTTTCTCTTTAGTCATGAAACTAGCCTATACAGTGACGATTCCCAACCTGTGATATGTAGAGCTCTTTTAGGTGGTATGCAAGAGGGTTTTAATATACAGTTTACTAATTCATAATTACTTTAATGGTGATGTACAAGGTGGCCCATAAGTCCCAATCAGTTATAATTAAAGCTAAAATCTATCTGGTGGAGCTCACACTGACATAATTGACTACTAAGGAAAGAATAGTTGTTGAGATGATCGTATTTTACACTTTGAATAATTAATAAGTATTTCTAAACTTATAAACTTTTTACTTTTTGATTTTTGTATTTTCACTTTAATTATAACTGATTGGGAATTGTGGGCCACCCTGTTTTTAAAAAGTAATTTTAGTTGTAGGTGAATAACTCTCAACCTTTCTGATGGTTAAGTTGAACCCTGTTTTACAGAATGATTGTGGCATAGTTTATAATTATTTTATAAAATAGCTTTGGGTTTTGGGTCAGTCTTTTGTGGCAGTAATTAACACACACACTTATTAATTTATAGGCTGTTGCTGATTTTTCTTGATACAAAATGAGTAGTTGAATCTAGAAAAATATTTTGCTTATAATTCATATAAAATGGTCTTTAATATGTTACAGTACTAGGGAATTTTTAATAAGTAATATGGTACTATTTTAAGTACTTAAGGGGTACAGTTCTTCATATGACCTGTAACAAATAGACTTCAGTCACTTTATGTAATCCTTTTTCTCTGAACTTTTCATTTATAATTGTACAAAACTATGATTTCCATGTTTCTCATAGACAGTGCAGCTCTGGGCTTAATTGAGATGGGTACTATTTAACTTAAAGCAGTGTAAAATACTGAGAATGATGGATCAGTATCAAAATTTTGTTAGCTAATGATAAATTAAAACAATGGCAGATCCTCTACAACCTAAATCTCATGTGTTCAGATTATAATATAATTTTCTTTCAAGGAAAAACGAGGAGATAGAGAAGTTGAGCAGCTCTTCAAAGCTTTGGAGCATATAACGGAGATCAAACAAGTTCGAGTAAGATTTAAACTCTCTACAGCTAGTTAGCATACTGGGATAGCCATAAAATTCATGGACTTGGAACTCTCTGCCTAAAAAATCTTGTCATTTTATATAATTCTCTAAATATATGTATATATGTATATATATGTATACTCCTTATATGATTGTAGTAGACCCCTATCTATATGCATGTAATCATTAAAAATTTAATGTCTTAGTGTTCTTCTTTATTTCATAACCTGAATATAAAGCTGTTCATTATCCAAGTTTTGAATGGCTGTTTATTTCTTGAAGAACCTTGTTTAAATTAAACTAAGGTGCAAATCCTTAAAACTCCTAACATAGTTTCATTTGCTTGATTTCATTTGTACAGTAGGACCAAACAAAATGGGAAGTTTGAAACAGACTTAAAAGGCTGTGAAATTACAAACAAGGTAAAATTAATGTCTGCTTGAATCATTTTTCCTCTCAGTTGCATTCACAGGGAAATAGAGCCAACCAGCCCTCCTCTACCACTACCAGTGTTTTTATGTAGTAATTTTATGAGCTTTTTAATTTGTCAATCACTAAATTTAAGCAGAGAGAAACCTTTGTATGTTAATAAAAGATTGGTAGTTGCAACATTGTAATGTGATCCCTCTTATTTTCAGGGTTTTCATTAGTTATATCAAACTCGGGTGCGCATTTTTATACCAGAATCTTTTATTTTTCAGTTTGAGAAGGTGGTTGAAGCTTCTGATGCTAATCTTCCACGCACCATCGCTGATATTCAAGTAGCACTGCACATGTGTGAAGACACACTGAAAGTCGAAAATAATTTTAGAGCCCTGAGTGTAAGTAGTTTTTCTCTTAAGTGCTGTTAATTCTACATTATTTTAATTATGAGAAACATAAAGCAATTATTTCTTTATGTAAATGTAAGGCTTATTTGTTGTGCATGCAGAAAAGGTCTGTTCCCACTTAGTCATTCCTATTTCAATCCTCATCAAAGAATGAGAATCTCAAAGGAGGCAATTCTCAGATCGATCCATTCTCATTTCCCCTGTAGGAATACCCACATTAAGTTAAATACTATGAAATAATCATCCAGCCCACAATTGTGTCACTCTCTCTTTTTACCCTTTACCAAATTAGGAAACTTGCCAATTTTTTAATTGTCATTCGTGGACCGCGGATGAGAATGGGAATGACATTGATTGGGGAGTAATCCATAGAATATAGATGCACTTAACACCCGCAACAACTATTGTAGCCCTTATTTTCGTAAACAATGAGTCGTTGACGCATTTTTGTATTCAGGAGGAGCTCTTACAAAAGAAGCGAGTGGATAGAAGCGTGCGGTTGGCATTATCTAAAGCGGAACACGAAGAGAAATTGAAGAAACTGGAAGAAAATTACCTCGAAAAGGAGACGCAAATGCGAAAACAATTTCTTCAATTAGAGAAGAATTTATGTTGCACGTAATTTACTCAAAACGCTTTCAGAGTCATGACTCACATAAAAGTGATTCCTTCCCCTTGTTTCGTTAAAGTTCTTGATGAGCTCTCTTCCTTGCCCGACGCGCCGAGCATCATAAAGGAATACTCGAGGAGGTCCTCAATCGGCCTGACGTCGAACGATGTCAGGTGGTGTCATCAAAAGGTCAAGGAACATGGGTTGCCGCATCACATTCACCAATTACTCACTGAAAGCCGGATTATCCTCCCAAAGTACGAGGCACCCCCGCGGTCTCCCGAGCTCGAAGCCCGGATTGAAAGGTTGAAAGCGGAGCAGGCAAACAGGGAGTATCGCCAAATGACAAAAAATGTAGTTGTGGACCAGTTTGAAGCGGTCAGCTTAAAGGGATTCGGCACCGATGTGAAAGAACTGAATTTGCAATTGCGGGAAATGAACAGACAGCTCGTCACTGGCACCCAGTACCTCGTGTCCATCATTGGAACTTTTTTCGCAGTTTTCATCGGCCTCAGCTACGCGTTAAACGAGTTTGGGACTCGAGTGCTTCTAGCTACTTTTTGTGCCGTAGTCGTTGGTATCGCCGAAATGTATTTTATTATTAGACAGGACGTTGAGGAGGAGGAGAAGATTAAGAAGAAAGTTTCCTAGTGAAGTCATTTTGAATCCGTTAAATAATTTGGTTTCTTAACCCTTTCATACCCAAATTAAGTCGAAAAGTAAAAAAAAAAATTGGGATATAAAAATCGTTTAATTGGACCCAAAATAACTGAAAAATATATTTTACAAAGTTTTATTGTTCATAATTAATAAAATACGAAATGTGTTAAATTTCACACATTGGGAACTGGAAGGTCTAAAATTGCTTCCAAAGTTAACGATGAAAATTTCACACACTGGGCATTAAAGGGTTAAATGGACCAAGGAGTATTGTAAAGTGGGGTCAACCTTCATTGGATTCCAGATGCACCATAAACTGGTTTTTCTAAGCCATGACAGAAGTTGTCTCTGCTGTCGGTGTTCTATTTTAGGGAAAATTGAGTATGCTTCAGTTGACTGATTTAGTTAAATTATTAAATACACATTAAAATGTAATGCATATTTTAATTATGCAATCCCACAAGTCAAGTCATTACCAAACATACCCTTGTCTATTTCTCGTTTAGGAAAAATTGTATGTCCAGTTATTTAACCAAATAAAATTACTACTATTAATTTTTTGTTAATTCTATGAAACTATATTTATAATTTCTGTAAATTTTATGTATTAAATTCTTATTTTTCACTTTGTTAATATGGGAGACGGGAAGCTTACCAGAACTTTGTACATTTTGTTCATAATTTACATTATCTACGCGCGTAACTGTAAAGCATATTATTTTTATACTGTAAAGTTTGTTTTATAACAAACCATGAATCGGAAAATTATTTAATAGATCTATACGTTTTATATTAATTTAAAAAGTATTTTGAAAATTTTTATTAAAAGTTATTGTCCATGCAGTTCATCATTATCTAAACGTTTCCACATGAATTTGACACGTTGAGTCATGATTGTAAGGAAATGAAATTACGGCAATGTTCACCTTATTATAGTGACAGTTGTTGTAATTTGGGGGATTTACAGTTAGTTTCTGCTATAGGTCTTATAAAAAAAATTAATTTTTAGTACTCTTTCAACTCGTTAGTAAAGGAGGTTTTCTCAAATAGAAAATCATATCTTAAAGATTTCTTATTTTTTAGGGACTTAGTACTTTTTGTTGTGAAGCACAAAGTAAGAAAGAAACTAGTGATTTTAAATTTTTATACTATATATATATATATATATATATATATATGATCAAAAGTATTCGGACACCGCATGGTTTTGGGAAAAATGGTTTTATTATGGTCCACCCTTTGCTTTTATTACAGCGTCAGCACGTCGAGGCATACTTTCCACCAGTTTTCGGTAAGTCTGTGCAGGAATGGCTCGCCATTCCTCTTGCAGAGCTGATGCAAGAGATGCAAGTGAAGCCGGGCGTGGTGTGCGGTTTCGTATCCGTCGCTCCAGTTCGTCCCACATGTGCTCGATTGGGTTGAGATCGGGGCTCTGAGCAGGCCAGTCTAACAAATCCACCTTATTTTCACGAAACCAGTCCTGCACACGCCTTGCATTATGGCAGGGAGCTCGATCCTGTTGAAACAAACAATGGCCATCTCCGTAGTATTGCCACAGTGTAGGGAGGGCCGAATTGTCCAGAACGTCGAGATAAACGTCAGCGTTCATGGTAGTGGGTATAACAACCAACGGGCCGAGCCCTAGCCAGGAAAAACAACCCCATACCATGATGGTCCCTCCACCGAACTTCACCGTTGGACGTACACAGTCAGGAAGAAGCCGTTCTCCGGGCTGTCGCCACACCCAAACACGCCCATCAGACTGGAAGAGTGAATACCGCGACTCGTCGCTCCAAAGAACAGTTTTCCAGTCCTCCACGGTCCAGGAACGACGCGTGGCATTAACTTTTGTAATCAGTGGCTTGTGTACAGCTGCTCTACCATAATAACCGAGTCTGTGCATCTCTCTGCGGATAGTTACAGTACTAACGGAGGTACCGGATGCTCTTCCTACCTCCTCAGCGATGGAAGCGGCAGAGGACGTGCGGGACTTCTTGACATGTCGTACCAGACTTCTTCTATCACGTTCCGTCAGTTTGCGTGGTCGTCCGGAACGTTTTTTCGCGTTAGTTGCACCGTCGTGCTTCCATCTCATGATAACATCCGCTACAGTCGACTTTGGTATATCCTGTTTGGCTGCAATGTTTCGTATAGAAACGTTACTTAAATAACATCCGATGACGAGTCCACGTTGGAACTCGGAGAGTTCACGTTCGCGCGGCATGGCTTCACAACAGTTACTGATAACTTAACAGAACACCTCTGCATTATAGTTTCGCCACGCTTTTTCCCAGCATACCTTTCGGCGAAGGTGATATTTGCAGAAATGCGGATTTTCCGGGGTGTCCGAATACTTTTGATCATATAGTGTGTGTGTGTGTATATATATATATATATATATATATATATATATATATATATATATATATATATATATATATATATATATATGGTGTCCCGTAAGTCTGGACCCATAGGGCAAAATTAATAAAATTACAAAATAGTCCGTTTCGCTGGACATGCGTCGAAGTGACTTCTTGGGACTGACAGCGAAGCTAGCCAACACATTGGTACTGGTTTCGTCTTCCGTAACAGTCCTTGAAGGTCCTCTGCGAGGCTTGTCAGCTACGGATCCAGTTTCCTTAAATTTGGCTATCAACTTGCCAACACGTCTGTGTGTGATTGGTGCGCGGTCCGGATGCATATTGTTGAATTCTTCGGCCACTTCCCGGTGACTGCGGGTCCCGACCAGCAAAATAACTTGAACTCTCTCCTCTCTAGTCAGTGACATGGTTTACCTGCAACATAAAAAAATATTATAAATCCCTATGGGTCCTGACTTACGGGACACCCGGTGTGTGTGTGTATATATATATATATATATATATATATATATATATATTATTATTTATTTTATATCCCTTTGCTTTGTCCGGAGCGATAGGGTGCGTCCCCTCTGTGGCGAATGTGGGAATACACCTCTCTTCGGTGTAAGGGCTTTCTCTGGACCCGTGTTTGGGGACCCGGCTGATCTCCTGCTTCTATTTCTTTCTTTCTCCTTTCACCCATTCTTTCTGGCTTCTCTCTCTTTTTTGGCGTTGTTCTTCGGACCTTCATTTTGACCCCTTCCTAGGCCCTTGGGTGTGGGAGGTGGTTGCCCTGCACCCTTGTCGCTTTTCAACCAAACCCAAGCCCTGTCCCTGCCACTTTTCACCGCTCGTTGGATGAGAGTGGCCGCCTTTCAGGCACAGGGACTGGGTACGGGTGTATTTCCCCTGCGTGACATCTATTGGCGGTGAGACCAAGTGTGCCCACGATTCGCCTTTCCCTTGGAGTCGGTGGTGGCTGGATGCGCGCGGGGGATGAAGTTCTCTCTTGTTTGCTATGGATACTTCTACCCCTCGGCTTACGACTAGGGTTTCTTTCCCGGAATCCTGGGATCCCGTATGTTTTTAGTTGATTTTTAAATCCCGGGAATAGGAAAATGCTCCCGGGAATTTTCCGGGAAAAATTTCTTAATTAGCTCTCTATAGTAATTATAAAAATAAGATTCCATGAGTATAGAATAGGGTTTCTCGAATTCCCGGAATTTTTCTTCCCGGAAGTTCCCGGGAATTGGAGTATATTCCCGGGATCCCAGGAAGTAATTATAAATTTAAGAAAACGGTTATTTTGCTTGAACTTATACTTTATTACTTATATTTGAAATGAGTTTACCAATCAGTCTTAGATTGGGGGCTTTTACTACTTATTGAACGCATTAATTAATTATTTACAGGAAATAAATAATAACTAAAGAGTAAATTCCTTTATTTATAATTCAGTACATCTGCAAAAAATATTCCTTTTAAAATTTGATGCCCTTATAGTATACCAACATAAAAAATAGACTATATAAAAAAAAAAAAGTTAAACATTTTTGTAATAACTTCTTAGGAAACACAAACAATCGATACTTTTATCGCTAAGCCGAGTTCTCAACTTAGTAATAAACAAACCAGCAGCAGAAAGTGCGCGCTCGGATTCGACAGAGGTCGGAGGAATGGTTTTTAGCGCATCAACACAAATGGGTGATGGTTGATGCTCTGTTACCTGTTGTCTCAAACAACTGCAGCTCTTGCTTCAAAACTTTGCCCATGCTCTGAGCCTGACCTGAAAAAGTGGAAGAATGCTGAGATTGCCTAGGTTTAGTCTTTGATAGTATTGCTGCTTCTAATTTGTCTGACAATGTCATAGGCTGCTCAATTTCTTGACTTCCTTCATCTTCTGATTGTGAACAGCTAGATGATGATTCGTCTTCCTTGAAAAGCCTTATCAATGTTTTCTTTGCCGATTCCAATAAAGATCCTTTGTTTGGCAAAGGGGGTAAACCAGGAGTAGCTACATAATGTTTTTCATATTTCTTACTAGTGTTTAAGTACTGTATGAGTCCAACCAAAGTAGTGTTTCTTCTCTCGCTAATCCTGTGTTATAGAGTTTTTCAAATTCTGGACAAATCCTGACTTTTGTTGATATAACTCATCCATTATAAAAGCAAATGCTTCCTCTGCGGTTAACAAGGTTGCATCACGGCTGCACAATTTTTCTGTGCCAATTTTTACTGGATGCAGGCTCGACACAATTTCATGAAGGGCATCAAATTCTTCATTTGTTAAAGGTTGCTCATGCTTAATATCAATCAACGCTTTAGAAACTGCAGATCTTATTTCCGAAAAACGCTCAAGCATTGCCAATAAACTGTTCCAGCGAGTTTTTGAATCTAAAATAATTATCTTTTCACTACCATGCTCTGCTTTCACATAATTTTGCAAAATTTCATTCTTTAGAGGTGACTTTCTGAATAATCTCGCAATCATTCTCACCTTTTTGATAGTTTCATTGATATTTGTAACTATTTTAATGCTTCTTCATTTACATTGGCAATTTCATTTATTTCATTACTTGTGGTCAACTCTTCAATTTCTACTGCTGTGTTCATATCTTCACTGAGCTCTTCTTCATCCGACTCGTTTTCTGCGCTAATGTTTCTACCTGAATCACTTTTTTTCTTATACAGAACATCACATACAACAAGATGTATGCCATGTGCATAGCATAAGTGATGCTCGCAATTCACTAATTTTCCAAATTTCACCATCACACTAGCGCCATCTGTGACGCATGCAACAATGTGTTTCTGAACATTCAGCTCAAATTCTTCTAGTTTGGCCTCTACTGCTTTAACAGCAGCTTCTGCAAAAAAAGATCCAATGATCCCTATCATTCCTAAATTCCAGTATTTACCTTCATTCACATGAACATTTACATTGTTGCCAAACAAAGGATCTTTATTGGAATCGGCAAAGAAAACATTGATAAGGCTTTTCAAGGAAGACATTTTAAAAATATTAACGTTGTTTAAAATTAAAAAAGAAAGTTAACAACAGGAGCTCTGGTGGTGGTGCTCGAGGATGAGTCTGTTGACGATGAATGCCAGCTTGTGACATGCCAGCGTGTGATGCCAGCAATTAATTATTAAAAAATAAAAAAAAAATAAAAAAATTAGACTAACACGAACGTAGATGTAGCTCGTAGCGTAAACTAACCCACTTTTTGTTTAACTGTACCTACTCCCCCTCCCCCTCCTTTCTTGCATGTCTGTAACTCTCTTTACTTGCATGTTTGTAGTTTGCATGCAGTGAGTTAAGACTGTGTTTGCATGGTTTGTAAGCGTTCTTATTTTACTTCTTTTCATCTTTCACCCCTCCTATTTTCTCCGACTATTTTTCTGACTTGTCGGCAGTGGCCGGCGGATGATGATGGTGAGACCTTTTTCCTCTTTTTCTGAATGAATGTTAACCCACGAATGATAGGTGTTGCTCCTTATTTAACCCCTTCTTCTCTTCTCTTAACCCCCTATTCTTTCCTTTCTCTCGGGCTAGCCTTAGAGTGGATCTTAGGGTCTTTGTTAGCCTTAGCTTCTGTAGATCTGTAGATCTGTAGAAGATGAAGGAAGTCAAGAAATTGAGCAGCCTATGACAGTCAGACAAATTAGAAGCAGCAATACTATCAAAGACTAAACCTAGGCAATCTCGGCATTCTTCCACTTTTTCAGGTCAGGCTCAGAGCATGGGCAAAGTTTTGAAGCAAGAGCTGCAGTTGTTTGAGACAACAGGTAACAGAGCATCAACCATCACCCATTTGTGTGATGCGCTAAAAACCATTCCTCCGACCTCTGTCGAATCCGAGAGAGCATCTTCTGCTGCTGGTTTGTTTATTACTAAGTTGAGAACTCGGCTTAGCGATAAAAGTATCGATTGCTTGTGTTTCCTAAGAAGTTATTACAAAAATGTTTAACTTTTTTTTTTATATAGTCTTTATTTTTTATGTTGGTATAATATAAGGGCATCAAATTTTAAAAGGAATATTTTTTTGCAGATGTACTGAATTATAAATAAAGGAATTTACTCTTGTTATTATTTATTTCCTGTAAATAATTAATGCGTTCAATAAGTAGTAAAAGCCCCCAATCTAAGACTGATTGGTAAACTCATTTCAAATATAAGTAATAAAGTATAAGTTCAAGCATAAAATAACCGTTTTCTTAAACTTATAATTACTTCCGGGGATCCCGGGAATATACTCCAATTTCCCGGAAACTTCCGGGAAATCCCGGGATGAAAAATTCCGGGAATTCGAGAAACCCTAGTAAGTACTTATCCTATTATAAATGACATATTCTAACACCTTTGAAAGTATACTGGCAAGTGCTATTGGCCTATAATTATTATTATCACAGATACTAGCACCCTTATTTTTAACAACTGACAAAATGAACAGTAGCAAGTACCCATGTATACAGCTTGTGAAACACATCGCAAGCATAGGTATTATACGAGGGCTACCATTTTAAATGTTCTGCTTGTATGGAAAACTGATGAGTGGGTAGTTGGGAGGTAACGAAAATGGTTCACTGAGTAGGTAGGTAGTTAATCTAACAATTATTAAATTCCTTTTATGTCAATAACTGGGTGGATGAAACCAATTGGTTGCTCACCAGTTATTCTCCACACTAGTATTTATATACTGTGTGAGAAGAGCGTGCTCGGTAATAGATATACATGGGGTTTTTCGATGAACCTTTGTAGTAATCGGACGTACCTAGAATTGCTTGTAAACAAAAAGTTCAAATTATATATTACTGAAACCAGGAGTGAAGTGATTACAATATATATACTTGAATTGGAATTATTGGCGTTTCTGAATCTTTCAAAGAATTTTATTTTCTCTAGCTAGGTCTAGGCTTTTAGCCAGGCCTTATTATACCTTTTTGTGGTTATTTTGGTGTAGGGTAACATACTATTAGGCCTAGGGACCTAACTTTGGCCCTAGGCCACCTGGTTTGTTAATCGTAGGTAAGCCTGCGCCTGTACCTCGGTCTTGAGGAGGGTCGTATGGCTGAACACGATCGTTCATCACGAGATGCATCAGGGCTTGGAGTTGGAGTTGAGACTCAGGCTCAGCCTAGGTCTGGCCCATCCCATAACCTTGAGAACCTTGACCCCGATCAGTTAAGCGACTCAAACTCTGAAATGGATATTCCTTTAGCTGTTTCTCAGCAGCCTAAGGCTTCTAGAAATGCTAAACGAGACAATAGGCTTAAGCAAACCAAACGTAAAAAGTCTCCTCCTGGAAGTCCAAATTCATCTAGATCTAGTGTTGGTAATGACATTAGTATTTTGACCCCTTAGATTCTTGTGAATTGGAAACTGCTGTTGCAGATGCCACAGCTGAATTTTTGGGCTGGCAGAGCCAGAAGACCAGAAGTTCTAAAAAGCGGGCTAAGGCAAGCCCAAGTTCAACAAGGCAATATACGCCTCTTTTTACTGAAACTGAGATCAGGTCTACTACAATAGGCCCATCCCAAGAAGCTGCTCCTGGTACTTCTGGTTTCGACACTGTTTCTGAGGAAGGAATGGGAAAGGTTACTCAGAATCTGGGTCTATCACCAGATCCAGTTGGCTCCATTTCAGCTTGTCAGAATGGTAAATTGGCTGATGCCTTCCGAAGGCCGTATAAGAATATAGTTCCACAACGAATGGGCCTAGCTGAAATCAATAAACTTTCACTGAGTGATTTTGCTCCCCAGATCTCTTCAGAGACTGTTGTTAGGACTATTGTGCTATGGTTTGATGATGCTTGTCATCATCAGGCAGTGGAGGAATTTTTACAAAGCAAAATTAAGGTGGTTGGGCAGCTTAGGGATTCTATATTGAGTTCACTTAGGATCACTGGGTTCCGCCCGAATCCTCTTCGCCATTGTTTGGCAATTGATCTTGACCAACAGTCTTATGATACCCTTTCTCGCAGAAGATCACCACATTTGGTACATTCCAAGTGTCTTGCCGATTGCCTGCAAGCAAACAGGGCAATTATGGAATAGTATACAATATAGATAATTCCTTAATGGACTCAGAGATATTATCTGAGCTTGAATATAGTAATCCTACTATAAAAATAAAATCTGTTTCCCGCTTCCAGCCTCCAAAAAACAGGAATTCTTTGGGCTCAAATTTATCATTGTCCCCGCCAGTTAAAGTGGAGTTTGAGGGCCTATTCCTCCTCATCTGTACCTTTATTATGAAAGATATAGAGTTAAAGAATTTGTACCTAGGCCTATTCGATGTTTTAAATGTCAACTTTTTGGACATATAGCTCAATCTTGTCGAGCTACCACTGATCATTGTGCAGTATGCGCAGGTCCCCACAGAACAGATACTTGTCAGGTACAGTCTGTACATCGTTGCTTCAATTGTGATGGCCCTCATATGGCTTCTTCAACTGAATGCCCAGCATTCACAGAAGCAAATTTAGTTTCAAAAATGGTTAAAAAACATGAGATGAGCTATAGTACAGCTGTCAAGTTAGTCCATAAAGTTACTCGAAACACCAAGGTTCACCCTATCCCCAGTGCTGTATCAGTGCCCTCCAATGATGGATTGTCCCATGGCAGTAGGGGTCCCAAACCGGCTAGGTTGGAGCTTACCTCTGGTGCTGGGCCTTCTCATCATGTTGAGGTTCATGCAAATGTCTCCCCACCAATTATTAACTACAAGAGTTTACCTCCACCCCCCCCTAAACCAATTATGTGTGACATGTCCACACAAACTTCAGCTCCTACGGAAACTCTCCCTGCACCAATTAAGCATGGCATGTCCACACAAACTATGGCTTCCAAGGAAATAGAAAGTACGACTAAAGTTACTCCACAAAAAACCAGTATATTGGACTTTATTCCCCTTGATACACTAACTACTCTTATAAATGATATTGTTGCCACCTGTAAAACTACTCCTATTGCAGGTCCCCATCCTGCATCAAGAGTGCGAAAACTTTTCATGAAAGCATTTTCTAGTACCTCTATCAAAAATACTCGTTCATCTCTGAAACCAGCTTCACCATCCCAAAACAAACATGGATAATAGGTTTCTTTAATATTTTGGAATGCTCGTAGTCTACTTAGTAACCTTAGTGAGTTTAAGTTAATGTTGTATAAGCAGCGTCCCGCACTTTGTTTTGTATGTGAATCTTGGTTGAAATCTCACATTAATCCCAGGTTTCCAGGATACTGTATTATTAGGAAAGATAGGACCCATGGTCATGGTGGTGGGGTACTACCAGTGGCGGTCCTAGCTTACATGACGCCCTGGGCGAACCTCACCTTCAGCGCCCCCCCCCCCTGTTCGCCAACACACACACATTCGAATCCCCCCAAAATAAAGGACAGACATAACTCTTTCACAAAATAACTTTTTATTGGACTAATTGTTGGAACTTCAGAACCAAACAAAGACTCAAATTTCTGAATTTTACAAATCCTTCATCACGTAAATAGAATAACTCACTTAAGAGAATGTAATTATGATACTATGAACAGGAAAAATACAAATTAAATTGCACAACTGCCATAAAAAACTAGAGAATCAAATTTCTAAATTGTACAAATGCTCTATCACATAAATAGAATAAGACACTATTTATTTATTCTTATTTTTATTTTTATTTTTTTTGCAGGCGCTCATGCCGCCCCTCCACAAATGCCGCCCTGTGCGGCTGCCCATATTGCCCATATGAGGAACCGCCACTGGGTACTACTACTACTACGCAATGATTGTACACTTTTACCATTCCCATTGCAAGAATATCCAAATGGTCAGTTTGAGATCCTAGCCTGTAAAGCTTATCTTGACAATAGCTGGCTCACAGTATTTGGTATTTACAACCCTCATGGTTATCAGGTTTTGTCTCCCTCAGAGTTAGACTTTTACATCTCTCAAAGCCCCCCAGCCTCAAAGATCATAATCTGTGGAGATCTTAACGGCAAGCATCCTTCTTGGTCTTGTGGCACACCCAATCAGGCTGGGAAGGACCTCTTTAACTATATCTTGAATTCTCCCACTTTATGTTTACTTAGCCCTCCTCATTTAGTTACTTTTTATGATTC
This sequence comes from Bathynomus jamesi, assembly GCA_023014485.1. Taxonomy (NCBI): domain Eukaryota; kingdom Metazoa; phylum Arthropoda; class Malacostraca; order Isopoda; family Cirolanidae; genus Bathynomus; species Bathynomus jamesi. Next base: position 1,373,351 of record JAJOZX010000234.1, read on the forward strand.
ATTCTCCGGTTCCCCCTCGTCCTTGGACCTGTGCATTGGGTCTGTATCTTTCCTCAGTGTGATCGAAATCAAGACCTTGGCCGATATTGGCAGTGACCATCTTCCAGTAATAGCTTCTCTCCCCCTTGCAGCTGCTTCTGACAGTATTACCCTCCGAACAAAGTGGAAGATTCCCGTGACTTTGATTGGAGAAATTGGTCAAAAGTGCTCTTCTCCTTTTGTGATACCCATGCAACATCTGACAATCCAGTTACTCCCCAATCCATTGTAGATGATTTAAATCATCTTGCCTCTACTCTGTTCACCAAATCATCAGGGAAACCCAAACTGACAGCAAATAAGCCTTGGTGGAACGAAGCCTGCTCACGGGCAGTAGCTTTACGCCGCCTAGCAAAGAGACGCTACCACAGGAATTGTACAATCCCCAATTTAATAGACTGTAAGAAAAGAACTGCACAGGCTAAAAGAATTATTAAAAAAGCAAAACGTGACTCCTGGAAAGTTTTCTGCTCCTCTCTAAATTGCCACGCTCCAATCTCACAAGTGTGGAGGAGATTTAACTCTGTTAGGGGAGTCAGAATATACCATCAATTCCCCGTTCAAATTGACAACAAACCATTAGCCCCCGAGGACAAGGCCCTCGCTTTAGTAACTATTTTTCTACCATGTTTCATGGTTCCTTTCAACATTTAAATACAGCCTCTCAAACTGAGTTTATCTCATCAAGTATGAATACCCCTATGGATGATCTGGATGTTCCTTTCCATCTTCATGAACTTGCTTCTGTTTTAATAACTCTCCCAGACAATAAGGCTGCTGGTTCCGATGATATACCGTATGAATTTTACAAATATGCTCCCCCTCAGTTTCATTTACAATTGCTAACACTTTTTAATCACTCATGGGAATTCAGTATAATCCCACCTCCCTGGGGGCATGCACTTATTATGCCAATACCAAAGGCAAATAAAGATTTAACCTTCTTACAATCATATAGGCCCATTTCTCTCTTAAACACACATTGTAAAATTATGGAAAAAATGGTCTACAATAGACTGTATTACTATGTGGAATCACACCACCTCCTCTCACCCTTTCAAAGTGGATCCGTAAAGGCAGAAGTGTCATTGATCAACTACTTAGGCTAGAACATGTCATCAAAGAAGTATTAGTTACAAAATCAGTATGTGTAGTTGTCTTCATTGATCTCAAGAGTGCCTTTGATTCGGTCTCTCACAAAGAATTGCTTTTCAAGTTGGCAAATTTGGGTATCACTGGAAAGTTGTTGCAGTGGCTTCGGGCATTTCTGGAGAATAGAACATATCAGGTCTGTCTGCAGGGTTGCTTCTCTCCCTCTGTGGCCTCCTCAGTGGGTGTACCACAGGGATCTATTCTGAGTCCCTTGCTATTTTCAATCATGTTATCTGACCTTCCCTCCTTGGAACCTGTTAAACTCTCTGCTTTTGCAGATGATTTGGCAATTTTTCATAGTGCTGGTACCCTCGACGAAGCTATTTCTGGGATTCAAGCTGCTTTGGATAGAATTAATGCTTGGACTGCTGAATGGGGATTTAGCGTTAGCCCCCTGAAATCCTCTTTCCAAATTTATACCAGAAAAAAGATCAGAACTCTTCCTAACTTAATTTTCAACCTTGCCCCCATTCCTTTTGTCAGAATTCAGAAATTTCTAGGTCTTTATTTTGATGCTCCCTACCTTACTTGGAAGCCTCATATTGAACATCTTGTTACAAACTGTTCTTCTAGATTAAACATTTTAAAAACACTCACTGGATCATCTTGGGGTTGTCAACGACAAATCCTGCTATCATTTTATTCTGCCTTTATTCGTAGTAAGATGGAATATGGAGCAATTTTGTATGGTTCTGCTGCTACAGTTCATTTAAAGAAACTTGATGTATTGCAGAATTCAGCTTTAAGGATAATTACTGGAGCTCTACGCTCTACACCAATAATATCTCTGCATTGTGAACTCAATGTTTGGACCCTGGAAGAAAGACGTACCCTCTTACTACTGACCACACTTTATCGATTCTATGGGGCAGACTCCCAACATCCTGTTTTACTGGAAGTCATAGATGACTTCCCAAAACATCGCATGCTGCCATGGCATATAGTTTCTAGGGGCTCCTATATAATCAGAGCTATGTCAGCACTGATTTTGCGTGGTATTGATCTTCCCTCTCCAAACTATGTCCCCTGTCTCCTCCCTTCCACCTTGGGAAACCAATTGCAATTTACCAATCTCTACAGACCTTGTCCTACCTGTTACTAAGAAGGACGCACCCCATCTTCTTCGTGCTGCATTTTATAGTACTTTGGAAATTAGACATGAACAATCAATCCAGATCTTTACAGATGGGTCTCGAACAGTGCTTACAAATACTGGTACAGTATCTGTTGCTGCCGCATTCTATATTCCATCTTTACAGGTTGAGTGCTTTTGGCACCTATCTGATATACTCTCAGTGTATCGGCAGAATTGGTAGCAATCCAGATGGGCCTTAGGTGGCTCATTGAAAATGCGCATCTTCCTGGTGCATTTGTTTTCTGTGTCGACTCATTATCAGCCCTTCATTCATTACCTCATGGTAATTACACGGAAATAACTTCAGATATTGTGTCAGCTGTGAGGTCACTGTGTGGCAGGGGTATTCATGTGTTTTCAGTGGACCCCTGCCCATTGTGGTGTCATATCGAACGAGAAAGTGGATCAGTTAGCTAAACTTGGGCATTCACTTCCCCGCATAACAGTCAGACCAGTTCCTCTATCTGATCTTCTTCTTCATGCCAAAAATGTCTTGGAACAGGAAAGGAGAGAAACCTGGCAAAGGAACAGGACCCTAACACCTCTTGGTCTTATAAAAAAAGATTTGGAGACCTGGCCTTGGGCATCAATATCTTGCCGACGATCTGAAGTAGTGTTGACACGCCTGAGGGTGCAACACACAGGCCTAAATGACCATTTTTATAGGCTAGGTATAGCAAACTCCCCATTTTGTGTTTCTTGCCATGTTCCAGAAACTGTCCCTCATATTCTTCACTTGTTGGAAATACCACTCGCTAAGAACGAAAATGCAGCACAAACTATCTAAAATAGGTGTCAAGAACATGACACTACAAATTCTCCTTGGAGGTGGTGGCTTCAGTCCCCCTCTACAATATCAAATCCAAAAGACTCTATTAATATTTCTAAAAGACTCTGGTTATATCAAACGCATTTAACGTTGCTACAACACATACTGTACCATATTACCTAATTTATCAAATTACTTGTACCACACGTTATATACATATAATTATATGGTTATTATCTCGTATACTATATGCTGCATTGTGCTAACTCCTGGTTTCTATTTTTCATCTTGCAATAATTTAACAATTACCGAAATTGCTTTAATTTATAGTCTTGCTGATCATGGGACTATTTAAAAGGACCCTAAGTCAGCAATAAAACATCAAGTCAAGTCAAGTCATAGATATACATTACCGCTCAACCAACCGAGGAAAAAACCAACAACGCTGGTGGAAAAAGCCCCGCGAAGAGGAGAACAAAGGAGAACGAAAACGAACAACGGGGTGAGAGGACGCAACTGGAGAAGGGAGGAGAACAGACACCGAAGAAAGATCCCCACCAGCAAGTACGCTCTCGACAAAGCCAAGAAGGAGAAAAGAGACTCTCTAATAACTAGCAGTAAGTGACTAATTGTGTTTTTAACCCAGCAAATTAATCACATTAAATTAAGCTGGGTCAGACAAATTAGGCCTACATTGTGGCCTAAGACCTAGCATCAACTCATAGCTTAACAAAGGTGAAGGTAGATTGCCCTAACCTAATTTGGTGAGGAATCCTACTGTGGACCTCAATTTATCTGCCCGCTCTGGACCATTTCCGGAATCTCTAGGCTAGACTTGATCTACTCTATAGTTAGACTGGAGATATAAGGGGTGGGTTAATTGTGGACCAATTCATACAGAGCATTTTTCACATTGGTGGTCCGTGTGTGGGGAATTTACAAACCTTAACCTTACTTAACAAAAAAAAAATTGCAGAATTAGGCTAAATGGTCTAGCCTAAGCCTAAGCCTAAGCCTAACCTAATCAAGCCTAATTAGGTCTACAACCTAGGGCCTAACTAGGAAACATTTACATTTAAGGAGTCTCATTCTCTTATAAGCTTAGACCTGAGTGACGCATAAGTACTTGGTGGGGATTAAACCAAATTTAAACGACTGTTTTGTCTGTACTCTCTCTTCTCTGGTAATTTCTTCTTGTCCTCTATTTCATTACGATCCCCAGTTAAACAACATTAGTGAACAAGCATTTAATTAAACAACATTAGTGAACAAGCATTTAAAATGCATACAACTCCAAGCATCCAATTCTTCTTTTAAGGAAGAATCACTCAACAGATTTTTTCAACAGGCACATGCATTCCTTGCAATCTGTTGTATATATATGTATATATACCTGTACTCTTTACATGTGCCACAAATACACTCAACCTATCTGAACATAAGCAAGGATTGCATGGGTTACTCAAAAGTGTCTTATGCCTACTTTGGCCATAGCCCAAACACTGAACCTTGGTCTTATGGCCTACTGTGGCCATAGCCCAAACAACTGAACCTTGGTCTTATGGCCTACCGTGGCCATGGGCCAAACAATGAGCCTTGGTCTTATGGCCTACCGTGGCCATGGGCCAAACAATGAGCCTTGGTCTTATGGCCTACCTTGGCCATGGGCCAAACAATGAGCCTTGGTCTTAGGCCTACCTTGGCCATGGGCCAAACAATGAGCCTTGGTCTTATGGCCTACCTTGGCCATGGGGCCAAACAATGAGCCTTGGTCTTATGGCCTACCTTGGCCATGGGCCAAACAATGAGCCTTGGTCTTATGGCCTACCTTGGCCATGGGCCAAACAATGAGCCTTGGTCTTATGGCCTACCTTGGCCATGGGCCAAACAACTGAGCCTTGGTCTTATGGCCTACCTTGGCCATGGGCCAAACAATAAAGGTCTTATGGCCTACCTTGGCCATGGGCCAAACAATAAAGGTCTTATGGCCTACCTTGGCCATGGGCCAAACAATAAGGGTCTTATGGCCTACCTTGGCCATAGGAAACTATTACAAGGGTCTTATGGCCTCCATTGGCCAGAGACCAAACAATACAAAATAAGACCCAGACTATGGATAAACCAAAGACTGTTCCCAGAGACCAACTAGCTACAGCCAAAACAGACAAAAACTTGATACTGTAGAATCAAATGTGACCAACTGTAATACATGAACACCTATATTACAGAACTTTAATATAACTGTAGCCTCAAAGACAGTGATAAACACAGTTTGAATGATTGCCTGATTGAGGGTCCTAATCTCATTTCTGACCTTGTGAAGATCTTACTGAGGTTCAGGTTAGATAAATATGCTGTACAAAGTGACATTTCAAAGGCATTTTTGAGAATAAATCTTAAAAATGAATATGATAAGAACCAACTTAGGTTCTTATGGTTCAAGGATCCATTTGATTTGAATAAAGGGTTCATAACCTATAGATTTAATGTTGTGTTGTTTGGAGCCAATTGCTGCTCACCTAGCCTATTAGCATTGACAATTAGACATCATTTGAACCAGTTTAATAACTCTTTAACATTGAACTTCCTTAAGGAACATTTTACGTAGACAATCTAATAGGCTCAACAACAACAAAATCTGAATTATCTGAAGTCTATGAACACTCTCAAAACATTATGCAACAAGGTAACTTTGAACTTAGAGAGTGGATTTCAAATGATGAGGATTTAAACAAAAAGATTTTAAAGGATAATAATGGTCTTACTGAGCCATCAGACAGAGTTAAAACTTTAGGTATGAACTGGTATTTGGATGCAACTTCTAACAGTCATGATTCAATCTGTACTAAAGGTTTTAAACTTGATGAGGGAAGCAAATACTAAAGACAAAAAAAAAATATTATCAGAGGCTTCCAAAATTTTTGATCCATGGGTCTATTCCTGCCTTCAACAATAAAATCAAAGATTCTCCTCCAAGAAATTTGGAGGACAAATGTTGGGTGGGATGATCCAATAACAAATGAAAATCAAAAATCTTGGAAGAAAGTTAGCTGCTGATTTAACAAAAGTGCAGAACATTAAAATTCAAAGGTGCTGTGGGTTTAGGATAAGCCCCAGAGACTTCATGTGTTTGCTGATGCAAGCACACAAGCTTATGGGTGCTGTGCGTATCTTGTAAGCCTACAGAAAGTCATCTAATTTATGCAAAAGGGAAAGTTGCACCTCTCAAAACCTACCCGAACCTAACCTCAATTGGAACTATTGGCTGCTGCATTAGCCATTAAAACCATTTCATTGCTTAAGGATGCTTACCATGATGTGAACATAACTCATATCCACATCTGGCTTGACAGTCAGATTTGTCTTGCCTGGATACGGAATGATAGCATTAATAGTAAGAATATCTTTGTAAGAAATAGGCTAAAAGAAATAGCTGAAGCTAATGAAAGCCTACAAGTAAACTTTCACTATGTTCCAACTAAACAAAATCCAGCAGACTTTCTGACCAGGGTTTATCCTACAAGTTGTTGAAGTCAAACAAAACTTGGTTTATGGGACCTAAGTGGCTCTGTAATACAGACCAATGGCCTGTGGAACAAGTTAACTTGACATTAAATTTAATCTTTTCAAATGAAAAGGTTGAACAATCACTAATTATGAAATTTATTCTGATTTCAAACAAACTTGTCAGGGTACAGCCTACTGTTTGAGGTTTGCTCACAACTGTTTAACTACAATTAACAAACAGCTAAATAAAAACAATCATAATTATACAGAAGTTGCAACCAAATACTGGATAGGCCATGCACAACAAAAAGAGTACAATAAAGAGTTAGAATTCTTAACTAATGGGAAACAAACAAAAGAACCTGTACCATCAGTAGTTGTGGATCTAAACTTGTTCAGAGATGAGGAAGGCCTTCTAAGGTGTAAAGGGAGATTAGACAAATCAAAACTGTCATACAAAAGCAAACATCCAATCCTTTTACCTAGATTTAGCTATTTGACAACATTAATCATCAGAAAAAACACACAATGATGTATATCATATGGGGGTACCACAGACACTAACTACATTAAGAAAAAACTTATTGGATACCCAAGGGAAGGATCACTGTTAAAACAGTCCTGAGTGAGTGTGTCACATGTAGGCGTATTCATGCTAGGCCCTATAGGAAACCAAATCCTCCTGCTTTGCCAGAGGAGAGAGTTACTCTCAACAGACCCTTTGAGACTGTAGGCATTGACTATACAGGAGCATTGACTGTAGGGGTGGGTGACACTGAACAAAAATGTACATTGTACTGTTTACATGTGCTGCCTCACGAGCTGTTTATTTGGATGTTGTGGAGGACCTTACAGCAGAATCTTTTGTTGCTGTCTTTAAGAGATTCTGTGCACGACATTCAGTACCAAAGACAGTTTGGACTGACAATGCTACATATTTCAAGGCTGGTGAACAAGTCATCCACGACTTGTTAAGCAATGAAACTCACACAATTATATATACAAAATTCAAACATAAAGTGGAAGTATATTCCGGTTGCCTCTCCTTGGTATGGTTCTATCTGGGAGAGGAATATACAAACAGTAAAGAATTGCTTGAAGAAAGCAATTGGTAAAAAACAGATACACTTATTTGAGTTGCTCACTCTCCTGGCTGAGATTGAGAACATCATCAACAATAGACCACTCACTTATGTGAGTGACAACATTAATGACCCGGAACCATTAACTCCAAATCTTTGATTCGGGGAGAACAAGTTAGTCTCCTGCCGGACTACAATATAGACTCTTCAGAAGACCCAAACTGGACTCAACGACATGATGAGCTCCAGACTAAGTTACAACATTTAACTAGAGTTAAAGTCATTTCATTAAACAGTGGAAAACTGAGTACTTGATGGGTCTAAGGGAGAGACATAAACAAATGACTAAGAAGGATTGGTCTGACACAATTAAGGTAGGGGACCTTGTTCTCATACATGACAGTACTCCAAGACAATACTGGCCTCTGGCTAGAGTTCAGAACTCAGACCAGGGGCAGACGGGGTAACAAGAGTGGTCAAATTAAGGACTTCAACGGGTGACACAACAAGAGACATTTCTCTTTTGTACCCTTTAGAGTCTGGACCCAAAAACAATGGACTTTGGAGAACCTTCTCCACTGACAGTAACAACTGGAGACACTGAACTTCCAGTAACTATTCCTTTGACAGTAGGAGTGGTAACGCATCCTACTACAACATTGACAGACACAAGACCTCAGCGACAAACAGCATAAAGGCGCGACTATTTTTACAACAAAAAATAGATGCTGGGGAATTGTAATTTTATCTTCTAACTTTCATTTTTTCTTTTCTTATGGTAAAGACCATAGACAGTTTCATCCTATGGATGTATATTTTCTCTTCTAATTAAATGCTACACCTTCTCCATGAGAAGGTGAGGATAGGGCACTGTTAATCAATTAACAGGCATTTACAGTCAAATAGTTAGCTAGTCTACACTCAGACATAAAAATTGGTGAACAATGACACCAAAATTTTTATCTCCCGGGGCCCCCAGTATATGGAAAAACTGATGAGTGGTAGTTGGGAGGGGTAACGAAAATGGTTCACTGAGTAGGTAGGTAGTTAATCTAACAATTATTAAATTCCTTTTATGTCAATAACTGGGTGGATGAAACCAATTGGTTGCTCACCAGAGTTATTCTCCACACTAGTATTTATATACTGTGTGAGAAGAGCGGTGCTCGGTAATAGATATAACATTACCGCTCAACCAACGAAAAAACAACAAACGGTGGGGAAAAAAAAGTCCCGCGAAGAGGAGAACAAAGGAGAACGAAAACGAACAACGGGGCGAGAGGACGCAACTGGAGAAGGGAGGAGAACAGACACCGAAGAAAGTGAGAAAAATGCTCTGTATGAATTGGTCCACAATTAACCCACCCCTTATATCTCCAGTCTAACTATAGAGTAGATCAAGTCTAGCCTAGAGGGGTCAGCCTAGAGATTCCGGAAATGGTCCAGAGCGGGCAGATAAATTGAGGTCCACAGTAGGATTCCTCACCAAATTAGGTTAGGGCAATCTACCTTCACCTTTGTTAAGCTATGAGTTGATGCTGGGTCTTAGGCCACAATGTAGGCCTAACTTGTCTGACTCAGCTTAATTTAATGTGATTAATTTGCTGGATTAAAAACACAATTAGTCACTTACTGTTAGTTATTAGAGAGTCTCTTTTCTCCGGTTGTGTAATTGTCGAGAGCGTACTTGCTGGTGGGGATCTTTCTTCGGTGTCTGTTCTCGTCCCTTCCCTGTTGCGTCCTCTCGCCCCGTCCTTCGTTTTCGTTCTCCTTTGTTCTCCTCTTCGCGGGGCTTTTTCCACCAGCGTTGTCTTGGTTTTTTCCTCGGTTGGTTGAGCGGTAATGTATCTCTATTACCGAGCACGCTCTTCTCACACAGTATATAAATACTAGTGTGGAGAATAACTCTGGTGAGCAACTAATTGGTTTCATCCACCCAGTTATTGACATAAAAGGAATTTAATAATTGTTAGATTAACTACCTACCTACTCAGTGAACCATTTTCGTTACCTCCCAACTACCCACTCATCAGTTTTCCATATACTGGGGGCCCCGGGAGATAAAAATTTTGGTGTCATTGTCACCAATTTTTATGTCTGAGTGTAGACTAGCTAACTATTTGACTGTAAATGCCTGTTAATGTGATTAACAGTGCCTATCCTCACCTTCTGATGGAGAAAGTGTAGCATTTAATTAGAAGAGAAAATATACATCCATAGGATGAAACTGTCTATGGTCTTTACCATAAGAAAAGAAAAAATGAAAGTTAGAAGATAAAATTACAATTCCCCAGCATCTATTTTTTGTTGTAAAAATAGTCGCGCCTTTAATGCTGTTTGTCGCTGAGGTCTTGTGTCTGTCAATGTTGTAGTAGGATGCGTTACCACTCCTACTGTCAAAGGAATAGTTACTGGAAGTTCAGTGTCTCCAGTTGTTACTGTCAGTGGAGAAGGTTCTCCAAAGTCCATTGTTTTGGGTCCAGACTCTAAAGGGTACAAAAGAGAAATGTCTCTTGTTGTGTCACCCGTTGAAGTCCTTAATTTGACCACTCTTGTTACCCCGTCTGCCCCTGGTCTGAGTTCTGAAACTCTAGCCAGAGGCCAGTATTGTCTTGGAGTACTGTCATGTATGAGAACAAGGTCCCCTACCTTAATTGTGTCAGACCAATCCTTCTTAGTCATTTGTTTATGTCTCTCCCTTAGACCCATCAAGTACTCAGTTTTCCACTGTTTAATGAAATGAGCTTTAACTCTAGTTAAATGTTGTAACTTAGTCTGGAGCTCATCATGTCGTTGAGTCCAGTTTGGGTCTTCTGAAGTCTATATTGTAGTCCGGCAGGAGACTAACTTGTTCTCCCCGAATCAAATGATTTGGAGTTAATGGTTCCGGGTCATTAATGTTGTCACTCACATAAGTGAGTGGTCTATTGTTAATGATGTTCTCAATCTCAGCCAGGAGAGTGAGCAACCCAAATAAGTGTATCTGTTTTTTGCCAATTGCTTTCTTCAAGCAATTCTTTACTGTTTGTATATTCCTCTCCCAGATAGAACCATACCAAGGAGAGGCAACCGGAATATACTTCCACCTTATGTTTGAATTTTGTATATATAATTGTGTGATTTCATCGCTTAACAAGTCGTGGATGACTTGTTCACCAGCCTTGAAATATGTAGCATTGTCAGTCCAAACTGTCTTGGGTACTGAATGTCGTGCACAGAATCTCTTAAAGACAGCAACAAAAGATTCTGCTGTAAGGTCCTCCACAACATCCAAATAAACAGCTCGTGAGGCAGCACATGTAAACAGTACAATGTAAATTTTTTGTTCAGTGTCACCCACCCCTACAGTCAATGCTCCTGTATAGTCAATGCCTACAGTCTCAAAGGGTCTGTTGAGAGTAACTCTCTCCTCTGGCAAAGCAGGAGGATTTGGTTTCCTATAGGGCCTAGCATGAATACGCCTACATGTGACACACTCACTCAGGACTGTTTTAACAGTGATCCTTCCCTTGGGTATCCAATAAGTTTTTCTTAATGTAGTTAGTGTCTGTGGTACCCCCATATGATATACATCATTGTGTGTTTTTCTGATGATTAATGTTGTCAAATAGCTAAATCTAGGTAAAAGGATTGGATGTTTGCTTTTGTATGACAGTTTTGATTTGTCTAATCTCCCTTTACACCTTAGAAGGCCTTCCTCATCTCTGAACAAGTTTAGATCCACAACTACTGATGGTACAGGTTCTTTTTATCTAACCTGAACCTCAGTAAGATCTTCACAAGGTCAGAAATGAGATTAGGACCCTCAATCAGGCAATCATTCAACCTGTGTTTATCACTGTCTTTGAGGCTACAGTTATATTAAAGTTCTGTAATATAGGTGTTCATGTATTACAGTTGGTCACATTTGATTCTACAGTATCAAGTTTTGTCTGTTTGGCTGTAGCTAGTTGGTCTCTGGGAACAGTCTTTGGTTTATCCAGTCTGGGTCTTATTTTGTATTGTTTGGTCTCTGGCCAAGGGAGGCCATAAGACCCTTGTAATAGTTTTCCCTATGGCCAAGGTAGGCCATAAGACAATGTTTAGCCCATGGCCAAGGTAGGCCATAAGACATTTAATGTTTGGCCCATGGCCAAGGTAGGCCAAAAGACCAAGACTCATTGTTTGGGCTATGGCCACAGTAAGCCACAAGACCAAGGTTCAATTGTTTTGGCCCATGGCTGGGGTAGGCCATAAGACCCTTATTGTTTGGCCCATGGCCAAGGTAGGCCATAAGACCCTTATTGTTTGGCCCATGGCCAAGGTAGGCCATAAGACCTTTATTGTTTGGCTCATGGCCACAGTAGGCCATAAGACCAAGGTTCAGTGTTTGGGCTATGGCCAAAGTAGGCCATAAGACCCAGGTTCAGTGTTTGGGCTATGGCCAAAGTAGGCCATAAGAACAAGGTTCAGTGTTTGGGCTATGGCCAAAGTAGGCCATAAGACCCTTTTGAGTAACCCATGCAATCCTTGCTTATGTTCAGATAGGTTGAGTGTATTTGTGGCACATGTAAAGAGTACAGTGTATATATACATATATATATATATATATATACACAGATTGCAAGGAATGCATGTGCCTGTTGAAAAAATCTGTTGAGTGATTCTTCCTTAAAAGAAGAATTGGATGCTTGGAGTTGTATGCATTTTAAATGCTTGTTCACTAATGTTGTTTAACTGGGGATCGTAATGAAATATAGGACAAGAAGAAATTACCAGAGAAGAGAGATCACAGACAAAACAGTCAAGTTTTAAATTTGGTTTAATCCCCCCAAGTACTTGTGTCACTCAGGTCTAAGCTTATAAGAGAATGAGACTCCTTAAATGTAAATGTTTCCTAGTTAGGCCCTAGGTTGTAGACCTAATTAGGCTTGATTAGGTTAGGCTTAGGCTTAGGCTTAGGCTTAGACTAGACCATTTAGCCTAATTCTGCAATTTTTTTTTTTTTTTTTAAGTAAGGTTAAGGTTTGTAAATTCCCCACACACGGACCAACAATGCGAAAAATGCTCTGTATGAATTGGTCCACAATTAACACACCCCTTATATCTCCAGTCTAACTATAGAGTAGATCAAGTCTAGCCTAGAGGGGTCAGCCTAGAGATTCCGGAAATGGTCCAGAGCGGGCAGATAAATTGAGGTCCACAGTAGGATTCCTCACCAAATTAGGTTAGGGCAATCTACCTTCACCTTTGTTAAGCTATGAGTTGATGCTGGGTCTTAGGCCACAATGTAGGCCTAACTTGTCTGACCCAGCTTAATTTAATGTGATTAATTTGCTGGGTTAAAAACACAATTAGTCACTTACTGTTAGTTATTAGAGAGTCTCTTTTCTCCGGTTGTGTAATTGTCGAGAGCGTACTTGCTGGTGGGGATCTTTCTTCGGTGTCTGTTCTCGTCCCTTCCCTGTTGCGTCCTCTCGCCCCGTCCTTCGTTTTCGTTCTCCTTTGTTCTCCTCTTCGCGGGGCTTTTTCCACCAGCGTTGTCTTGGTTTTTTCCTCGGTTGGTTGAGCGGTAATGTATCTCTATTACCGAGCACGCTCTTCTCACACAGTATATAAATACTAGTGTGGAGAATAACTCTGGTGAGCAACCAATTGGTTTCATCCACCCAGTTATTGACATAAAAGGAATTTAATAATTGTTAGATTAACTACCTACCTACTCAGTGAACCATTTTCGTTACCTCCCAACTACCCACTCATCAGTTTTCCATAAAAGATCCCCACCAGCAAGTACGCTCTCGACAAAGCCAAGAAGGAGAAAAGAGACTCTCTAATAACTAGCAGTAAGTGACTAATTGTGTTTTTAACCCAGCAAATTAATCACATTAAATTAAGCTGGGTCAGACAAATTAGGCCTACATTGTGGCCTAAGACCTAGCATCAACTCATAGCTTAACAAAGGTGAAGGTAGATTGCCCTAACCTAATTTGGTGAGGAATCCTACTGTGGACCTCAATTTATCTACCCGCTCTGGACCATTTCCGGAATCTCTAGGCTGACCCCTCTAGGCTAGACTTGATCTACTCTATAGTTAGACTGGAGATATAAGGGGTGTGTTAATTGTGGACCAATTCATACAGAGCATTTTTCGCAGCTTGTATGCCATCTAGCCCACAACTTTTATCATCATCTAACTTATGAATAGCCTTCCAGATTTCTGAGTCATTAATTAGTAGCTCCTCCTCAGAACGTTCTACATTTAGGCATATATTTAGTCTACCCCCCCCCCCCTAACAGTAGCTCGTTAGTTAATTTTTTAGAACAAATTTAGGCAGTTTCACGAATGAGAGATAGTTTGTAGATTGTAAATCAGGGCCGTATCCAGTCGGGCTTATTGGGTGTCTGTAACTCCCTCCTTCGTTGTCCCAGAAAAAAATTATATATAGATTATATATCTGATTTCTAAACTGTAAACTCCGTAACCAGGTTGGGGCCTTTGATCACGTCATTAAAGCAGTACAATAGCCTCAGCATCATGAATTGGCATCTGCTTAGTGCACCTGACTTTACACTTCATGGTCATGTAAAGTCATATCAGTCTTATAGTGACAGAAAGGCTCCTCCTCTCCTGAGCTTAATACAGATTGAGTAGTAGTCTGGAGTCAGTCATCCAACACCTTGACCATGGTCATTCGTCTTGGGTGGCGTCTTGCAAACATGGTGATAATGGTTTCCACATCAATGGCAATGTCACGGTGGATGTACATTAGAGCCAACCAAGTCAGTCGTTGTTGTTGTTGGTTAGCCGATCAGCCCACCCTGATCGAGCAAGACGGCGCGGCGGCACGTAGGTAACCGATCGCCCTCTCCGAAGTGGACCAGAGGTTCAGCGCACTAGTGATGTTGTGTTGTGTTCTATGTTGTGCTAGAGCGATAGTCTGTCATAATGTGTTCAATTGTTTGTGTTTGTGATGTGTCCTGGTACAGGTAGCAGGTGTCGTCTGCGTTTATATGTCTGTAAGTTGGGTGATGTCCACATCGGAATCGTGCTAAGTTAACTCGATCCGATCTGCTCAGGCTGGTCTCTGACCTGTCAATGGGTGGCGGCTTCGCACCTAGGACCGCATTCGGACCGAGTCGTGTCAGTGCTTTGTGGGTTAGGTTTGTGTGTGTTTTCTGTACTGTGATATGTCTGTGGGGCGTGGTATGGAATGGAGTATTTGATTATAATGTGTGTCTGGTGTTACCTTAATGGTGCGAGGTGTTGGTGCATGATTGTACACGTAGTGGCAAGGGTGTTGTACTGTTGTAGGTTAGTTGTCGCTGCTGCCATGAATTGTGTTCCCTTCATGTCTAAATGTTCCTTAACTTTCAGTATTTTTGTTTCTGTGTGTAGGTGTTCTATTGGTGTTGTTTGAGTGCATCCTGTAATGATACGAAGTGCGTTGTTTTGTATTGTGTGTAATGTGTTTATGTGTGTGTTTGAGATAATGGGTGCCCAGCATAGGCTAACATAGTCCATAACTGAGCGAATATATTGTTTGTATATAAGTGATGTTGTTTTCTGGTGGTGTCCAAAGTTTGTGCCTGTTAGTACCCTAAGCGTGTTAAGTCTGGACGTACATTTATTATTAATGTCCTGAATGTGGTTTGCAAGGTGATTAGCAAGATGGCTAGCAAGGTGAGGGTTGATTTTGTGGGCGCTACTTTGAGTCTATTGTGCGAGAGCCAGCCTTGTATACTGTTTATGTATGTTTGTAGGTTATTTGTAACGGTGTCGATGTTGTTGTGAGTGGATGTTAGAGTGATGTCATCTGCATATGATGATAAGGTAAGCTTGTTATCTATGGGTGTTGGAATGTCATGCATGTATAAGTTGAACAGTGTTGGTGAGAGAACAGAGCCTTGAGGGCTCTTTTCTCTCACCAACACTGTATGCGACCGGATTCCCGCTGGGGGTGTCCCTTTGAAACCGTCGTTCAAGAGTAAACTTTGAAAGTCCTTATTCTAATCGATAAATAATCATCAATTTCAACCAATACTCGTTTCAACCTTTAATCGTTGGAAGTCAACATCTTCCTTCCTTGAATAATCAATTTTAAAATTAGAAAGAGCCGTTTTGAGCAGAAAACTGAGATATGTTTATAAAAAACCTCTGAACAGTTAGCTAGAATAACGTGAAAAAAGTGTTAGCAGCTGATGAGGAAGCTTCTAACAGTGGCTGTATCATCCAGCGCGGGACACGTCAACGTGAAGAAGAGGCGACGCCAAACCGAAACATCAACGCGCTGGTGGCTAAACTTCCTCAAATCTCCGGGCAGCGAGTTGTCTACGGCTGGCCAGACTGGCAGTCGACGGTCTGTTGCATGGCACGGTCAGTCAGTCGTTCTGTGGCCATGCTGTAACGAAGATAAATCTTCAGGTGCTTCAGTTCACTGAATGCTCGCTCTGCAGTGCAACTGGTGACTGGTAGGCTGCAAAGGATGAGGAGCAGCATCTTCATGTTGGGATACATGGCAGTACAGGGTGAAGTGTCTGTGATGTATAGCATTAGGCTAGGTTAGTAACTATATCTGCTGACCTATTGTATTTCAATGAAAGAAGACAAGTGTACAGGACAAGATGTAAACCTGATACTCGGCAAACACACTACGTAAATACAACGTTACGTTGTATTCTGGTTGAATCTTGATCGTGTCAAAAATTGACGTAGTCACGACATAAAATTTAAGTAAGTTACATTGCAACGTTGATACAACGTTGCATAATGACGTTGTATACACGTGAAGTACAAGTAAACTTCTGACGTAATTTTTTTGTACATAGCATAGACGTTGTCTGCACGTAAGGTTTTACATCCACAGCATATAGTTTCATATTACATTATTCTTTGTTACAAAATTGTAACGGAGTTACATACGGCAGTGGTTTCCAAACTGTGGGGCGCGCCCCCATTGCCTCCAAAAATCTGATTAATAATACAAATATGAATAATTGTAAATGTCATTTTAGTTAGTTGAATCGTTGATAACACTGTACAACAGTGAAAAAAAAACGGAAATGAGATAATTTTTATGGCTAATTATATGCATAGATTGCAAAAATAACTCATTTATTTGTATCACCCACCGATTTTATGAAAATGACCCTATTTCATTGTATCATTTTGAGAACCACTGGTTCTCTGAACGCATCTTTTACATTTTATTCAGTCATGCATATCCTGTGGTGGTGGTGTTCGGCTCTGTGTTTCCACTTTGATTTTTATGAAAAATTTCTTTCAGTAATCATTTAAAACAAAATTGTCAGCCATATTTTATCATAAATCGGTGCTATAAGTGAGTATTATTGAATAACAGCTATCAAATTATGTATATTTCACCGACAACGTCTATATTGTGTGAAATTGCAAATTGATCTATCATTTTCTTATTTTACAGGTTTTTATTGATGTTATGCTACAATGCCTAGAGATGCAAAAATTCGCCAACATGTGAAAAAGCTTTATGAATTATACTTCACATGCAAAGTTGGTGATCAGGACAAGCACTGGGCGCCTCATATCTGCTGTGTGAGATGTACAAGCTCGTTATCTGCATGGTTCAAAGGCACCGGTCCTGGTTTGGGATTCGGTGTCCCAATGGTATGGAGAGAGCCGCTGGACCATTCAACTGATTGATATTTCTGCTTAACGAACATCACAAGTTTGAATCTTTTATTTTTCTGAATATACGTCAAATTTGGTGTTTTCAGCACATTTTAGCATATCCTGCTCTGCATAATGTATTACACAATTATGCTATCTTAAGTAGTCATCAATGTCTATTGTCTCACATTACAGGTTGCAACAGAAAAGGGAAAAAGGCTATAGTCTACCCAAATCTTCGTTCTGCTGTGCGTCCTGTGGAACATTCTACAGATATACCCATTTAGGGCGGGTCATACTATGCATTTTTTTTAAATCAATGGAGAGGGGTGTTCAAATGACATATTTTGGTGTATAGAACACAATTCTGAAGAAAATATTTAATTCTGATAACCCTAACCTACATCATTTTGCAATTGATTATTATTAAATTGTTGATTATTTTACTATTGTAGTTACCCCAGAATATGTCTTCTCACGTTTTCTATCATGGCTGCTCACGTTATCTCTCATAGAGCATTGTTCTAACTAATTCATATAAACACATATAATGTAATTCATATAATAATAATAATATTTAAATACTCAAATAAAAAGGTGTGCCATTCCACTTAATTGTAATTATCATACAGTTTGGTATATGAAATATTTTGACGGTTTTCTGGCGCGCATAAGGCCATTTTCTGAGCCACCTTTCTCAGAGGCTAGAATGTAACGTTTCAGAACATTCTAAAACGTTTTGTGAAATATTTGAAGTGACTCATGATTTATGAAGCTATTTTACCACCTCAGCTTGTAGTGAGGGGATAGATTTAGTGATTATCTACTGATATTTTTTTGTTACTGTTCACATGTGAGTATTATTCTGTTATATTTTAGAAAAAGCTATTTCTACGCATATTATAGTGATACATTGAGCAAAATTTAATTAACAACTTTGATTTGAGCTAAAATTAGGTGGTTCATTTTTAGTACAACTGAGCAGTATGAGGCCTATTTCAATGTTCTAAAGAATATTTTTAGGATGTGTTTCTTTAGTTTTTTTTAGAGTACATGAACAAATTATTTGCATTACAGACAACAGATAAATTAGCATTTTATAACATTTTGAAACCAAAAAAGCATAATGTGTTTAGCATTTGCAGATAAATTTGTTCTTGCCCATTTCAGCTCTTTTTTTTTAACCAAGAATTTTGCGCTGAAAAGAGTTAATACCTGTCTGTAGTGGATACTTAACTGTTGTATTATTGTTTTTATTTCAGTGTGAACTCATTAAGAAAATGGCTCAAGTCAGAACAAGGACGAAATCAAGTTCTCATCTGAGTAATCTTGTTGGCACTGGCCGGGAGCTGTTGGTGTCTGAACTGCCAACTGTGAGGGATATCCTGAGGTATGGCATCTACTTGAGGAAGCAAAGTGAAGATGACAGGAGGAACTACCCAGTGGACAAGCTGGTGAGTGACATCTACCCTGGTCTGATTTGTCAGTGGAGCAAAGCTAATGCTCTTTTCAAGCCACCTGTTATCAATGAAAAAGTGACCATCATGTCCAAGCTCAAGGAGGTCTGGAATCAGGCAGTGAAGTTTTCTCTTGGGAAGGGCAAACTTGATGCCAAAGAGAGGCTCATTGTCAAGTTAGACAAGTTCTTTGATATTTTGACTTGCAAGTGTCAGATTACCAGTTGTGAGGGGGGAGGCTGTGAGGGCTGTGTTATCCAAGCCCACATTAACTGTTCCTGCAGCAGAGAGAAAAAGATTCCTGTGAAAGATCTTGCCTACATCAAGGGACAGAAAGAGAAGGTTGGAAGTAAGGGACCCCACCAAATAGGGGGTCCTGATCTACCAGAGCACAAGAGACAGGTGAGGACATTGAAAAGGCAGTGGATGGAAAGGAAGCCAGAGAAAAGGAGGAGGAGCAAGGAGGAAAGTGCTGCAGTAGCAGAGAAGGCAGCCAGGAAGGATGTTAAGAGATTTTTGGCAGATGGTGATGAGGATCTGGAATTGGAGAGAAGTGGTGAAGAAGATGAGTTTGTTCCTGAAGTTGAGCTCTTCCCTCAAACTGACCCTGAGCCAGCAGCTTCGGCAAAGGTACAGAAAAACTATGATGAGATTCAAAACATTGCCCTTGCTAGTGTAAGCAGGGCCGGATTAAGACCTTTAGAGGCCCTAAGCACTTAAAAAATTTTGGTGCCCCATATATATGTAATTCAAAATATAAACAAAAATAAACCATAAAATAAAATTTTATTTTTTGAAATGAAACAAAACTTACAGTAAGATGGAAAATAATGTTTATTTTTGTATACTTCCACTTCATTTATATTTGAAAAGTTTTCTCCTACTTTTTTAATTGCAAAGTCTTTGATCAGATCCTCAAAACTAATCTTACGTAACACATCTGCTTCTATACTTAGTAGAGATAAGGCATCCAGCCTGCCTTGTTGCATAGTTGTTCTGTTGGTATTTTTAATATACTTCAACTGAGAAAATGAACGCTCAGCTGAGCAATTTGTGACCATTAATGTTAAAAATATACGAAAGGCAATTTCTACATTTGGGAAGGCACACTCAATATTGTCTTCTACAATTATTTTATAAAGTTCAGCATGACTGAATCTTGTTTTTACATTTACTATAGCACACGAAAATATTTAATCTATATGTATTTTTAATATGGCGCTCAAAGATTTGATATAAGCAAAATAATAACGCAAAGCGTAAAGTGTGTGATTACAACGAAATATATTATTCTCTCAAAAGGGTTGTTGTTCACTACAAATTCAAACAATGAAAAAAAAATACTATATATGAATATATATAATTCAGTTTTCAACAGCTTATAGGCTATAAGCCGCGATTATAATAGTATAATAAATCCATGGTAAATCCGACAATGGAAAATTTCTGTGGTGCCCCCCTTCCCTTGATGCCCTAAGCACGGGCTTATTTTGCTTAATGGTTAATCCGGCCCTGAGTGTAAGGTATGGCATAGGGTGACTGAGGCTTCTGCTAAGTACTTCTCACAGGAAAAGAGGGATGGAGGGATCAGGGCTCAGGAGACCAGCAGGAAGCTGATGTCCAAGTCTGAGTCAAAGCAGGATTTGTGCAACCTGGCAAAGTTCAAGATGTCAGGAGAATGATCTTTGTAATTATATCCAGTGATATACATGCAGTTCACCTATTAATATAATGTAAAGTTGATTTGGCCTTGTCAATATAAATGATTTACCTTATATCTTTTAATATATTATAAAGGGGTTCAGAAGGGTAAAATTGGCAATTTAGAAATACAAAATGATGTAGGTTAGATTTATCCTATCCAAAAAATAAGCTCATATTTGAATTCCCCATGTAAAAACACATCATTTAGACACCCCTGATGGTAGGATTTCCTTCAGATTCATGGTGTCACCTGAGTACGACCCGCCCTAATACCCATCCCTCGTCCTCCAGCTGAAATGCCGACCGATAACACAGACTCTGACAAGTCGGAATCAGACGGCGAATGCTATGAAGCTCAAATCGAGTCCAAGAAAGAACATCATCTCATCACGCAGCCTGAACTCAATGATTTGGTCCGTGATTTAATACTTACCAAGCAACAAAGTGAACTGCTGGCCTCACGTCTACAAGAATGGAATCTGCTGGCGGAAAATGTACGAATTACAGCATTCCGAAATCGCTCCTTGGATTTGCAGGAATATTTCACAATGAAAAACAATCTTTGTTATTGCATTGATATACATGGTCTGTTCGATGCTCTGGGTTTGTGCTATGAACCGAATCAGTGGAGATTGTTCATTGGTGCATCTCTGTACATTGTTACGGGTGTACTGCTACACAATGGGAACACAATGCCTTCTGTTCCGATCGTTCATTCAGTCGTCTTGAGAGAAACATATGACAATGTTGCTTTTATTCTGGACTGTATAAAATACAATGAACATGAATGGCTTATCTGCGCAGATTTGAAGGTTGTGGCTATTCTCAATGGATTGCAAACTGGCTATACGAAATACATGTGTTTCCTATGCAAGTGGGATAGCCGAGCAAGGTCTGAACACTACACACGCTCATTATGGCCGCCGCGAGATAATTCCTCACCTGGATCCCACAATGTTATTCACAAACCACTAGTACGAAAGGAAGAGGTTATCTTGCCGCCACTTCACATAAAACTAGGGCTGATGAAACAATTTGCAAAGGCGTTGAAACAGGATAAGCCTGCCTTCAAATATCTAAAGGAAAAATTCCAAAAATAAGTGATGCCAAGATTAAAGAAGGTATATTCGTCGGCGCTCAAATTCGCCAACTCATGCTAGACGAACACTTTGAAGCGGTGATGGATGAGGTTGAGTTCGCAGCCTGGCGTGCATTCAAAAACGTGTGCAGCGGTCTACGAGGAAAGACTAAATACGACAACTATGCTATACTTGTGGATCAACTTATCAACTTAACTCATACCAACGTCTCGGATGCAAGATGTCATTGAAAATTCATTGTTTGCATTCACATCTCTCATTCTTTCCGGAAAACGCATCTGCTGTTAGCGACGAACACGGGGAGAGATTCCACCAGGATATAGCGACAATGGAGAGTCGATACAAAGGGAAGTGGAGTCCTGCTATGCTGGCCGATTTCTGCTGGAATTTAAAGCGTGACCAACCAGAAGCATCACACAAACGCCAGCATAAATACAAATAATGAGTTGAAAACAGTATAATACGAGCGTTTTATGTTAATTTTGTGCATATATGTTGAAGTATAGCAATAATTAAACTGTTCCATATGATAAAGCCTATCTGTATTTTTTTGGTATGAAGATTTTAAGCAGTCATTACAAAAAAACGTGACGTGATAGAAAAAAACTATTTTCAGATTTGGAATCAGCACACTCGAAATATTAACAATGACCGAATGTTATTCCCGTTTTTTTTTCTGAACTGAAAATTTGTTGTACAGTGTAATTAATGGGGGGCGGGCGTGCAACCATAATTTTGGGGAGTTAGGGGGTCTTTCGTAACATAATGTTTGGAAAACACTGACATTCGGCATACTACTATTTCAAATAGGGCGCCTTTGTTCGACCAAATTCTATCGTTGAGAGTTGAGACAACGTTGTATATACGTAATGTTTACGTAATATCACAACGTTGTGAAGACGTAACTGAGCCCACACAAATTTACGTTGTATCTACGTCACAGTGCTAAAATGAAACCTTGTGACAACGTTGTATCTACAAAAATTGTTAGCTGGGCAGCTACCTACCTTTATTGCTGTAGTATAATAAATTTGCCAAACCTTTTCATGTATGATGTACTGTATGTAGCTCCTCAGATCACTTTCAGCCATCTGATCTACTCACCTCTGCTGCTTCACATTGTAATAATCATTTACGAGGTAGCAAAACAGTATTGTTGGACGGGAGTGAATAAATATTTAGACTAATAATTGTAGATAACTCTTTTGGTAAATATTTGGACCAATAATTAAAAAAATATCTTTTGGACAATAAGATTACAAAATTTTGGGGGAGCATGCCCCCGGACCCCCCTAGCAGGCCGCGCAGCTTTGCCGTGCACATTTTGTCCAACACTGTAACCCCCACCCTTTCTCATACTCTGGATATGGCTCTGTAAATATATTGTTACCGTAAGTTATGTAGGCTATTTCGGTAGTAGTACAGGGTGGGCCGTAAGTTTCCATACATAGGAAAAATAAACATTTTTTTATGGACAACCATTTTTATTTATATAATATGCTCTACATGGTTGCCATTGTTTTGAAAACACATTTCAATACGTGTTCCCCACTGTTGATGAACACGCATTAGCACAGTTGACGTTATGCTTGTAATGGCGTTGGTGATACGTTCCTTTAGATGATTTATGTCTCGTATCTTTTCCTGATACACCATGGCCTTCAAGTGCCCCCAAAGATAGAAATCAAGGGGGTGAGATCTGGGGATCTGGGAGGCCACTCCACAGGAACACGCCGACCAATCCAAGCATCCGGAAACTGCTGATCCAAATACCGACGCACGTGAAGACCATAATGAGGTGGAGCTCCATCTTGCTGGAAGTAAACTGGGAAGTTACCTTCCTCGTTTAGCAGGGATGGGAAAATCTCTTCTTGCAACATGTAAAGATACCTTTCGGCATTAAGATTTCCACTGACAAAAATTGGTCCAATAATTCTGTCACCCCATATCCCGGCCCACACCATCACTTTATCGGCACCTGCAACATTTCCAGTTTTCTGAAACTTGTTAATAAGTTTTGCCACAGTGTCGTGTGTGATGTTCGTTCCATGTTGTCTGTTAAAGTTCATTGCAACCATGCGACTGCTTCCCGACCCAGCCATCAGTATGATTTCAATTCGTTGCTCTTTCGTCAAACGCATATTCTTAGGGTATCTGAAACATAAAAACAAACGTTTAATTTTTCCTATGTATGGAAACTTACGGCCCACCCTGTAGTTAATAGTGGTATGTTAATCAGCTCATTTAAGATTGACATTTTGCAAGATTTTAAATGGTAAATAGATTGTAAATAGTGTATATTCTTAGCTTAAGTTATGTAGGCTAGTTTGATAGCAGTAAATAGTTACATGTTAATTAGCTGACTTGAAACTGATGTTTTGAAAGATTTTATTATTAGCTTAGACTAGATAGAAGTAACAGTCGGCCTAATTCTTCACTGAAGGTCAGTATAACCTAGGTATAGGCCTAATTCTTGTAGCGAAGCTTAGCCTAGGTACAGGCTTGGATAGGCCGAGATTTCCTCTCGCAACATTGCATTCTATTGAAGGTAAGATCAAAGCCTACTAGGCTTTGATACGATCCGATCGGATGGCAAAATTTGAATTCACAATAGCTTAGTAATAGCATAGTCCACACACACACACACACACACACATATATATATATATATATATATATAATTTTTTTTTTTTTTTTCGCTACTCTGCAACTTAATTAGTTGGTTGGATTCTGTTCTGTCTATTTTTTTTTTCTATTTGATTCAGTTTGGTCGTGTTTGTGAGAGAATTATGATATGCTGTTCGTGTGGTTTCTGACTGAGAACTTGATTGAGTTGATTCGTCATGTGCCCTAGATGAAGAGAAAGCATTGGATGTTTTTATCTTTTCAATATTAAACATACACTCATAAAACATATACTATTTGAAAGCTCGCATTTTTCTGAGTCTAAAAATGTAGTAATCCAAAAGTATCAATAGCAAATAAAAAGTAACTAGGTTTAATTGTTTGACGCGTGACGTAATTAATTACAGTACATTATAAAGGTTGGCTAAGTTATAAATCTTCAGTCTGTGTTGTAAGATGGTATTTTTGGTAATTGTTACGCTAACCTAACATGAATATGTTATTACATTATCATTTGTATAATTTAGGTCTCGAGGTTACAGGCAGTTTTTACATAGTGGAGCCACCTCGATGGGCCGAAGTGGCCCCTAGTGTGCCCACTATAAAAATTTCTTGTTATGTACGGCGGCGGAGCCCCCGTAAAGATCAGGCATCACAAATTGATCGTATAGGATTTTATATTTAAACCTAGTTTCTTTTTATTTGCTATTGATACTTTTGGATTACTACATTTGATAATTTTTTACTATCACTCCGGTCTCTTCAATTCCCATAATTTATAGGTCAATGGATTTGTTATTACACCAGGAATGCGATTTGGATAGTCTCAAGTGAGGGAACTGGCCCAAAACTAAGTTAGGACATAGTTTGTTTTGGGGTATGTGTGTGAAAAAATACCCTAAAATGCAGGTAATTCCTTCAGTAGAGACTATCTAGGGCGTATTCGCGATGTAAAAACGAATCCATTGATATATAAATTATGGAAATTGTAGAAATAGCCAACATGAGTGACCTAAAAGGTATATATATATATATATTATTATATATGTAGTAAAACGAACACTGCATATATTCACTGTATATATATATATACTGTAAAACTATACTAACCTAACCTAATCTACCTAACCTAATTTTAGATACTACTCTTACCTGTATATATATATATATGTATATATATATAATATATATATATTTTTTTTTTTTAAGTTCAGGAAGAACCGATTCACCTCTATTTAAAAGGGCATATCTCAGCGGAAAAACAAAGAAAAAGGGAGAGGAAAGACAGAGGAAAAGAAAGGGTGGAGGGGACAGTCGAAGTGGAAAAAGACAAGGATGACAAGGACTGCAGGGTCGAGCCCCATCATCCTTGGGTGCTAGGGCCGGGAGGGCGCACGTGAAACCTCCAGGAACAAGCACGTACAAACGAGCACAAAGAGCACTCAAGAGCACGAGCTTAGAACCCCCTTGCGGGGATATATATATATATATATATATATATATATATATATATATATATATATATATAAGCAAACAACCACAAGGAAAAGGAAACACAAAGTCCGAGCGTGTAGCCTTTGTTTGGGTTCTTGATATTTCAAGCAGAATATGTATCTTGCTAGATATCCAACAAAATACTTTTCTGTTTTTATCAAATACACACTTATTACCACAAACAATACCTTCCTTTTTTTTCTTAGGGCAAATAAATTCTTTTAGCAATACACTGTGCTCTACATAAAAATTAAATGCAGCCTCTTCTTCATAAAATTTGCATGAAGTTAAACATAGTGAGTAATTACAACCATCGCAAACTGGCACCATCGTGACACTAAAATCTTATGAGTTCAGGTCAAACCCCCCAATTTTGTTAGTGGTACCTTCCTAACCTTTGTGGGATCAGCCATTTTATCACTCCCAAAAACATGATCTGCGATTTTATCGCTCAAAAAAATAATTTCTTAACATTAATTTTATAGCTTTAATCGGCATTTGCCTTCATATTGTACTTAATAGTTAAAAAAATGTAAAGAGTCTTATGGTAAACTTTATTTTTAGTTTCTAGAGGCTGGACTGATAGTAAAAAATTACCCTACATTTTTAGACTCGGAAAAATGTGAGCTTTCAAATGGTATTTTTATGAGTGTACCTATGTTTAATATTGAAAAATAGAGCGCTCCTAGAGATTTATCCCACCATTGAGTCGCCAAATACAAATAGGGGTAATTGTATACAGTATCCCCCTCACCTCAGTTTCTAATAAAAATTATGGTAATTGCATACAACATCCCCCTCACCTCAATTTTATGAAATTGACTTCACAATCAATGTAAAACCTTTATTTATAGCATGTAATTACCTTATTTATTTTCAGAAACCAACCTAACCTAACCTAATCTAACCTAACCCTAAGATATACCCTAATGGGATACGTTAAATAAAGTAATTACATGCTATAAATAAAGGTTTTACATCGATTGTGAAGTCAGTTTCATAAAATTTAGAATCTTAGTTAATTAATATTTTTTAAAAGTCCAATATTATAATCATGCAACTCGGATAGAGCCTATTTTCACAGCCAATCATATATGGTGGAGGTTGATCACACAATGATTCAATTGTAGGTAATGGTTCAGAATATGGGTGCCACTTAATTAAGCAAAATTTTGAAAAATACCATATAGACAAAGTTGTTTCTCTCATTAAAATACGTTGATTGCATGTGTCGCATAGTCAAAAAAACGAAGTTAGAAAATTATGAAAAACATATTTTTGGGTATGAATCTAGAAAATTTTGAGTTGGAACCTACTATCGTATCGTTCATTCACTTCAGTTTGAAAATGGCTTTGATCTGTGATGGGTGTGCGGTGACGCTAGTAGAGCTCACATGGTATTCTCCCTTTAAATGTAGTGTCCAATTTGTATAATTTAGGTCTTAGGGGTACGGGGGCAGAGCCCCCATAAAGATCACATATCACAAATTGATCGGTATAGGGTTTTATATTTTTTAGGTTAGTTAGGTTTTTCTCATGGTTTTTGATGTGTTTCATGACACGTGGTGTTTTTTCCTCCAAAACATGCTAAAACCATTGGTTTCCTGTTGTTTAGGATAAATCTGACCATCGCTATTACAGTAAATTATTGCTTGTACTGTGTTCCCTCACCCAAAACCCCCAGTGGTCTTCCCAGATTGTAGGAGGGGTTGGGGGGGTGAAATCACTTCAAGCAATAATTTACTGTAATGGTGATGGTCACATTCATCCTAAACAACAGGAAACCAATGGTTTTAGCATGTTTTGGTAGAAAAAACGCAAAAATTGAGGTGGTGCCCATATTCTGAACCATTACCCAACTGTAAATTAAAAAGTCATATTTAAAGAATTTAAAGTTAATTAAAATTTTTCTTTTGTAAATAAATTCAAAATGCCTTTAAAGTGTGCTGTGGTACAGGTACGGTACTTGATTTGTAACAATGTAGAAATTTCAATAAATACTACAGTTGTTTTTTAGTTTGGTGTTATTGCAGTTCCGTATAGGGTCATTCCAGCTCAACTGGTACAGATTTCAGAAAGTTGGTCGGGTGACCATCTCTGATTTTCTTCAAATTTTCAGGGTTGATTCATACACCATTCAATAGCTTAAATCTAAAATTTTAGCTTCCTCAGTCAAAAACTTTTAATTTTATGGTCGCTTAAATGGCCCCCACCTTCGACAAAAAATGCCCATGTTGGGCTTGATCGGCCAATGCCTTTATTTTGAGAGGCCTTGAAAAGTGTCTTCTAATAGGAGTAGAAGCTTCAAATTTGTCATGCCAATACAACTTCTGGTGGGCTTTTCAATTTTGCAAGCTAAAAGGCTGTGGAACAAATAGTTTGAGTTACAAGGGCTTAAACATGGTTCCGTTTTGAAGCTTGCATCAATTCCTCCCACTTTTACGACTCTACCATTCTCAAAAGTTTTAGTTCTACATCAATCACAGCTGTTTTAATACTCCTAATAGTCTCTATGGGTTGTAAATTTATGAGGGAAATAAAAAAATAACCAAAAAAGGATTTATTTCTATTTTTAAAAATTTCCAAAAGTTGATATTTTCACAAAATTTGCAAAATTAACATAAACTTTGGGGCTTAATATAAAGGTGTCCGAAATTAGTCAGGGAGTTGATACTTCTAGTAAAGAAAGATACATATGTGTACAAAAATATATATTAAGGAATAGATCTCAACTCAACTCCTTCATATAGTTTTGGCTATTCAAAGAAAAGTACTTTTTGTGAAAAATTCTGAATTTTTTCAAAATTTTGAAATGTTTAAATTTCTTTTTACAACATTGAATTGTAATTTTACTTCCATTTTATTACTTGGTAAGTTAATTCACAAATGTTAAATTATCTAAATAAGTTTTACTCATAAAAAAGACATAATATACTGGTCAAAAAAAGAAACGCAATTTTTGAGATTTATTAATAAACATGAGGACTCAGTATATAGTAAATGATTCTTTAACATAACAAACAGTCAATAACGCGTATGGCTACCCCTAGCCACAATGCAGGCTTGGAGTCTGGCCCTCATCGACCTCAACAGTCTCTGCAGGAAAGCAACAGGGATGGCCCTCCACTCTTCAATAATTGCATTGGTCAGTTCCCTGATGTTCTGCGGCTGATGCTGACGTCTGCGAACTCGCCGTTCAAGTTCATCCTGTGCGTGCTCTATCAGTGACATGTCTGGGCTGAAGGCTGGCCATGGTAAGGTCTGCATCTGTTGTCCCTGCAGGTACGCCTGCACTATCCTGGCTGCATGAGGTCTGGCATTGTCCTGTTGCAGGAGCACCAATTCTGGATGTTGCCTCATGAATGGAAGAACATGTGGGTGAAGAATCTCATCCCTGTAGCGCTAGGCAGTCAGAGTGCCATCAACAACCACCAGCTCAGTTCTTGAAGCAAAGGCAATTCCTGCCCAAACCATGACACTTGGTCCTCCCCATCTGTCATGCTCCACTACTGCAGCATCTGAGTATCGCTCCCCTGGTCGTCCGTATACCCTGACACGGCCATCAGAATTGGACAGTCTGAAGCGAGACTCGTCAGAAAAGAGGACTTGGTTCCACATTCTTTGTGTCCAGTCACGGTGCTGATAGGCCCATTGCAGGCGTCGTTGCCTTCTTGCATCAGTGAGAAAAGGACCTCTGTAAGGCCTGCGGGATCGGAGTCCTGCATTACGGAGTCGGTTTCTGACGGTCTGGTCCAGGGCCGGATTAAGACCTTTAGAGGCCCTAAGCACTTAAAAGATTTTGGTGCCCCATATATATGTAATTCAAAATATAAACAAAAATAAACCATAAAATAAAATTTTATTTTTTGAAATGAAACAAAAACTTATAGTAAGATGGAAAATAATTTATTTTTGTATACTTCCACTTCATTTATATTTGAAAAGTTTTCTCCTACTTTTTTTAATTGCAAAGTCTTTGATCAGATCCTCAAAACTAATCTTACGTAACACATCTGCTTCTATACTTAGTAGAGATAAGGCATCCAGCCTGCCTTGTTGCATAGTTGTTCTGTTGGTATTTTTAATATACTTCAACTGAGTAAATGAACGCTCAGCTGAGCAATTTGTGACCATTAATGTTAAAAATATACGAAAGGCAATTTCTACATTTGGGAAGGCACACTCAATATTGTCTTCTACAATTATTTTATAAAGTTCAGTATGACTGAATCTTGTTTTTACATTTTTTTTTGCACTGAACTTATGGCACACATATGAGTGAAACTGCTGAAGCTCAGCAGAGAAATTAGTGTTCAAGTCCTCTGGGTAAGCATCAATCATCTTTTTACAACCCTGAGAATACCTTTCAATTTCAGTAGATGATGAAGTGGTGACATTATGTGGCACATCACTTAGAAAAGAAAATATCTCTGCTATTTCTTTGTATATCTCTCCTCTTCTTCTCATCTCAGTTTCAAGTTTGTCAACAATTGTGTAAAAGGTGGTGATAAGAAATTTATCTCTGGCATTCAGATATACTTCTGGTGCATCTCCGTCATTGGGTACCTTCTTTCTGATACGTTTGCGAGTTTGAGCTGCCTTGTAATCAACATCTGGTAGCATTTCCTTTGTAGCTGCTTCATATCTTTCAAATTCATCTCGTGAAGTGCACAGTTGGTCAGCTAATGATCCATACAGATCTGCACATGTTTTTAAGTTCACATCCTTATTCTGTAGAACTTTGCTTACTCTATGAAAATTTTGCAAAATCTCATCCCAAAAATTCAACATAAAACGAATTCTAGCTCTTGAATCTTATTTGCAATATTATTTGCTTCTCTTCTAGTGTCTCCCTTTTGTGACTGGTCTTCAGCTATACATTCTAACGCTTCTAAAATTTTAAGGAAAGATTTCAAAATTGCTGCTGTTGCCATAGCATGTGCCTCCCATCTGGTATCAGAGAGGGATTTTAAGACACTTTCATTTCCAATACAACCTTTAAGAATTTCCCACCTGCTGGTTGAGGCTAAAAAAAAGGTATAGAGCAACTGCACTGTAGAGAAGAAATTAACCGCCTCTTGACAGCAGTCAACAGCACTTCGGCCTACCAGATTTAGTGAATGGGCTGCACAGGGCACATACAGGGGTTGGACAAAATAATATGAACACCTTAATAAATGGCGGTTTTTATTCTTAATATGGAGTTGGTCCTCCTTTAGCGGCAATAACAGCTGCAATGCGTCGGGGAATTGATTCATACAGCTTTTGGACAGTGGCTAGAGGAATCCTGAGTCATTCTTAGAGCAAACCCTGCTCCAGTTCCTCCAAAGACGCCGGCGGTGGGAATCGGCTTCTGACCTGCTGCTCCAACTGACACCACAGATGCTCGATAATGTTAAGATCCGGGGATTGTGGAGGCCAATACAAGCGTTCTACTTCACTAACATGCTCTTCAAACCAGTTTTTAACGACCCCAGCGGTGTGGATTGGTGCGTTATCAGCCTGGAAGACGGCGCCGCCATTGGGAAAC
Organism: Bathynomus jamesi; assembly: GCA_023014485.1. Lineage (NCBI taxonomy): Eukaryota > Metazoa > Arthropoda > Malacostraca > Isopoda > Cirolanidae > Bathynomus > Bathynomus jamesi. The sequence goes on from JAJOZX010000234.1 coordinate 1,404,573, forward strand.
AGCGTTTGGACCATGGGATGGACCTGGTCAGCCAATATTGACAGATAGACCTGGGCGTTAACCCTACCATGCAGTACTACAGCTGGGCCAAGAGTATTCAACGATATTGCTGCTCAAACCATCACAGATCCGCCTCCATGCTTAACGGTTGGGGTCAGGCAGTCGGGGTCATAAGAATCTTTAGGCTGTCTCCAGACGTAAACTCGACCGGAACATGGAAATAATGTAAAGGAGGATTCGTCGGAGTAGACTACATTCTTCCACCGGTCCATTGACCAATTCTTATGGTCATTACACCATTTTCTGCGCCGCTCAATGTTGATGTGCGAAAGGAAGGGTTTGGCAATTGCAGCCCTCCCATGGTATCCAGCTCCATGGAGCTCGCGAAGTACAGTTCTGGTCGATACCGGGCTTGCAAGATGCTGGTTAAGCTCTGCAGTCACTTTTGGAGCTGTGGTCTTATGGTTCTTTGTCACAATGCGCTTTAGCACCCGGCGGTCTCGATCACACAGCTTCTTCTTGCGTCCACTATTGCATTTGTCGGTGCTTGTCTTTCCATGGTTTTGGTATGCAGACATGACCATAGAGACAGTTCCTCTGGATACATTGAACATCTGAGCGGTTTTCGTCACCGATGCACCAGCCATCCGCGCTCCGACAATTTGCCCTCTTTGGAAGTCTGACAGGTCTTTCATAACTGCTAATTCATAATTCACTCAGATCTGTAAAAACAACGTGAGGGTTATAATATGACGTATGCACTCTCTGTTACGCATTTAAATAGGTTTGCCAGTCATTTGACCGTTTACTTTGTGTCTGAGCAGTCCGTAAAGATAACCGCTGAAATCGGCGGGTGTTCATATTATTTTGTCTAACCCCTGTATATAGCAAACTTGTTTGTTTCTAAAAAATTTTGCTGCATCCCCTTATAACGCCCAGACATGTTGGCAGCGTTGTCGTAAGATTGACCCCTACATTTTGAAAAGTTTAGCTTACAAACTTCACGTAAGTACTGCAACACCTGATTTGCCATTTCCTCACCAGTATGGCTTTTCATTTTCAGAAAGGTTAAAAGCGTTCAATAGGCTGTCCATCTTTTAAGTACCTAAGTACAACACTTAACTGATCGATATGTGATAGATCTGGTGTTGAATCAACTGACAAACTAAAATAACCAGAAGATTTTACTTCGTCAACAATGAGTGCGTGGACCTTTTGAGCCATTAGTTGAATGAGTTCCTCACAGGTGGTTTTGGACAGGTAAGAAGGATTTCCTTTGCCAGAATTTCCATATTTCAAAATGTGACCTGCTAAAAATGGATCAAACCGGCTTATGAGCTCAAGCAGCCCTAAAAAATTCCCATTCTGCAATGATCCAAATCTTTCTTCTGTTCCTCGAAAAGACAAGCCATGTTCAGCTAACGTACAAATAACAGCTATGACACGCCTCAAGACATGTTCCCAGTAATCACACTCTTCCTGAATTTGTTTTTCCAACTGTTGTCCCAACCCCGCACCTTGTCTGCGAGTTAAGTATGTTAGCATAGAGTCTCGGTGAGTAGTGCTTTTTTCATGATGATCAATTACAATAGTATTTCGCCAGTCACTGAACCCTTCTCTTATAACAAAATGTGAGACATTTTTAGGAGCAAACAGTTTACAAACATAACAGTAAACTGATCCTGTTGATGGTGAATACAATAACCACTCTCTTTGTATTTCTCACCATTGGCTTTTGTCCCAACGAAAAGTTTTTGTGAACAGTATCTTGCTGGTTTGCCACTACTGAAATGCCGGTAAGACTTGTCAAATGGCCCATTGTGGTGTTGACAGTCACTGGGTCCACAAGCAATCCAATAAGCACATCATCAGCAGAGAAATCAAGCCACAACCCTGGATCTTTTGCTATATTTACTTCATCTTCTGCAGACTGATTCATTTCACCACCATCACCATGGTCCACTAAACTTTCATTTTCAGCAATTATTTCAACCCCAGAATGTCTTGTAAAGCAACTTGAATCAACATTTGCAGTAGAGGTATCAAGAGAATTTACAGGCAAAGTGAGATCAGTAGTGAGACATGTGGTAGATGAACCTGCTTGTGACACCTCGGTGATTCCAACGTCGTCATATTTTGATTTTGAAGTGATCAAAGTGGTATTTGTGTCCACTTCTGATGACGGAGATTGGTTTTGTTTCAGAATCGGTATATCATGTTGACGTTGTGGTCGTGGAACTTGTGTGAAGAAATCAGTCAGCTTTGCAGTCTTGGACTCTAAATCCAAAGTCTTCTCTTGTTTCTCTTTTGATAGTTTTCGCTTTTGTGCACCACTTAACTGAACACGTTTCATCTTGGTTCTTGGGGTCTGTAAAATACAGAAATAAAAAGAATATTTTATTTGTATATTATGTGGCAATCAACACAGTTACACATATCACAATCTTGGCTTTGTTCTTTTATTCTCAGAAAGACAAAATGGGAACCGTACACAACCAAAGTGGCAATTTAAATATAAGTGGCAATTAAATATAACTCAACCGAAATATCAACTCGAAATGTTTGAATACAAATCAAATCGAAAGAAGGAACCGAAACCTATAAAATAAAAATACTTAACATTAGAATTAATAATACGCCAATCTATAAAAATATCAATATTAACATTTCACTATTAACGAGCCACATTTTATATTTACATTTATTTATTTATTATTAAAACACAATATTTAATTATAGGAAATATGAACATTTGCTTAGGGCCTAAATTGTCCTAACTACGTTTGATGTTATATATACATTACAAATTATTCACTCTGGTTATTACAATCTAAATTCTTTTATACTGTTATGACATAGATAAATAAATTATAAAATAAAGATACGTGTATGATAAAATATTGTTATATATACAAATAAAGTACACTTCATAGACTTACCCTAGAGAAAGAGAGAGCAACAGATAAACTTCTTCAACGCTAATTAACTTAGGTCAGTATATCTTATTATTATAATGGCCGTGATAAACATCACTTGATACAACAGCAATATAGAGAGTTTATAGTTTCTTTTATTTTAATATTAATTTATATTACAATTCTATAAACCTAAATCTTTCTGTAAAACATACCAAATGATTATTGTAAAATATATATTTAATATTATATGCACAAATCACACGTCAGAATAACTTCCTATAGCACACGAAAATATTTAATCTATATGTATTTTTAATATGGCGCTCAAAGATTTGATATAAACAAAATAATAACGCAAAGCGTAAAGTGTGTGATTACAACAAAATATTTATTCTCTCAAAAGGGTTGTTGTTCACTACAAATTCAAACAATGAAAAAAATAAATAGTATATATGAATATATATAATTCAGTTTTCAACAGCTTATAGGCTATTAGCCGCGATTATAATAGTATAATAAATCCATGGTAAATCCGACAATGGAAAATTTCTGTGGTGCCCCCCTTCCCTTGATGCCCTAAGCACGGGCTTATTTTGCTTAATGGTTAATCCGGCCCTGGTCTGGTCACTAATTCTGTTGTTGTGGATACCAGGTGTCTCTCTGGCTGTCTGACGAGCATTCCGCTGCCGATGACACAGGTGCTGCAGTACAATGTGGCGATCCTGGCATTGGGTCATCACACGAGGTCACCCACGTCTTGGCAGGTCCTGAACACTTCCTGTGGCATTGTACCATCTAACAAGCCTAGAGATTGTGCTGGGATGCACATGCATTCGTTGTGCAACTTGGACAGCAGATATGCCTGCATCCAACATGCCCAAGGCACGACCTCTGTTGACCTCTGAGAGTCGTGGCATGCCTCAATCGTGGGAAAAAGTTTGGTTTTCTCAACGGGCAGTGTGTATTCTGTGAAGTCAAAGAAAAAATGCATGCCTTCATAAAGAATACATTCAATTTAATCTCTGTTTATTGTTTGTAACAAAATGGGGTCTTAGCCGGGATTAGTCAGGTTTAAAAACATGCACTAAGTGGCTTTAAAAGATTTGAACAAACATTTAACCATAATCTTGAAACTGTGATAATACCACTAACAACTTAAATTTTACACCATATGCAAGCTAATTGCGTTTCTTTTTTTGACCAGTATATATACCGTACCTAGATTATTACTACATTTGCAGTTAACACAACAGATGGACCAGCTTGTAGGCTCAATACTTGGATCTACCTAAGTAAATCATGTAGAACCGTGTTCTACTGCTCTTTAAGCACTTCCTAGTAATTTAAATTATGCAGTTAGTACAGATAAACTAGCAGTAACCACCATTTTCAATACAAAACCTTAAATTTAAGTAGCTTTGTTGTATTACTTCCCTTAATACAAGTGTACAGTACTTAGCTATATACAATAATGAATTCCTGAGTTTTTAAGCATGTGAATTATTGGCTGTAAGTTCATATTCTTTTTTTAATGTGTTGTTTTATGTAAATTTGTATGTAAACTTATAAAGGGTGATCCAGAGAAATGGGACCCAAAAGAAACCCCTGTAACTCTTAAAGTATAAGTCCTTTTATAAAATCATACGCATCATTCGAAAGAGGATAGTTACAAGTTTGTACAGGATTGTATAGGTTTTGACAATACAAGACAAGATAAGATACAAAACAAAATAAAAGTGTTAGTTAAAACTAACCCTTCAAGATGACTGCATGGACTGTGGAACAGCTGCGTTTCATAACTGAGCAATATTATGAGCATGGAAGAAGTGTAGTTTCAGCTCAAAGATCTTTCAAGACAAATTTTCAGATGTCAAAATCACCTTCTAAGAAAGTAATCCGTCGGTGTGTCAGAAATTTTTCCCTAACTGGCAGCATTGGAAAAAGAAAACCAACTGGAAGAGTGCGCACAGCAAGGACAGACGAGATCATTAACAGAACTCATGAAATTGTACAGGATAATCCTAACATAAGCATCAGACGTGCTTCTCAGCTGTTAGGAGTTGGATATGGAACAACACACTGTATATTCAAGCAAAATTTAATGCTCTTTCAATATAAAATTCAAACAGTGCAACAACTAAATGATGGAGATTTCGCATGAAGACGACAATTCTGTCAATGGATCCAACAGAAGGTAAATGACACCACCAATTTTCTAGCAACTTTGATTATGTCAGACGAAGCCCATTTCCACTTGAATGGAACTGTAAACAAATAAAATTGTCGTTTCTGGGCAACAGAAAATCCATTGAATATTACCGAAGTCCCGTTGCATAGTCAGCGTGTAACTGTTTGGTGTGGTCTTACTGCATCTCAGATCATAGGGCCATACTTTTTCGAGGATTCCACCGGAAACACGGTCACTGTAAATTTTGATCGCTACGAAAAAATGTTGACTGATTTCCTTATTCCTAAATTAAGAGATCTTTGTCTAGAAAACCACTGGTTCCAACAAGACGGAGCTACCTGCCATACCACGAGGAACTGCATGGCAGTTTTGCGTCAAACTTTTCCAGGCGAGTTAATCTCAAGATTTGGAGATGTTGAATGGCCTGCAAGGTCTCCGGATTTTTCTCCCTTAGTTTATTATCTCTGGGGATATTTAAAGAGTAGGGTCTACAGAAATAACCCAACGACCTTGCAAGAATTGAAGGCCACCATCACAAATGAGATACAGGCCATACCACCGCACACTCTTGCAAAAGTGATGCAGAACTTACAAGCGAGAACACTGGAATGCTTGGCAACTAATGGAGCACATTTGAAAGGAGTCATTTTTAAAAAATGAATATTTCATAATAAACTTGTAACTCTACTCTTTCAAATGATATATAGTTTTTATGAAAGGAATTAAATATTAAGAATATTTGGCTTTTTTTTATGGGTCCCATTTATCTGGATCACCCAGTATATAGCTAATAACTCTTATGTTTAGACACTGACTCAGGAATTTATTATTGTACTCAGGCTTTAAGTCTGATTGTCTTCAACACTCCATGGCCTCACAGCCATAAATTGGCAATTTATTATTCAGCTTGATACAGGTCTGTAGTTACTTAGGCTTTTTTTAAAATACTCCTCAATTTTAGATAAACAATCATTTGATAACTTGTACTGTCTCCCCATTTTCCCAGCAACTGTAGGTGGTTCAATTGAACACAAAACATGTTGGAATGGAATCCAGCAAACATCCTCTTGTTCAGGCCGTTTAAAAGGATTCTTTTTCATGAAATTTACTAATAGATCCTTCTCAGTATCACACACTTCAACTATGTTTCCAACAAACCAGTCACCTTCATAGAAACAGGCCACATATGTACCAGGTTTATATTGGTAAGCCACATTTTCTTGTGTAGCATTGAGGAAGGAAAGTTGTACGTTAAAGAAATTTTCATCACTAGAAATTTTGTACATTTTAATGCCTGTTGATGAAAGTCTAAAGCAGTGATATGAATGGGTTCCTGGGATTGTCTTAATTAAGGAATACCTTTTTTCTAACTCAAATAAATTAGCATTTTCCTCAATTTTAGCTTAATCAATGTACAGAAATTGTATACCATTAATATTAGATTTGCACCAATCGAACATCTCTTTTGGATTGGTGATGTGACCTTTACTTGTTGCTTGTAGACTTGCCCAGGCAACTAACCTTTTGACGGTGCCACCAACACCATCACAGGGGCTCTTTCCGTGAGAGGTGGCAAAAAAGTTCCATTCATATGTTAGTTGGAAATCTTTTTCATGTAACACTGAATTAATGATGTTTTTATAGTTTTTATATTGACTTGCTGCGCCATCGCTAAAGTAACAAATATGTTTTAGTTTAGGATTCTGACTTTTAAGTAATTTCAAGGCTTCACATAAAAAAGAATGAACTGCAGTTGTGTTGTGTGTAAGTGAATCTGATATTACACAAAAATTTGTAACTTTTAGTTCACCATCAACTTTTTGATAGCAGACTACCGGATGCAAGGTAGCCTGGGTATTGTCCCAGTGATGCCCTTGTACGGCATCCTGAATTATAAAACTATAGTTTTCAGAGAAGTCAACAAGCACTAATGCTGTAGAATCATTGAGGTTTTCTTTACAGTCAGACAAATATTTTGATTGGGCTTTTGCTATGAAATGGTGTACTTTCAACTTTTTTGCACTTTCACATGTGTCTTCTACTACATTCGAAATACTTTTTGTCATTGTGACCAGTTGGGTATGGTCTGTATGAAGCCACTGCTTAAAGGAAACCTCATCATCCATGTCATAATCATTGTTTTCAAAAATGGTAAGAAGCCAATCCCGTAATTCATTTAAACCAGGACATGTTTTGCAGTTATTAATCATGCAGTTTCTGGTTTCAGTGTTGCAGACTATTTTCCCTAGTAACTCTCTTAATTCTACTTTGACGGGGAGTGATTCACATAAAAGTTTAAAGTTCTGGTGTATTTCACAAATGCATACATTGTGTGATCCTTTACTCCCCACACCCATACACCATTTTGGTCTCAGTTCAAAAAACTTTGATTTGGAGATTTTGTCATTTGGATATTTATTTTTGTAAAGCGTATATAATTCTCTGATATTTGTCAACAACAGTATTTTCTGCTTGTGAACCTTCCCTTGTGGTGTTTTTATTGATTTGTAGTCTTTTTTACCAGGGCATTCTCTAGTATATTCATTGTTTTGGAAAAATTCTATCACTCTTTCCTTTATTTCATCGCTTATACCCTTGCTACTCTTTTTATTTCTCATTATAGGAAGGATACCTTCTTTTCTCTTTAAGGCCCTCACAGCATTAACCATTCTGGCTGACACTTCAAATTCTTTCATAATTCTTTCTCTGGACCAGGTTTTACCAATTGGAAGGAGTGTTAGAATTTGTATCTTTTCTTGTCTGGTACTAGTTTTACACTTTTCTTTCAGTTCCTCTATCATATGCTGATAACACTTTTCTTCCTCACTCTCTATAGGTTTCTCCGCTTCCTCATCCAAAATGCTAGGCTTCATATGAAGTACTTTTGACAGCTTTGATTTTGTTGATGTTTCAATTTGCTTTAGTTTCCTTTTCGCGTAAAACTTTCGATCTCTTGCTCTTACATACTTAATGGGTGAGCATTCTAGTGAACCTAACGTTTCGTCAAATGTCTCCTTAACTATTTCTTCTGGAACATATTCATCACTACCTGAGTCTTTTTCATCTTCAATCGTCTTGGCTCTAGAGAAGCATGTTGAGCAAAGTTTCTGTCCTGGTATCAGATTCAGTCTAGTTGCTATGTCTTTGTCAATAATTTGTAGTGATTCTGCAAATAAAGTAGGGTAATGTAAACTCTAAACACATTGGAAAATAATTTTAAAACCTCAACATTTGGTTATAGGCTATTCGTATAAAATATTCAAAACATATGCATTCAGTAGCACAGTATATAGCCTACCCTATTAAAATTAAATAGCTAATTTAGGTTACAATTTACAATATAAACTTCTTTATGAAATATAAATATATTAGTACCTATATTTACTTACTTGTTATCTTCTTTCGATGATTTCTCCATGGATCTTGGCAGCTACGTTGCATTTGTTGGTAATGCATTCCAAACATTTTTTCATGGTGGTAGCATACAGTAGCACTATTTGGGTTGATTACAGTTGCTTTTGTTCTCCACAATAGCAGTTTCCTTGTTTCATCTGTCAGCTCATGTAAGGTATACATACCCACCTTCCTGGTGAGTCTGTGTTCATGACATGGATCATCCAAGTACATACCAAAGCTGCACTTTGATTCTTGATTAGAATAAGCCATTATTACAGGCAGTAAAATTAAGTTAATTGCTCTAGTTAAATTTTCTGAAAATAAAAGATCATGATCTATAAAATAGGCCTGGACATTAATGATTAACCATCATGTTTTACATTTATAAGAATATACAAAGCGAAATGAGCTACCCAGAGCCCTTCGAGTCGCTGGTTGTTTTGACAGACATATTAAATTTCTTGTATGTTTTAGACTTATTTACATATTACAATTGTAAATCAACTTAATAAGTAATAAAATGGAAGTAAAATTACAATTCAATGTCATAAATAGAAATTTAAAAATTTGAGATTTTTCACAAAAAGCACTTTTCTTTGAATCACCAAAACTATATGAAGGAGTTGAGTTGAGATCTATTCCTTAATATATGTTTTTTTACACATATGTATCTTTCTTTACTAGAAGTATCAACTCCCTGACTAATTTCGGACACCTTTATATTAAGCCCCAAAGTTGATGTTAATTTTGCAAATTTTGTGAAAATATCAACTTTTGGAAATTTTTAAAAATAGAAATAAATCCTTTTTTGGTTATTTTTTTATTTCACTCATAAATTTACAACCCATAGAGACTATTAGGAGTATTAAAACAGCTGTGATTGATGTAGAACTAAAACTTTTGAAAATGGTAGAGTCGTAAAAGTGGGAGGAATTGATGCAAGCTTCAAAATTGAGCCATATTTAAGCCCTTGTAACTTAGAAACTATTTGTTCCACTGCCTTTTTGCTTGCAGAATTGAAAAGCCCACCAGAAGTTGTATTGGCATGACAAATTTGAAGCTTCTACTCCTATTAGAAGACACTTTTCAAGGCCTCTCAAAATGAAGGCATTGGCCGATCAAGCCCAACATGGGCATTTTTTGTCGAAGGTGGGGGCCATTTAAGCCACCATAAAATTAAAAGTTTTTGACTGAGGAAGCTAAAATTTTAGATTTAAGCTATTGAATGGTGTATGAATCAACCCTGAAAATTTGAAGAAAATCGGAGATGGTCACCCAACCACCCATGTACCAATTGAGCTGGAATGACCCAAAAGAAAGTGTTGACAATATCGAGATGACTACTTATCTTATAGTTTTATTGAAAGCCTTTTAGATTCAAGACAGCTGACATGTCTCTTGTGTAATGTTTCCTTATCAAATGAAGCTATGAAGCCATCAAGACTTCTTGATCACTTAAAAAGGAAACATCCAGATAAAGTTGGTAAGCCTATGGAATATTTCAAATATTTGAAAGAGGATTTTGAGAAGTGCAACACAATTCATTCTTTATTTAAGAAAAAAACAGACAAATGACGATGGTTTGATTGCTTCTTATAAAATTGCAGAAATCATTGCAAAAACTGGCAGTGCTCATACAGTTGCTGAGACTGTTATATTACCTGCATTAGAAGTAGCTAATTTCAACTGTGATGCATCAAGTTCCTTCTTCTGTTTTAAAAGTTTTACCATTAAGCAATAATTTGATTCAAAGATGGATAGATGAGATATCAGTTAACATTGAAGAGTTGCTTATTGAAAAATTAAAGATGATGAGATTCTCAATTCAGTTGGATGAATCCACAGTTATTGACAACAAGGCCCTTCTAATGGCATACGTTTATTATTTTGATGATGACTAAATTGCAAGAAGATATGTTGGTTGTGAAATTTTTATCAACTGACACCACTGGAGCTTCTATTTTTGATGCTGTCAAATCAGGGTTTGATGAAAAACAAGTACCATTTGAAAATTTGATATTGTGTGCAACTGATGGTGCTCACTCCATGGTTGGAAGACATAATGGCTTTGTTGCCCACCTAAAAAAAGCCTGTCCTGAAATTGTTGCGATACATTGTGTTGTACACCAACATCATCTAGTTGCAAAAAATATTAGTCCAGTTCTTCATGAGTCTCTTAATATAGTTATTAGAACCATAAACAAAATAGTCAAATAGCAAATATGATCGCCTTTTCAGAAAATTTTGTGTTGATAATGATGAACAGCATGTTAGACTACTTTTACACACAGAAGTCTGATGGCTTTCAAAAGGCAACTGTTTAGCAAGATTTGTAAGTCTTTATGATATGATAACTAGTTTTCTCGAAAAAGAAGGTGCCATGAAACTAGCAAAAGAGATCAATGAGCACAAAAATGATATATACTACATGGCTTGGATTTTTCGCAAACTTAAAGTATCACTTCAACTTCAAGGAAATTTCGTTAAGCTTATTGATTGCAAATGCATAGTAAAAGCATTTACTCAAAAACTAGATATTTTTCAAAGCAATTTATTGAGAAGAAAATTTCATAGCATGCCCAAGTTAGCTGAAATTAATGAATGTCTCACCGAGAATGATATTAAAAATTATTCTGAACATCTGCTTTTATTAAAAGCTGATATGGAAAACAGATTTTCTGATTTATTTACTTTCAAAGTTGAGCCATGGATGTCAGATCCATTTACTTATGATGCTGATGATAAAAAGTAGAATAATTTCTCACCTTCAATTTATTTAAGATGTTCCTCGCTTTATTCTTGCCAGTATTTAAGAAAGTACCCCCACCCTGTGAATACCCAGAATAGTCGGCTATCCCCTAAATACCACGGTCTAGGTACCCCTTAGAAATAATGCTTTAGCTCTTTGCAATAGATGATCTTGCGCTTCTTTTGATTCTTCTTTCTTCTTTGTTCTTATTATTCAGTTTTCCCCCTTGTTTAGAAAGGGTCTTTATTATCTCGTTTATTTATTCAATTTAATCTCTATCTTATTTATATATGCGAGCCTGTCTTTGGGCATATATGCACCACCACCTGTAACAACAATAACACAATGAAAGTAATGTATTAACAATTCAAATATTAAAGTGTTACTCCCCTGAGTATGTGTGTCCTTTTCTTTGAACTACTGGACACAACTCCACCTCCTCATCTGTAGAATAAGAGCAATTTAGTCACTCTTATCCTCTTCTCTTCCTCCTTCAGTTTTTTTCAAACTCTCTCCTCCCACGTATCTTCTTATATTTTCTTCGGCGACTCCTCTCTTGGTCAACACATCCACCACCTGCTCCAGACCTCACACCCACTCCACCTCTGTCACTTCACCACTCTCCAAAGTTTCTTTAATTGCAGCTATATCAATTCTCAGCCGTTTACTACTGACACCAGTATTTGATTTTATCGCCTTCATTAGTGTTTTGCTGTCAGTTTTCACTCTTATTTCAATCTTTCTGCCCCCCACTATCTCCTTCCATAGTTGATTGTAGTAAATTCCTCCCTCAATAGCCTCTCCAACACTCAGTGCCTCAGCTTCAATTGTAGCTTTTGCCACTCTTTTTGCCTTCCTCGACTTCCACCATATTGGACATTTTCTTCCCATATCATCTGCTAATGATATTATGTATCCGATTTGAGTTTGTTCGTTCTCCACATTTCCAAACGAGGCATCTGCATATATTTCCCAAAATATTTTCTCTTCATCCAATTTTTCTAGGACAATTTCTCCCCTTGATCTTTTTGCCTTCTTCACGATTTTTATTAATTTTCTCATATCCTGTGTCATTCCCTCTTTAAACGCTCTACTTAGATCACTTACATCATAAGCTACAGTGCCCGCGAAAAGTATCCGATCACTCAAGAAAATACAATATTTTCCCTTGATATTCAGAGACACGTAATTCACTTTCTATTTGTTCTAGCGACATCTGGTAACTTTGAGGTTGCTCGCTGATATGAGAGCTATCCAACGCATTCTCAAATTAGTGTTCTGGTAGCCTTCGTTGCGGGTGGCTGTGTCTCAAATTTGTCAGATTTCACTGTTTGTGTAAATTTCTTGATTTTTTTTTTTTTTTTACAGAAAGTGGTGTAAATAAAATTTATATATAATGTGTGCTAAAAAACAACTTAAGAGTGATTGTCGAGGTGCTATTGTTGCTTTGCATGCATGTGGGAAATCACAGAGACAGATAGCTAAGGAATTAAACATATCCCAAAGTACAGTTAATTTATGGGTTTCACGGGCTAAGAACAATGGTGGACTAACCACGCCATTCCCTAAAAAACGATCTGGCAGACCGAGAAAAACAAATTCGCGAACAGACAAACTTATGAAACGTTTAGTATTGAAAAACCCAAAAATAACTGCGAAAGAAATAAAATTTAATTTGAATAATTTGTTATCTGGTGTTTCTGAACGAACTATCCAGGAGCGGCTCCAAAAAGAACTCGGATTACCATCTCGCCATGCTGCTAAGAAACCGTTCATAAATGAAAAAATGCGTAAAAACGTGTCGCATTTTGTAAAAAAATACATTCATTGGACTGTTGATGACTGGAAGAAGGTTTTATTTAGCGATGAGTCGACATTTTTGACATTCAGAAGTTGTCCAAAAAAGGTTTGCCGGCCTATTGGCTCAAATAGGATGGACCCTAAATACACCCTAAAGACAATGAAACACCCTCCAAGTGTGATGGTTTGGGGTTGTTTCGGTTACTATGGGCGTGGAAACTTATATTTTCTTCCGAAGAACACAACTATGAATGGTGCACGGTATTTAGCAATGCTACAGGATAAACTTCCAATGGCAATGGCAATCCAAAGGACAAAAACATACATGCATGATGGTGCACCATGTCACAGGGCCAAAATAGTGACAAAATGGATTACTGACAATAAATTTGATATTTTGGATTGGCCTGGTAATAGTCCAGATCTCAATCCGATAGAAAATCTGTGGCTAATAATAAAAAATAAGGTTGAATGCCACGACACTGGCTCAGTCGAAAAATTACAAGAGGCCATCAAAAAGGTATGGTGCAAGGAAATATCAGTGGAAGTTTGTCAAAACTTGATTAAATCCATGCCAAAACGTCTAGAACAAGTCATCCAAACAAAGGACAGATGACAAAATACTAATATAAGGTTAGTATACATTTAAACATTGTTTTTTATGTAAAAAATACAAATTTCAAGGGTGATCGGATACTTTTCGCGGGCACTGTATTTCGGGTAAGATATGTTGTGATATCCAATTCAGTTGTCCCACAATTGATCGATAGAGAGTCAACTCTTTCCTTTTTAGGACTCTTAAGACCTTGATAAAGCTTCCCTTCGGGTTCTTGTATACTCTCGATGTATTTCCTTTGCTCAATGAGTATTCTCTTTTCTTGTTGTCTTACGTGAACTCCTATATACTTGAAATTCTGCCTTCCTTGATCTCCCACCTTCAATTTTTCTTTCATCTTCGTAATAACTGTCTTAAGAAAATTATCATCTCCTCCGTAACAAAAATCGTCTACATGTGCACATAGGACTCCGCTTACACTTCCTTGATCATCTTTCCAATAAAACACGTTTGGTTCCAGTTTGCTTTTAACTCCTCCAAGCTCCACCACCACCTTCACCACCTTCATATACCATGCTTTTGCTGCATCTTTAAGTCCGTAAACTGCTTTCTTCAACTGCCATAGAACACCACTTTCTACTTCACTGGGTGGTTTGACATACACTACTCTCTGTATTCTTTCTCCTTGTAAATATGCAGTTGCAATATCTAAAGTATGACACTTCCATCCCTTCTGATTAATTATGCATAGACACAATTTTAAAGTTTCTGGGTTACAAGTAGTGATGTAAAAAAACCGTTTTTTTTTTTTTTTTTTTTTTTTTTTTTTTTTTTTTTTTTTTTTATACCCCATACACATGCATACATCCAGAATTCCAGATACATACGCATGCATACTCACATATATACCTACACAAACTCATACACCTCTATTTCGCCCTTTCATTACCTCCGAGATCATTTAGCACATACAGTAATATCCATACAGCCAAAAGAAACCAATTAAGCACAGACAGAGCAGCAAAGCTAGTATTTATATCCCAAAATGCAAAATTCCAAGAAAGTGAAGTAAAACATGGTGCTACATTGGCTTCGTCAACATCCAAATCTGCAATAAATACCAGTACCTGTGATATTGAAACTATTTGCTTTAATCAATCTAGTGATAATGATTCTTCAATGGAAATAGAATCAGATAATGAAAGTTAAACAGCATTAGGTTAACACAAAGGTTAAAGAAAGAGATGAATATTTATATTTTTTTTATTTTTCTATTTGGAATATATATATATATATATATATATATATATATATATATATATATATATATATATATACACTGGTATTCTTGCCAATCACAATTATATCTATTGTTTATACCAGTATTATGGATATTATACCAGTACCTGTGATATTGAAACTAGCATATATGCTCTACCCAATCTAGTGATGATTCTTCCATGGAAATGTAGGTTAACAAAAAGGTTCAAAAAAGGTGAATATTTTCCTTTTCTATCTGGAATATATATACTGGTACTCTTGCCAATCACAATTATGTATATTGTTTGAAACGAGGAAGAATGTTTTATGTTCTAGTTAAAAAATATATACATATAAAAAATGAGGGTTTGTTTTTCCTTTCTATTATATACTTTTTGCATGATTCAATTTTTCTAAAAGATGACTATATAGTATATATACTAGGTATAACCGTATAAGCATGGTAGTATAGTAAATTATAGGTAATACTAATATACTTATTAGATTAAAGGAAAAAAAATATGGAATAAGTTTAAAACAATAAAAAACAAAAAAAAACAAAAAAAACAGACTACCTTCGTTTTAAACAAAAAAAACGACAAAAAAAACAAAAAAAAACGACACAATAAAAAACGACTCACATCACTAGTTACAAGTGGGTGCATCTTTTTCCCAGTCTTCCATTTCTTCCTCGAATCCTCTCGCCACCAATCTTGCTTTACAAATCCTTTTACCTGCTTTCACTTTTTCAGTCACCACCCACCTTGTGGACACACTTTTCTGACCAACATCATCTACTTCTTCATACACTTCGTTATCTAGCCAGCTTTGTAATTCCTTTCGTTTGGCTTCCTCTACCTTTTCATCCTCAAAACCGAGCAGGACTTCCTCCTTGTCATCTATCTTCCTTATCTCTTCGTACTCTCTCAAATCAATCCAATCTTTCCTGCCGGTATTTATTTCTTGTATATTGTAGCTGTCTCCCCACTTTTTACTCGATCTTTTTCCAGCTAAACCCAAAATCTTCCATTCTTCTCGTTCGCCTGTTTCCTTATGCCGGGCCCTGACTCTATCTCCTTTTTTCAACTTAGGTATAATCTCTCTCTCTACCTCCTCCTCACGTTCATCTTCCTCATCTTCTACCTCATCTTCTGATTCCTCTTCATCTTCCATCGCCTCATCATCATCACACACTGGATCTCCTCCATCTCTTCTCACCATAACCATGTCCCTTTCTTCTCTGTCAAAGTTGTTGTTATCGATCTCCTCTTCCTTTTCATTACCCCTCTCTCTCTCTTCTTTCATGACTTCATTTGTTCCTTGAATCCGAGTGATATGCACTCGTGCCACTTGCCTTAATGAATCCCCATGCTTCACAATCACAGTTTTCCCATCTACGCCAATTACCTTTGCTGGTCCTCTCCACTCTTTTTTCATTTTCTCTTTTGTAGTAGACCTCATCATTGATAATCACATCTTCTATCTTATGTACCCTTATATTTTTCCTCAGAGCAGTCCTTATTTTTAAACAAGATTCATTCTTAATGAATATTTCTCTTGCCTTATGCATCGCTTGTAGATTTTCCCTCACCATCTGTTCTTCATTTCCTTCTACAACACCACCAATGCTGAAGCCATCATTCAGAAGGTTCGGGTGTATCGGATTATGCCCAAACACTAATTGGTTTGGCGAAAAACCACCATAATTACTCAGACAATTCTTTGCCAACACCACCCATCCTAGAGCAATCTTAATGTTTACTTCTTCCGCCATCTTCCTCAAACTCTCCTTCAGTAATCCGACAGTCTTTTCACACAGTCCATTGCTCCATGGACTTTCTGCTGGTGTAGTCATCATTTTTATCTGCCATTTTTCACACAATTCTCATTTTTTCGTTTGAAATTCACCTCCATTGTCAGTCAGTATTTTTGCCGGTGTTCCGAAAATAGTCAACCATCCCTCCATCATTCCATTCATCACAGTCTCTGGTGTCTTGTCCTTTATCCACCTGGCTTGACAATATCTTGTCGCCATATCTACCATTACTAAGAATCTTCGTCCCTCAAGTTCTCCCAGATCAAGGGCTACCACCTCATTAAATTGTTTACTCCAACTCAAACCCACTACTGGCTTTGGTGGATTCTTCTTATATCTCTTACAATATCGCACTCAGTTAGTTGTTCCAATAATCTGTTTTTCATCTTCTTTTTCTGCTCTTCCTCCAGTCCCTCACTCCATCCAGCATCCTCCGTCAACCTCCAAATTCTCTCTCCACTAGCGTGTCCGAATTGTAGATGTAACTTTCTTATGCTGCACTAATCTCCTTATCTCCTTTTTCTTTCCATCCTTCTGTCCACACTTCTTCTCTTCTCTCTTTGTGGTATCAAACCAATTCTCAGGTGTCCTCTTCTATCTTCTTTAAGCGTCACTTCTACGTTATTCATATCTCCTATCACCACCTTTTCCTCCTTCATTCATACCTTCATATCCATTTTACACATAGTTTCCTTCCCTATTAACCAGGGCACATCTCCTTTCAGTATTTCCGTTTTTATACACACTTTTGTCCTCCTATATTGACAGGAATTTCCATGATGCCTCTTGATGGGAAGCTCGTCTTCCCAAAGGTAAAGACCTTTTTTGATGTTACAGTCTTTGCCCTCATTCTCTTAAGCTCCTCCTTATCCAACTCCATCACTATCTTTGATAGTCATAGTTCTCCACATACTGTTGATTTGCATCCAGTGTCTAAAATAGCTTCAATATCTCCCCATCTTCTTCTTCCTCAGTTATGACCCCACTCACGTAAATCTTCTCTTCTTTCTCCTCCTCCTGTTCCTCGTGTTTCTTCTCTCTATCATTATCAGATCGACTAACCATCCCTTTGTTTTTATAATGCTTTGGACAATCATAGGCCCAATGCCATTCGGATTTGCAGATTGTACATGTTGTTACCTTTCCCTGTTGGTTCATCGGGTTTCTTCTTCCGGCTCCTTTCCTGCTCCAATTTCCTCTCCATCGACCTCCACCTCTATTGTTTAAACCTCTTCCTCCACCATATCCACGATTCATCTGGTCATGTTCCAACCACTCCTCTCCTTTTGCTTCCTCCTCCAAGGTTTCAAATATCCTCCTCATTATTCGTGTCACCATTTCATATTTCATCTCCTCCTTTCCACACATGCTGATAAAACTAATTGTTTTTGTTGTTCAGACAGGCTCGCTTGTTCCAGCACATGAAATCCCTTCACTTCTCCTTCAAACATATCTCTACCTAATGTTGTTTTACAGTCCTTCGCGTTTTTTTTCATACCGGAAAATGTAGTCCTTCATCGTTTCACCCACTTCCCTCTTGATCTTGAAATACTTCTTCATATTTTCATAATTCTCCATCAAAGTCTCCTTTTTATACACTTTATCCAGAACTGACAAAATAATTGCTGCACCGCCTTCTTGTTTAAGACTTCCTCGACTAATATCTTCGGTCACCTCCCATGCCTTCCCTCCTAAATTCATCCTTATTTCCAAACCAGGGTATACCACTTCTTCACACACGATCAACCAATCCTCTACTCTCCCTCTCCAACTTCTAAATTCTTCTTGCTTCCCGTTGAAATGTGGACATCCTCTTCTCATCCTCCAGTCTCCACTGTCTTTATTGCTCATGTTGTCGAATTCGAACCACGCTCTGCTACCAGTGATAAAAAGTAGAATAATTTCTCACCTTCAATTTATTTAAGATGTTCCTCGCTTTATTCTCGCCAGTATTTAAGAAAGTACCCCCACCCCGTGAATACCCAGAATAGCCGGCTATCCCCTAAATACCACGGTCTAGGTACCCCTTAGAAATAATGCTTTAGCTCTTCTTTGCAATAGATGATCTTGCGCTTCTTTTGATTCTTCTTTCTTCTTTGTTCTTATTATTCAGTTTTCCCCCTTTTTTAGAAAGGGTCTTTATTATCTCGTTTATTTATTCAATTTAATCTCTCTCTTATTTATATATGCGAGCCTGTCTTTGGGCATATATGCACCACCACCTGTAACAACAATAACACAATGAAAGTAATGTATTAACAATTCAAATATTAAAGTGTTACTCCCCTGAGTATGTGTATCCTTTTCTTTGAACTACTGGACACAACTCCACCTCCTCATCTGTAGAATAAGAGCGATTTAGTCAGCTGATTCTGTTAATGAGAACATTCAAGAAGAACTCATTGATTTAAAATGCAATGAAGAATGCAAATTTAAATTTGAAAAAGGTGGAATGGCTGAATTGGGGTGGTCAAAAACAATCAAATTGCTTTATCCAACAGTATGGGGCAAAATAACCAAAGTTCTTTTGTGTTTTCCTACATCTTGTATGCTTGAAACTGGTTTTAGTGCACTAAATCAAATATTAACAAAGAAAAGAAATAGAACTGATATATGTTCAAGGGGAGACATTATCAAACTCACTAATATCAAACGGGACATTCAACTTCTAGCTAAAAAGCATCAAGCACAAGGATCCCATTAAATAAAAATTGTAAGTAGAAAATATTTCATTGTTTTAATTTTTTGTTGGAAGGGGGGTGATTTTAAGATTTTGTTTAAAGAAACAGTTGTTGGGGGACGATGGTTAAAAAAAGGTTGGGAAACCCTGTTCTAGAAACTTTAATCTTAAATTAAATGATGATGGGGTTAATAAGGTTAGTTATGATAATGAGCATATTAATATTAGGTGATTTATGTACAAAACCCTAAAATTCTAAATAACTTTCTTAAATTTTGGAGGGTCTTAACTTTCTAGATTTCAACTGTATTATATTCACTGGAATTCTTCTCACTTGTTTATTTCCTAATTTATCTGGACAAGACAAACGTGTATAGGCACTTAATGAATTCACATGCAATAGCTTAATTAAAGGTTTATAAGCCAAAGCACACTGGCAATGCTTCAAGAAATTTGGACTCGTGCACAACCAACACTGGATTGTCTGCTTAGAAGGAGCACTTAAAGTTCTGTATCCTTAGTGCTAAACTTCAAAACATACCATACCTTCTGGCTTCAGTAATGGACTATGATCTTGCCTTTTCTTGAGTTCAACAGGGACTATCAGGGCTAAATACTGGGCTAGGTTTTAACACTAGTCCAGAGCTGTTTCTAGCAAGATGCCTTATTACAATGATTTAAGCACTTTTTCATTAATTACAGTATCTGTCTATACTTGACAAGATTGACTTAATAAATACTTAACTCAAGGCTGTGAAAGGTGAGTGGCTGGAAAGAAAAAAACATGAATGTAAAAATAAAAAGACTTGAGAAATGAGAATTGGCAAAACCCTACAGTGTGTTATTAAATTTCTGGAACACTAGTTTTTCAAAATTGGCATCTGATGGTCCTCTTCATTTGGAGGAGCTAACAGCTAATTAACAGTTAAAAATGATAGAAGTCAAATGATCAGTTTGAAAGTAATGAGTAGCAAGTAAGGATTGAAATCACTCAAAAAAGTAGTGCCATTACCATTTTTGTTACATCTCAAAAGTAGTGCCATTACTGCTACAGCTACTAAAAAAGTAACATTACATAATGGCATTACTAGTAACACCATTACTCCCAACACTGTGTGTGTGTGTTACAACAAAATAAATTACTATTTTAAGTAGGTTTGCATTTTGTTTTTATTCCAAAAGCACTAAAATACCCATATACTATCTAATATCTATATAGGTAAATGTTCCTAGGGATAAAATTTTCCTCCCCTTTGCACTGTAGCACAATGTTTGCATTTGAAAATGTCCATACGTATGATAATTCAACAATCTAGGATGGTTAAAGTCTAAAATAACATACAACACAAGAAAAAGTCATTTGTATTCACCTCGGAAACAAATTTTCAACTTTGACCTGACCTTGTTTGACCTTTACTTGAAATTTTAACAAAAGATTTTTTAATCATTCTGTGAAGGTATACTGAGTTTCAAAATCCTAGGTGCGAGTGTTTAACTTTTATCTGTGAAAAACTGCCAGGGGTGGTCAAATTGACCTTTCCCTCTGGCAGGGTTGAGGGTTAAAACATGGAAAATCAACTTTTTCATGGTCTGATTTTGGTAGAATTTTGATATAAAGTTTAGAAGCATTTCTCATTGTCATATATACTAATAAACTTTGTTGCAATTTTGTCCATGTTCAGCCAAAATTATCATAGATTGCTTGGACTAATATAGGAGAATCTGAAATCCCCCAGTTATTAGAGCTGGCTGACCCTTGGTTGCTGAGATACAAGGTCACAAAGTTGTGAACTTTGACCTTTTTTGGGGGCCACCAGCTAATTTCAAATTGCCATTGCTACATAACAAATGAAGCTAGAGTACTGATTTTGGTGTCATTTGAAAGCTATTGAGTAGCCCTTTCTTTTACCTTCCACATAAAAATCTCTCAAATCAAAAAGTTCTCTACAACCTTCACCTTTGACCTTGAATAAAAAAAAAAAAAAAATACCATCACAATTTTTTAAAAGATTTTGTACATACATACTCTCAGGCAGGTGGAACGTGTGTTGAAAAGTTCGAGTGGCCAGTGAATGGTATGATAATGAAGTTATTTTAACTAATACTATGTTGAAATTTTTTTTACTGAAATGTCAAATTAATCTAATATTTAGGTAGTGCCATACCTAGTAATATTATATACCTACTCATATCAATATTAACATTTAATTATTATTGCACAGAACTAATATATATATATCAGTGGCGGCTCGTGGTAATTTTACTTACGCATGCAGTCACATGCATTACAGTGTAGTACATATTAGATAAGCTGTATTTTGTCTTTTATGGTATTCTTATGAGTTATGTAGTAACCGAGGATAGAACCAATATTATATTAATAATATTAATAATAATTTTAACTTTATTTTTTTTAACTTAAATACTAATTTTAAATTCATTGAGTATATTATTTACGCATGCAGTGCATGCCTTGCATTCATTAAGAAGCCGCCCCTGATATATATATATATATATATATATATATATTATATATATTCCAAGCTGACTCAAAAGCCATATGTTCACACCTGGCTAGATATGCTGATTCAACAGCCACATCTCGTAAAAAACATTAATTGACCAGCTTGCAAGCTGCATCCTGGCAAATTGCCAGTTGTACCGTGTGACCACAAAAATTGTCCCTGTTTTTAATCGCTTATTACTCAGTCATTATTGCAGCTTCACAAATGAAATAAAAAGCATTCGAAAGAGAACATTTTAAAGTTTTAATTTATTCTACATGTGTTCAAAGTGACGTCCCTTACATTTCACACAACGGGAAAGGAAGTTATTTATTACATTTTCCAAAACGCTGCATTCAATGGACTGTACACTCTCTACCACCGCTTGCTTTAATTCTTCGATAGAGGATGGCTCTTGCCTGAATACTTTGTCCTTGACAAATCCCCAGAGAAAAAGTCCATAGGTGATAGATCGGGAGATCTTGCGGGCCAGGGAAACTGCGAGCGATGAGAAATGAATCTTTGTTCAAAAAATCTTGTTAAACATTCCAGTGATTGCCTAGTTGTGTGGGCTGTTGCTCCGTCTTGCTGAAACCACTTGTTACTGCAGTTTTCTTGTTCAAAAACAGTGTTCAGCATTTCTACATATCTTTCTGAAGTTACTGAAAGCGGTCTCCTTGTCTCTGGGTCCTCAAAAAAGTAAGGACCATAAACCTTGCTGCTACTCAAACCACACCAGACAGTAACTTTTGGTGAATGCAGAGGTTTCTCCAAGTGTATATTTCGCTTGTTTTGTGACCAACACCGGTAATTCTGTCTGTTGATGAACCCATTGAGATAGATGTGGCATTCATCACTGAATATTATGTCACTTAATCTTATCTGGTTTTGTTCAATTATTGTTTCAATGCGTTCACAAAACATCAAACGACGCTGGTAGTCTTGTTTGCTAAGCTGTTGCAAACACATAATTTTGAATGACTTCATTCTCAAATCCAATGTGATTATTTTCCAAATGCTCTCCCGTTTGATTCCTGTCACAGCTGATAGTCGTCTCACAGATTTCTTGTTGTCCGTTTCAAGCTGATTTGCGACTGAATCAATGTTTTCAGTGGTTCGCACACCTTTGCTGCGCCCAGAGTTGCCTTTATGCATGTTCTTGATTGAGCCGTGATGTTTCCATTTTGCGAAAATCCTGCGAATCGTTTTAGGATCTATGGTCCTTTGCTGACCGTATTGTCGTCTGAAAGACCGTTGGGTGGCAACTACCGAGCCATGTTTGATCATCTCTTCTGCAATGAAAACACGTTGCATGTCCGACAAATAACCCATGATTGTGGTGGATAAAACTGTCATTTTTTTATAAGTACTGATTTCATATCCAGGATATCGAAAATATTAAATAAAACTTTAAAATGTTTTCTTTCGAATGCTTTTTATTTCATTTGTGAAGCTGCAATAATGACTGAGTAATAAGCGATTAAAAACAGGGACAATTTTTGTGGTCACACGGTATATAGTCCTTTCTGTTGTGATGGTCTGTGTTGTAAACAAGAGTGTGTGTGTGTGATATAATTACAAATGTGCTGAAGACTAATTAATAATTTCTTTTTTGTCTTTTCAGAAATTATGATACAATAATTATGGATTAATTTAAACTAAAGCAGCAGTGTGCTGATCCTCTTCAATCTCTCAAAGGACACCATCGAACAAAGAGTCTTTGAATTGTACCTCAGTCTCTAGTCAGCAAAGTGCCTGAACTCCAGTTAACAGTGTATCACAGACTTTGTAAGCAGTGTAGGGGAAAGCTAGAATCATTACCTGAAAAGAACTTTAGAAGATAGAGATGAAAACAGTTCTTGCTCTGAAGAATTTGTAATTGAAAAGAAAGTATCTGAATGTGAAAAAATAGATATGGCATCAACAAGCACAGCACAAGAATATGAAATGTCAACTTAAAATACTTCCTTATGTTCATTAGGAGAAACTCCCATAAAGAAAAGAAAGTTTCAAGCATCTCAGAAACTAACCAAAGTTACAGAGACAGTTAAGAGGAAGTTGGGGAGAAATTGCTGGAAAAGATATATTAATAAGGAAAAGAAACAAACTCAGTCAGATAAAGATTATGATGAACTAATAAATCAAAAGAAAAATTCAATAAACAGGCCAAGAGATGTGAAGAGATAAAGGTCCTAACTGTATTACCCAAAAATTGGAGTGATTGCTCACTGAGTTTTGTTTTTCATATCAGAGAGCAACATCCATAACACAGTTGCAGTACATTTGTGTTTCAAAAGCATCTAATATGCTTCATAAAAGAGAACATCCCATCCATCAACAAAATTGTATACTTTTCAGATGGCTGTGCAGGAAAATATAAAAACTGTAAAAACTTTTTGAATCTTCGCCATCACAGAGATGACTTTGGAATTGATGCAGTGGAATTTTTTTCAAGCCATGGGAAGGAACCCTGTGATGGTGTAGGAAGTACTGTTAAGAGACGCTGCTAAAGCTAGTCTGCACAACAGCCTTATGATCAAGAGGTCCTTACTGCACAGCAGTTGTATACATTTACAAAAGATAATATTTGTAATATCAGGTGTCATCTTTCAACCAATGAAGATTTGCTCCTTAAAGCAAGACATTCAAAAACAAGAACAATTGCTGGTGGTCAGAAAATACACCATTTAAAGCCAGTTTCATTAACTTCTCTTGAGGTTAAGCATTTTTCCTAATCAGGATGTTCATGTATTGAGAAGGTCAATGAAGAAAACTTCTGCCTGAGGAAAGAATACATGGTTTTGTCACTTGCATATGATGACTTTTGGTGGTTGGCATGTGTTTTGGATAAGACATCTGAGAAGAGAGAAGTAAAGCTATCCTTTCTTTATCCACATGACCCCAACCCATCATTCTTCTTCCCTTATTACTCAGATGTGCTTAAAATTACTTGCTCTCATGTTTCGACAAAGGTTGCAACATCTATTGCAACTGGAAGAACATACCACCTAACCAAGGAAGATACTGTAAAGGCCTCCAAAGTCCTGACAGAATTACAGCAGAGAAAAGTAAGTTACACTTATAAGTTGTGCATAAATGAATGTATAGGATACAAATTTACAAAGTAGAGTTTAGTAGATTTCCTCAAGATCATTTAGTCAATTTGGGCCTGTAGCCCAAGCATTCAAACTGCATAGAAATGTAATAAATATAACTATCTACTGCTATGTAACATAACATACATAGCTGAAGTACTGTGACAGTCTACAAAAATAATTAAAACTTTTTTTTTCCCAGGTGTGCGCGCACAATAGATTACACTGCCCAACAAAAAAAAATTTTTTTGCTGGTGATTTAATTCTAAGACCTGTTTCTGGATAATATTGATGTGCTGATTTCAAAAATCACTAGATTTTTGTTCATCACATCAGGTTTTTGTGCAATGTGCAATGCAATATGCCTATTTTGGGTGATCCATGAAGGGCACTTATCAAAATTGATGATTTTTTAGACTTGTTAACAGCTGTTTTGCTGTTAAAATGTTATCTGTGGAATACGCAAATCTGTGCATTAAATCTAAAGATCATGTACAACATATTAAAATCTTGGGTATCTGTGATTTCCCCAGGTGTGAGCGTGACGTCATGATCATGGATTAATTTTTTGCTTATTTAAACACTTTTAATCACTTTGTGTCAATATTACCATTGTATATTAAAGTTCACTCCCTGCACAATTGTTTACTTTTCCATGCTGATTCTGAGTATGTAAAAACTTATTTTTTGAAAAGAAAAAAATTGGGCATAACCCTGCCAAAATGCGATATCTCCGTATTTGATTGCTCGAAAACCTGACGTGATAGGCAAAAACCAAGGTGATTTTTTAAATCAGCACACCAAAGTTACCTAAAAATAGGTGTTAGAATTAAATCAGCAAAATTGGTGTTGGGCAGTGTTATCTGCAAGAACAACTTGCAGCCACTCATAAACTTTTCAACACATTTCCACCTGCCTGATAGTATGTATGTACAAAATCTTGAATAAAATTGAGGTGGTATATTTTTTATTCAAGGTCAAAAGTCGCGGCATAAACTGGGAAGATAGGTTGCTGATGCCGAGGGGGAGGAGGCTAATTGACTTTGCTGACGAGAACTTCCTGACTCAATAGGTCAATGGGCCTACACTAGGCGAAAGCGTTCTAGACTTAGTACTCACGACCGAAGAAAACCTCGTCATTGGCCTCACCGTTGACGAATCGTTGGGCGGGAGTGGTCACGGTCTGATTAGGTTTTGTGTCTGCGTCCTTCGGTGAAGCGTAGTAACTCGCGAGGCAGTAAGCTCTATCTACAGCGGGCGGACTTTGTTGGCCTCCTGGATAGCATAGGTGAGATGAGGGTAGAGGTCGGCGACGATGTTGAGGGAGTGTGGAGTGCATTCCGGGACCAGTTTATGGTGCTGCAGTCTGCTGCCATACCCCTGCTTCAACGCAGCTTAAGTGGTTTAGTCGGGACATCGCTTCGGCTATCCGAAATAGGAAAGCTGCGTATAGGAGGGCGAAGGCCAATCGTTCCCACGAGAACACTGAGGCGTATGTCCGCCTGTGCAGGGAAGTCAAGGCGAAGGTTAGGCTAGCCAAACGTAACGAAGAACTCTGGGTGGCAAGCCTCTGCAAGGCGAACCCTAAAGAATTTTTCAGTTATGTTAATAGTAGAAAGCCCGACGCGGACATCGCTAATGTGCTGAATGAGTACTTTGCGGGAGTGTTCATCAGGCAGGACACCCGCGTCATCCCCGAGCCAGGCACGACGGTGTTCGCCTGGATAGTGTTCGGTGTACCGCGACAGACATTGCCGATAGAATAGACAAACTGGACGCGTTTAAAGCTTGTTCCGGACCTGTTCCACCCCACAGTCTTGCGGGAAGTGCGCGACCAAGTGGCTCCCCACCTGGCTACAGTCTTCAACAAATCGTTGGAGACGGGCCAGGTGCCTGGTGACTGGATGGAAGCCAAGGGGATCACGAAAGTTCAGGGAACTATCGTCCCATTAGTCTCACTTAGGTCGTAGGTAAATTATTGGAGGGGATAATAGCGGATAGGAACGTTGACCATTTTTTTTCCTACAAGCTGCTGGGGGATTCCCAACACGGGTTTAGGCGGCATAGGTCGTGTCTCATCAACCTGTTTGAGTTTTTCCACGTCATGTGGAGTGAGTACGATAAGAGTAGGGCGATTGATATACTTTATCTCGACTTTGAGAAAGCCTTTGATGAAGGTACCTCACCGCCGGCTAATGGCCAAAGTCCGCGCGCTGGGTATCGATGGGGAAGTAGGTAGCTGGATTGGAAACTGGCTGAAGAATAGGCGGCAGAGGGTTATAGTTAAGGGGGCTAGCTCGGGTTGGGCCTCGGTCACTAGCCGGGTTCCTCAGTGTTTCGTTTTGGGGCCACTGTTGTTTATCATTTACATAAATGATATCGACACTGGTATCGTCAGTAGGATCACCAAATTCGCTGATGACACCAAGCTTGTGGCCAATGTTGGGATGCCCGAAGCGATCGAACAACTGCGTGCGGACCTACGTAGGATAGGAGAGTGGTCCGAAAAATGACAAATGTCGTTTAACTTGGGTAAATGGAAGGTAATGCACATTGGCTACGCCAATCCCAAGTCGAACTACTCTATGTTGGGGAGTAATATCGATGCTACTGCTTTGGAAAAGAACTTGGGTCTGCTAATTAGCAGCGACCTTAAGTTTACCAAATTGCATAGAGGTGGAAAAGAAAGCCCAGAAGCTGTTGGGTTATATCAGGAGGCAATTTCGATTTTGGAACAAGGAGATTGTGCTCTCTCTGTACAATTCCCTGGTTCGGCCACACCCGGAGTACGCTGTGCAATTCTGGTCGCCCACCCGCAGGAAAGATATTGACAGGCAGGAGCGAGTCCAGGCGAAGGCCACAAAGTTAATCTCTTCTGTTAGGCATATGGGCTACAATCGACTCTTACACACCCTGAATTTGTTTTCGCTTGAAACTCGGAGGCTGCGCGGTCAACTCATCGAGGTTTTCAAGCTCTTACACGGGTTCGACGATGTCAATTTTAGAAGCATGTTTAGTTTAAATGATAACTCAACTCTCAACAATGGTTGGAAGTTGGATTTGAAACGGTTTAGCACAAGTGCTTCAAAATTTGTGCTGAAAATGCAAGAAAATTGTGTACAAAAGTTTTATATTGCATCTAAAATACTTGAAACTACTTCGGTTTTTTTTTTTACCCCCAAGTACAAGTATGACTAATTGTGAAATATCAAGTTCAATTACCTAAAAGTTGGTGCTTAAATATCAAGTACAAGTAAATACTTGACCCTAAGCCTGGTTATGATGCTATAAAAGAAAATAGTTTTCGGAACTATATAAGGCCAGGGTACATACACAGATAATAATAATGATTTAAAATTCTCTCGAAACTGAAGGAATTAATTCCATTTTGAAGGATATAACAAAGATGAAATTATTTTTCAAGTGGGTTGAATGAATAACAGAGAACTCTGTTGGTAAAATAAATATTAGCGTCAATAATTTGAACTTGAAACATAGATGTTAATTGGGCTATTTAAACTTGAAGTTTTACTGAGCTTAAATAGCTATAAAATTTCAAGCTAATCTTAGATGGACAAAGCTTTTATGTCCCGAGTGAAATATAGAAATGCTTGTAGGCTATTGATGTGTGCAGATAACTAAATAAATATCTTTTTTTTTTCAGGAGAAACTGTTCAGTTGTGTAATGTAGTACTGTAGGCAGCATTTTAATTTTCAGATTAAAAATACAAAATGGCTGGACGAGTAAGAACTCGAATTGATAAAGGAACTGGAGAAATTGTTGCATACAGTGATATAGCTGTTAGGAATAATTCCGCGATCATAGAATACTGTAGGACATCAATGGCTGCGCTCTCTGGAGCAACTGCAGGTAGGTCTAATCATTTTTAACCTTTCTGTCCCAAGTTATTGCATTTTGGTCTTGGTCTGTATCAATATTTTTTAGATACAGTAGTATGTAATGTTTCCTAGCATTCATTAATTAATATTGGCCAGTGCCAAAGGCTAATTATATGGTGAAACCGAGTGTTCACATGAAACTTTTCTAGGTAAATCAGAACAAAAATATTTAAACTTTAAACCATTCTTAAGCTTAATTCAAAGTTTCTCCTGATGGTCATTTTTTAGTTTAATGATTATTTTAGTTTCCTTTTCATTATTAATATATAATTTTGACAAAAAGCAATAACCTTTCAAATATGAGGCTTTGAAATTTCGACTTTTTTTTTTCCATGCGTATGTTTTTCAGGACTCCTTGGACTTACAGGACTATATGGATTTGCATTTTTTTTTATTTCTGGAGTTTCTTTGTGGTTAATGCTGTTAATGAAGGCAGGTTCACAGTGGCAGAGATATTTTGTCAGCAGAAAAGCTTTACTGACGTCAGGAATATTCTCAGGTTTATTTACATACATTCTATTTTGGACATTTTTGTATGGTATGGTTCATGTTTATTAAATAGTAATACATAGTTATTCTATTGTAGCTGTTGATCAGTTCTGGAAGTTTTGTACTGTTCTGTTTAAAATTTTGGGTTAGACACTGGCAAGTTGAGCCAGATTTTATTTTCATTTTGAAAATATTACCGAACTTCAAATATTTAACTAGGTTATTACTACATGTAGATATAAATATAACTAGCAACAGCATTGCTTAAAAAAAAAAAAGTGAGGTTATTGTATGATATTTGGTCCCTTATTTTCAACACGAAAGATAAAAAGAAAGAATAAAGTTACATGCATTTTTTAAGTTTTTTTTTTTTTATATCTCCAAATGACGCATCAAGTTCATTTAAATGAATGCCTTCCTATTTTTATAAGAATGTTTAAAACGGTTTGCTGCAGGCCATTTAGTGTTGTTACATATATACACTGACCCAACTGTGGGCTGTATCGTTATACCACTTCCCTTTGATCAGCGAAGTTCAGCGACATTGGGTTTGGGTTGTAGTTGGATGGGAGACCGTCCTCTGTGTCCAGATGATGTAAGCGACCTGTGGTTTAGATCCACGTAAAGTTATAGACCCCCCCCCCCCCCCCCCCCCTCATCATATGACCTTAAATGTTGTGGTTAAACATTACATTGCTGACCTAATTATGTAATCAGAATAACGACTCTTGCCATTTATTTTATATGGATACCTAAAAGCATCACCGTTCTATTATAATTGGGCTTTTTAGTTTTTATCAAACATCATCTCATCAGCTGATAAGAAACAGCTTGGTAAAGACAGCTAAGTTGGTGTAGTTTGGGTTAAATTATGTAAATTTTTACCCACTCAATAGGCTCGATTTTGTAATTTAGTATTTGTATATAGAAATCACAAAATAATTATATATATATATATATATATATATATATATATAGGTCGCGCGTCTTACGGTAGCTAAGCGCCACCACAGGCGAAAACGTGTTTTTGATGGATATCACTATTTTCACCCTTCCTCTATCGCGTGGTTTGGGTTATAATGACCTTATGAAGCGAACTACTTTTTTCATCTCATTCTGTGCCAGAAATCGCACCCAAAGTTCGGCATAATAAGAAAATAAAAAAAAGTATAAAATATGAAAATCTATTCCAAAAACTCAACATCTTCATTGGCATACTTAGAACTCTAATTTAGTCAAAAATGAACGTTCTAGCTCAATTAATAACAGAGATACTATTGCCAGAATATTGCTGAACTTTGGAGGCGATTTCTGACGAATTTTAATTTTGGCGCTTAGGTACCTTAAGAGGCGGGACCCCTCATTGTTTGAATCGGCCAGCAATTGACCCTTCTGCGGATATTTGATGAAAGAGTGAATTGCTTTCAGCTGCCACGCAAAGCTGGAGTGGTGAGGGACTTAGGGCTTTAAATCAGCAAAACATTAAAAAATACACACCCATTATAATAACGAGCATATTCCAGTCATTCCTTTTCCCTGGCTGTATGGAGTACGCAATTCTCTTGCATGGGAATACTACAATCTATATTACAAACCATCACTTACAGTTAGTTAATCTTTGTGTACATACTATAAATTTCACTAATTTTTTCTTGTCAAGGAAAATAATTCTTATTATCAATTAAATTTTATTACAAAACATTAAGTTAAATAGTAAAATTTATTATTTTAAGTTGTATATACTTTCTTTGTAGTTACTTTTGAAAAAATAATAGTTGTTTCGCGTGTATATATACATTATATATTGGAATGGTTGAAATCATTAAAAATATAACTCTGAAGAAATCAACATTAATATATATAATTTTTTTTTTAACCAATAAATATACGTTTTCACACATTGTACAGTCACTTTATATATTCATTTCACAATTTTTTTTTTTTTTCATCACAACCATCTCTCATTATAATGAGCAATAGCAGTTACAAA
The DNA here is from genome assembly GCA_023014485.1 of Bathynomus jamesi. Taxonomy (NCBI): domain Eukaryota; kingdom Metazoa; phylum Arthropoda; class Malacostraca; order Isopoda; family Cirolanidae; genus Bathynomus; species Bathynomus jamesi. Next base: position 1,435,914 of record JAJOZX010000234.1, read on the forward strand.
TTCATAATTTTAATGACTTGATTTAATTTCAATAAATGTATCACTTTCTACGCCTCCCCGCAAAAAAAAAATATGAACACCTCACAAGATAAAGTTCCCAACACTGACTGAAGTCTTCTTAGTTCCAAGTTCATATGTCTCTCACTGAAAGAAAAAGATTTTAAAATTTTGATCATGATTAAGTTTGCCGCTTAAAATGTATAAAAAAAAAATAAAGGTCTATTAGTTTCCAAAAATTAAGAATGCCACTTCGCACATTTCACTGTAAATAAATAAATAAATAAAAAAAATATATATATACAGGTCCAAGAATAAAGTTTCCCGATAATCCCCCGATATATATATATAAATTTTTTTTTATTGTAACTACTATTAAACGTATGCAAAAAACACATGGCAGGCTGAAAAAAATTAATACTAGATAACAAAATGCACGCGTTTCATATAATGTAAAACAAATAGAGCTTGTTTTTGTCGAGTTATTTTATAACATTTTAAATTAATTTATAGTTAAATTATTTAAAATATTTACAAATAATGAAGTACTAAATATTTCATATTCTCAAAAAATCTGGATATTTTTGCAGGGGTGTATGAACCCATATATATATATATATTTTTTTTTTAATGAACATTGAGGCTGAAGTGGTTTATTATTATTATTGTGAACAATGAAATGTTCCGAGGACTTGGTTACATTCTAATCTGACGAAGTGAATTAGGTAATTGTGGTGTAAATATTTCCCCGTTTTATGCTCGAAACTGAACTACAGTTTGAAGCAGGGCAGAATGCATCAGGCAAGGTGGGGAGTGCTGTATTCGGAGAACTTCACGTCTAATCCGTTTTCACTGATGGATCCTTATTACTTGGAGCTGGGATGTTGATTACGATCGACATTAGGTACACCAAAGGAACGGTGCTTATGCTCACAGCAACTACATTCTGTAATGCTACTAAAAGACCGAGAAAATGTGACTCGCGATCGTCACAGTTAAAGGACGAAATCTCGCGGTCATTTCCGACAACGATTCGTGGAGGTGGGACAAAAGATTCATTTCACATGTTAAGCAACAAATAAAACTACTCAATTCCGTTTCAAATGTGAAATGCTGATTTATGCCATTACAAAACCTTCCACCAATGAGTAGCTATATTCAGTCTAAATAAAACCTTGCTTGATTTATCCATATTTCCAGAAATTCCAATTACGTCTGACGATATGACAAGTGAGGTACGAAACGGGCCACACACCAAAGTGACACGACAATGTCATGACATTACTGACAAGTCACTAGCAAGCATGGCTAGACACCAAAGCGACTTGCAGGGTGGATTGACGTGATAAAAAAAAATGGGCAAAGTAGAATTCATTTCGAACCTGTTAAACAGGTTTGGTCATATCACTCCAATTTGTGTCGTTCCTATTGGAATGCAGAACAACTGCGTGACGTGTCGCAACACCACTTCCCGGAAATCAGCGAAGTTAAGCGACTGTCTGGGCAACCTGTGGTTCGGATCACGCAAAGCTGCAAGTCCTCCGTCACACGATCTTTGCTGTTACGAAGGACGTTAAACAAGCACTATGTCGGAACAATAATGATGTCCCATCCTCTATTTGTGACCACTTTAAGTACAAGAACATGTCATGCTCGTGACGGATGGTCCTATGATGATCCATATGTATGTGGTTTCATCAATTTATGTAGAGCAGTTTAAAAGTTAACGCATGTATTTCCATTTGACCTTTGACCTATTTGTGACCTTGACTTTCGATGCAACGACCTGATTCTTGATTGCGATACATTGCCATGATGACTCATATATGCGTTAAGTTTCATTAATTTATGTTGAGCGGTTCAAAAATAATAGTCCGAACACGAAAAACTCCATTTGACCCTGGCCTCTTTGACACATTGACTTTTGATGCAGGAACCTGATTCTTGCTCAATGACGCTTCTTGTAATCCATACGTTATGTGAAATTTCCTAAATACATGTAGAGCGGTTCAAGTTAAACCCTGCTGACGAAAGTGTAACGGACAGACGAGTGCAATCTAGTATGTCCCTTCCAAATTGTTTGGTCGGGGCCGTAGCTAGGGGGTAGCAGAAGGGGCAGCCGCCCTGGGCGCCAAAATTGCATTTGAAATTTTCTACTTATTTTTATTTCTCATAAAACGAACAAGAATAGTACAAAAACTTATTGTGCTACTGTTGCATTGTATAGGCCACTTCATAGTCTCTAATTTAAATTTGTTGTACAACTTATACTTTAGTACTATCTTAATTTATTCTCAAACGCTTTAGAACGGGATTGTGCATGTTCAATATCGTACCTAAACGATATTCGTCATACATCATGTACCGTTGTTCTGGTGTTGGTGACTTTGCAGCCATGAAAGCAAGAAAAGTATCTCTTTAATAACTTTTGACTTAGAGTTTATTAGGAAATTCACTTTAACTAAGAATGTGCATAGTGTGCATTAGTAATTTCGGAGCTATTGAAGAATAGGGACCCCAGCCTTCTTTAGTTAGCTTTATAAGGCTAACTAACGAAAATATCATATCCTGACCTAACCTAACCAATCGTCAAGGGCGTACAGTTAACCTAACGATTGGTTAGGTTAGGTCGATATTTTCGTTAGTTAGCCTTATAAGCCTAACTAAAGAAGGCTGGGGTCCCTATTCTCCAATAGCTCCGTAATTTCTCTGTAGTTCAATTTGAGTTCATTAAAAAATAATTATAAACAACAACGATATGCCTGAAATTAATTTATTCAAACCTTGAGACATAACTTTAAAATGATAGATAACACTGGTCAACACTCATTTTATTGCCAATCATATTAGAGTGATTTTTGGGTAACTTTGTGGTGCTGATTCCGAATATGACATCGGTTTTGCTAGATTGGCTCTAATTTATGAGATAATTGGTACCCCATTGAAACACGTAAAAATGCAAAAAATTTAATGTTCAGGCGGAGCCTACTTACGAATCGCATTGAAATTGTCTCAAATCATACAAAAGTAAACACATGAAATACATAATGGCATTTTATTCGGTCTCACCATCTAGAATGTTCTGGTAGTTTCCCATATGCACGCGTTATGGTTACGTTTCCTATTAATTGAGGGTATTCATTATCTCAAGAACTAGAGCCAAATCGGAAAAACTACTTTCATTTTGGAATTCAGCAACCCCAAAATACCCTAAATTCGTACGAATTTCCTTGGCAACGAAAAAAAAAATGTTTTTTTGTTGACCTGTGTAATTAGCAGTCAAAATAATCCTTATACATGCCACATTATTTATATCAGTTAAATTCATCAACGATTATTCGCGGGGAGTGGGAGGCGCCAAATTCAGGTTCTGCCCAGGGCGCCATCAAGGCTTGCCACGGGCTCTGGACATAACCCCCCAAAACATCATCATCACGTGTCAGTGTCACTTATTATTATTATTATTATTATTATTATAATAATAATAATAATAATAATAATAATAAAATAATGTCACTGGTGTGTGGCCTGCCGAAACAAATGACTAAAGTGTAGAAATATAATTTAACTTACGGTTTTTATAACTAATTTGATATTTTTTAATTAGATGAATGCCCTAATTCTGATGATATAAGATATAAAGAAAATACCGACAACAAATAATTAAATTCAGTAACAAATGTATTTAAAAACAACGACACGCTACGAATCTCTATGCTGTGTTCGGCATTTTTTAAGTTAGTCATCTTTGGCTTCATGTTTACAGGATAAATTTACCACACACTAACATTGTTATCGTTCAAAGCTACCTCAGTTACAGTATGGATCTCATGAGGAAAACGTAGCGTTTATTTCACCGAATGTACGCATTAAGATAGTGGAAACACCTCGGTCATGCTCCACATGCGACACACACATTTCTCAAAAACTGAAATTCACTAAAAATGAAAAGGTTAATATTGAATTTCAGTAAAAAATAAGAACTAAAAGATTATCAGCAGAAAGATCTAATAAGACGTAATAACGATTGTGGGATAACAAACGTTTTCAATAAATTGAGTAACAAAGCGCTTTCTTTGGAGAACAATTTATTAATATTCACAGTGCAAGTTTCGATATGTCACTTATCTTTCAGCTGTGCAATGACAAGATTAAAAAGTTAAATTCTTAAATACTGGAAAGGTTAGCTGCTGACAGTTAGCAGCAAATTAATGAAAAACAAAAACAAAAACAAAAAAACTGTTACCGTTTACACTGTGCCTGAAGTCAGGCTAGGAAAAGTTGTGTTTTTACACGTTTCTGAAACCAGGAGAACATCATGCTCACGTTCCCACTTCCGTTTCGCCACGATTTGATTTAATTGACCATGTGACTCGTCCCAACCAATTAGCGTTATTCAGTCCTCTCTTGTTAGACTCTAATCCGTGTCTTACCCCACAATCAGACCTATGGTTTCAGGCAGTGTAAACAGTGACTTACGAATGATTAATTCGTAGGTGTTTACAAAATCCTTTGTAATAGCCGAAGAAAACTATATCAGGCAAACGGGAAGTAGTTTGGAAAATGCAAGTGAAGGAACACAAGGAAGATGTTAAGTTTGCTAACAAATATAATGCAAGTTTTAAATACATCCAACATAACCACTCCGTTAATTAGAATAAAAAACAAACTAGTTTTCAATTCAAATAATTACATCAAGAGATTAAGATTAAGAGTCTGCTTTACCTGAAACTTCCAAACTTCAACCTATCGAAAGGAAACCGTACATTTAATCCGGTGATTAGGAAGGTCAAAACAAGCCATGCTCTTATTACCCGAGCCCCAACCCTTCCGGTATTTGAGGATTTCACTTTTTCTAATTCTCCCATTGTACAGCTGAAAGATGATACACGAATTATCGATACTTTTATTGTGAATATATTAATACACTTCCCAAATATAGCGCTTTTACTTTAATCATGTAATAAGGAGTTACAAGGTTAGGAAGAGCACGATTTAAAAGAATTATTTTTAACACCAGTGAATATTCTGTTTTTCAATGTATCATAGTTTAAATGCAAGAAATATATATATATATATATCTCAAAAGTTTGGAAGTACCTGTTGGTTTCCCGCTCATGTCCACACTTCATGATTAAGACCTCATATCCTATATCACGATCTGTGAATCCATATTATATCTAAAACACTTAATAGTTTAATATGCTGAGGTTGATTTCTTCTTTTTCACTCGGAATAAATATAAAAGTGGCCTTCAGGAGAGATTTCAATTACCTTAAAATGGGTATGATTTAGAGGGGCTATCATATTTCTTCCAAAATTAAAATCCTCTGTTCACTGAAAGTGAAGGAGTGGGTAACATTCCATGGTTACTCAAACATATACAGGGTGGTCCGAAAGTTCCTGTTTATTTTGCTGAAATAATAGTATTTTAGGATAAAAATGTAGTAACATAATTAGATGTATATTTATTTATCAAGCTTAGGTCTAAGATTCGACGTGAGCACCATCAGTGTCTGCAAATCTCAAATCTGTCCACCGCATTGCGGAACACATTCTCAAGCATCTTTGGGGTTATTTTAGCGACTGCCGCGACAATGTGGGTTCGCAGATCCTGCGGGTCTGTAACTCATGTTTGGTAAACCTCAGACTTTATAAAGTCCCACGCAAAGAAGGCTAATGGTGTTAAGTCTGGACATCATGCTGCCCAGGCCCTGTTTCCACCACGTTCAATCCAGCGACTTGGTAAGAGTTCATCAAGGTACGCCCAAACGATGTTTGCATAGTGACATGGAACTCCATCTTGCTGAAAGACAATAGTGTCAAGAATGCCATCTGAACGAAACTGGGGTTCAAGAAACTGCCGAAGCATGTCAAGATAAATTGGCCCTGTTACCGTAGCTTCTGCAAAGAAAAAAGGTCCATAAATCTTTGATCTTGTCATACCCAACCAGACATTAACTTTACGAGAATCTCTCCCCCATTCGTAGAACTCGGTTAATTTTTCACTCGCACAGATACGGCAATTATGTCGATTAACCTTTCCGCATGTACGAAATGTCTCGTCATCGTTGAAGAGAATGTGGTTTAACAAGTTTTCAGTATGAATTTTTTCAATCAATTCTGGGCACATGGCGGCTCGTCTTGGATAATCCTCTTCGTGTAACTCATGTCGCACTTGAATATAGTAACTTTTCTTCTTTAATGTTCATTTTAAAGTCCTTAAAACAGTCGTTTTTGGTGTGCTCCCTGTACGTGATACTGTGCGAGCTGACATTCTCGGATTTGTTTCAAAGACATCTCTTACCAATTCGACATTTTCTTGAGAGGTACCTGGACGTCCAGATCTTGCCTCATCATGAACAGATCCTGTTCTTTTAAATTTACCGACTAGCTTGCGAATTGCTTTGTTTGTAGGTCCTGGTTTGTGAAATCATCTTTCGAATTTTTATAGAGTTTCTTTGCACTTCTTCCTTTGGATACGTAGTTACTACCGTCACACGTTCTTGTACAATGTACATCCATCATCGCCTCTGGCCTGTAGAAAATATTTTTTTTTTTTTTTTACCAAAATAGAGAGAGACTTTTGGACCACCATGTATAGTATAATAATAATAATAACCACCAGTATTGGGTTGTCATTGTGTATTTTGGTGCATTTTGGGGTATTATTTGTGGGGTTTAATGTTACCAAATTTAACTACCAGTACTTACAGAAATCAGATGAGGGAAAGTAACAACAAAGTTGACTTTTAGTCGAGTACAATATTAACTGTGTTTAAGAAAGGAAATACCTGTATGTTTTCACTTCAGTAATTCTGTACTTTAGTTTAACCTCAGTTAAGTTTCTGGCATTTTCTTATATTTTCTTAGTTTGAATGTACTGTATTACTTCATTTATGCACATTGGCATTTTTTAATAAACTTGTATACAGTACTGTGTGTTCAAGTGTTTTATTATCCTTTAAAACTCCTTTTTTATGCTATATAACATTGAAGTTATGTTTAATTTGAAAGTAAATTTATTATTATTAACTAGGTAGTACTTCCGTGAACAGAGGATTTTAGTTTTGGCAGAAATATGATAAAAACTATATATATTCGTACAATGCCATATACCGATGATAAAATTAAAATACCATTTGATAGGCAATAAGAGGAGGCAGATGCCTCTGTGTGTGTGTGTGTGTGGTGTGATGCAGTTTATGGGTTGGGGCCACAGAGTTAAGGTATCTGGGATGATCCCCTGTGAAGCACTTTCAAATTGGGCAATTAAGATAATGAGGAGTGATAATGAAGACTACTGAACACCGGGTGAGCTGGACATTTTCAAAAAAATGGGTTTTATTGCCAACAATGGTTTGTATGGTGCCTTTGTGGCCAAAGTCGTCGAGATTGTCAATGTTTCAAGAGGAATATAGCCGCCAAAGTCATGATATCATGGGACAGCAATAAAAAGATACAAACGAGCATAATAGTGAGCACAAAGCAACAGTGATGAAATGAATTGCAAATGGAATGGAACTGTATCACAATTTGTCTTGAGCTTAATTAATAGTAGTCTGCAACAATGACTATGCACTGGCACAGTCAAAACCACTAGAATAGGACTGAACAAATAAGATTTGGTGCTATAATGGCTTCCGGTCAAGCCTCACAATTCGTGAAAATGCCAATTTGTCACGTTGTTTCAGCGTTATGTTCTGCTCACTATTGCGCTTATCTGACGCAATTTATTTCTTGCCATTGCCCTCCTTGGTGCATACCCCCGCACACTATTCTTCATGAATATGGACATTCTCAGCGACTGAGGCACCAGTCAAACCGGGTCCTTCTATTATCATGCCCATTTTATCGTCATTTAAATCTCTTCTAATTAGAGCGCCATTTTATATATTTCCTCGGAAAGAAACGCAAAAATCAACCTAGATATAATACGGATCCATAGATCGACTCGATACAAGATATGACGCCTTATCATGAAGTGGAAAACATGAACGAGAAACCTACAACCTTCCTACCTTCTTCCGAGCTTTTGAGCGGCAGGGTATAGTGCAGTACTTACTGGTCATAAGTCTGAGGATACCTCCGAATTTAATGTATTTTAATAAGAATTATTTTGGGTGAAGAGAACAACAGTTTTAGGAAGTGTATTTTTATATACAAATCAAATTTGCACGAAGACGACTATATACTGTATATTTTGTATATTCGCTACTCTCCTTAATGTCAGAACGTCTGTTTGGCATCCAAGAGACGCGTATTTTAACCCTTAAAGGTTGGGCTTGGTCGACAAACCAGTTATCGTTATCGGCCGGGCTTAGTTCACAAACAATGAGCGAATTTCAAAAAAAAAAAATTCTGTCTCCTGGGTGCGCGTTAGCCTGCACCAATCCCGACGTTTAAGGGTTAGGTTATTATTCGTTTTTTGACCCAGTCACACCCAGCTATAACAGCAATATATATTGAATAACCAATCAAAACTCAATAAGAAAATATATATATTATCTTGTGCAAATTTGTATAAAATGTGTTTTTTTATTAAAATATATTTCCTATTTTTGGTGTTTTTTCAATAATATATATATATATATATATATATATATATATATATATCTATATACAGGGTGGGCGGAAAGTAGCTCCCTATTTGGATGGTAAAAAAATACGTATATTATCCATTTATTTCAGAAGAAATAATATGAAAAGGTAGGCATACATGGTAGGTTTTCTCTAAAATTCAATGTGGGCTCCAACTCTTTCCACCAGCTTCTGGAGCCGCCCAGGAATGGCGCCACTGACTTTAGCAGGAACTCCGGCGGGATGGAGGACATGACTTCCCGAATTCGGTCCTCCAGTTCTTCCAATGTCCTCGGTTTGGTGCGGTAGACTTCTTCCTTTACATGGGAGAACATCGACGATCTGATATTATGCAAGATGGCGCCCCTTCGCACTTCGCTCTTGTTGTCCGTGAGTGGCTGGATGCCCACTTCCCTGGGCGTTGGATGGGTCGTCGTGGTCCACATCAGTGGGCCAGCCAGGAGCCCCGACTTGACACCGTGCGACTTCTTTCTTTGGGGGGTGGGTAAAGGAAGAAGCGTCTACCGCACCAAACCGAGGACATTGGAAGAACTGGAGGACCGAATTCGGGAAGTCATGTCCTCCATCCCGCCGGAGTTCCTGCTAAAGGTCAGTGGACGCCATTCCTGGGCTGCTCCAGAAGCTGGTGGAGAGTTGGAGCCCACATTGAATTTTAGAGAAAACCTACCATGTATGCCTACTTTTTCATATTATTTCTTCTGAAATAAATGGATAATATACGTATTTTTTTACCAATCCAAAATAGGGAGCTACTTTCCGCCACCCTGTATATATAGAATATATATATATCGACTATTTGGTGAATATTTCTTATTTTTGGTGATTTCGCTACTTCTGCGTAATTCAATTGTCTGTTTTACAATAAATCATTTTTAGCAATTGTTCGTCTGTTTGAACTCTGTCAGTTCGGTTTTTTGTGACTAGAAGTATGACGGTGGTCAGTTATGCATATTGATTTTGAAGACGTGATCTGCCATATTGCCCTCGATGAAGAGGAGAGTTTAGACCTTTTTTTTCAATCACGGAATAATTAAGACATCCGTGACCTGCCTAAATGCAATAGTGCTTGTATTTTAAGAAAAGATCAGAAGGTCTTTAGGTGCCGTAAAAAAAATCCTAAAAATATACGTGTGTCGTTTCAGTTTAAGGGCAGGCGAAATTTAGCGGACTACCCATGCAAGGTTGGCACATGTTATTACATAATCATTTATATAATTTAGGTCTCGGGGGTACAGCCCCCGTAAAGATCACGCATCACAAATTGATCGGTCTTAATGTTTTGCGGACAGTTCAGTACGTGACACCGGTTAGGTCAACTGTACGCCCTTGATGATTGGTTAGGTTAAGTCATGATATTTTCGTTTAAATTCGTTAGTTTAAACGAAAATGACGAGTGCAAACTTCTCTGGTTAATTTTGAGGTGTTTTGTACGAAACTGCCATCAGTTTCCTGTGCAAATGCGTAGTTTTCAAGATGACGATATCTCGAAAACTACGCATTTGCACAGGAAACGGATGGCAGATTCGTGCAGAACACCTCAAAATTGACTAGAAAAGTTTGCTCATTATAAAGAGAGAATGGGTCAAAAAACGAATAATTACCAAGGGTTAAAATAATCTTTTGGAATTTCACTGCATATTCCTTTGTAAAACATTTCATAATGATTCTAAGTTTCTGGTTTTTCCTTAGCTATATTTGTTTTCAGATATTTTTTTTTTTGTTTTTGGTGGAATTAACGTCTAGGCTTTGAGGTGACCACTCCTAAATATTTAGCTCTCCAGAAACCTGGTTTTTTGCACCAGTTAATTTTTGTTTATTTTGGTTGTTTTGGGTCATTATCATGCGCAAATGTAAAGTTTTTGCCCAATTAGGCTACGTCCATTGGGGAGGGTATGTCTATTCAACCTGTTATAATGCGCTCCCTTTTTCATTATTCTGTCAATTTTCAAAATATCGCCAACTCTATTAGAAAGAGATACATCCCAAGATGATTACAGATCCACCTCCACGTTTGACGATGTTAGCGAGACCCTTATACTTGAACTTCTCGTGGCCACGTCTCCTTATAAAGATTCTCTAGAATTGTCAAAAAGCTCAGTTTTGGTTTCTTCGGTTGAAAGTGCAACTTTTCATTCGTCTCTTCAATATTTGCGTTTCTCACGAGGCAAGTCTTCTTTTCCATGTTAATGTTCTTTAGTTTAGGCTTTGTAGCTGCTACTTCGACTTGAAGACCTCAAATTCCTTTGATGAGCTTTCAGAAGAGTCTAGAAGAATGTTTGTAAGACGTAACCACAAGAAGCTCAAGTAGGAGCGTCTCGCTAACACCCTCAAACGTGGAGGTGGATCTATAATTATCTTGGGATGCATCTCTGCTGATAGAATTGGCAATATTGTGAAAACTGATGGTATAATGAAACTGTAACGGGTTGAGCAGGCAACGACGACGATTAGGTGACGTCTCCAATTGGATAAAACTTTGCATTTTCGCGTGATAATGACCCAAAACACAACCAAAATAAACAAAAATTAACTGGTGCAAAAAACCAGGTTTCTGGAGTTAAATATTTAGGAGTGGTCACCTCAAAGCCTAGACGTTAATTCCACCGGAAAAAAATAAAAAATATCTGAACATAAATATAGCTAAGGAAAAAACCAAGAAACTTAGAATCATTATGAAATGTTCTACAAAGAATATGCAGTGAAATTCCAAATTATTTTAAAACACGCGTCTCTTCGGTGCCAAAAAGATGTTCTGACATTGTTAGGGCGAGGGACTAATATACAAAATATTGATTACAGTACAGTATATAGTCTTGTTCTGTAGAAATATGATTTGCAACATATTTCTATATAAAAACACATTTCCTAAAAATACTGTCCTCTTTACCCATTATAATTCTCATTATAGTAACATTTCCATTAAATTCGGAGGTGTTCTCAAACTCGTAACCAGTAAAAAAAAAAAATATATATATATATATACAGGGTGTACATAAAGTCAGGATCTATTTTTGTGAAGCACTTGGAAATTATATGGAATTCAATCATAAAATGATAAAGTGGTAACATTTATTAAATAATTAAGAGTAGGATTCGACGTGACGCCCATCAGTATCCCTGCACAGCTCAAATCGTTCCACAGCATTTCTAAACACATTCTGGAGCATTTGCGGGGTTATGTTATCTGCAGCAGTTCGTATACGTGTACGTAAGTTTTCAAGACTCGTAATCTTCGTCTGATAGACGTGCGATTTGATAAAGTCCCATGCAAAGAAATCTAAAGGGGTTAAATCTGGTGATCTCGCTGGCCAAGGTCTGTTGCTTTCGCGTCCGATCCAGCGATTTGGAAAACGTCCATTTAGATAATCCTGAACAATTTTGGCATAGTGACAAGGAGCACCATCATGTTGATAGACGACGGGGATAGGATTGTTAGTACCGTCGTCTATCAACATGATGGTGCTCCTTGTCACTATGCCAAAATTGTTCAGGATTATCTAAATGGACGTTTTCCGAATCGCTGGATCGGACGCGGAAGCAACAGACCTTGGCCAGCGAGATCACCAGATTTAACCCCTTTAGATTTCTTTGCATGGGGCTTTATCAAATCGCACGTCTATCAGACGAAGATTACGAGTCTTGAAAACTTACGTACACGTATACGAACTGCTGCAGATAACATAACCCCGCAAATGCTCCAGAATGTTTAGAAATGCTGCGGAACGATTTGAGCTGTGCAGGGATACTGATGGGCGTCACGTCGAATCCTACTCTTAATTATTTAATAAATGTTACCACTTTATCATATTGAATTCCATATAATTTCCAAGTGCTTCACAAAAATAGATCCTGACTTTATGTACACCCTGTATATACCTCCAGTTTTCTTGAGTAAAATAAACGAGTGAGAAAGCATGAATAAATGAATGTGCGCAACTAATTTTACTCGTACCTAAAAATGTTTTTTGTCAAATAAACAAATGAAGCAACAATCATTTTGCAGTCGGCAAATTTTATCCTGCTTATTGCTCAAGACGTGTCTTTGGAATTTTCGTGTTTTTATTAATTTTTGGACGAGGACCATTGGAAAATATTAGTCGTGTTAAGAAAAGCACAATCCCGTTTGTGTGAGCCGACCGAAGATCGAAGAAATTATACTTTTTTTTATTGTCGTCGTCAACACTGAAAGCATTTTATAAACGTAATATGGAATGTACCAGACAGTAAATGGGGTCGTTGCAAAAATCTTCGTGGTTTTTTTTTCAGGACTTCAGGATTTTTGGCACAGTACCTCTGAGCAGCGTTCACAGACATTCGTGAAGTTTCGATTATCCACTTCGGGTTAATGGGAGTGTACAGACCACCGACATCGATTTTAGAATTAAGCTGGCGTCTGACGCTGCGAACGACGTCAGCAAACAAACGCGACGCCAAAACGACAGCAGTGCTCGCGATACGAAATTTGATTTCCTCGGATACCATGAAAACTCTTAAAGGAACGATGATACGACTTAACGATAAAAATATGAATAAGACGTTGCAGCCCCCCCCTAATTTTCTAGTTTTCTTTTTGGACAAGCTATACTAAATTTACGTTTTCTTTACGAAAAAAAAAGCCGTTTATAATGTGATAAAAAATCGACCGCCCTCCCCCGCAAAAACATGAATTTTGCAACTACCCTTAAGTAATATTCGGTTGGCTCACCATTCTTGACGAACTGCTAATTATTTTGTTAATTCCAAATGACTAACTTCCCCCTCCCCCCTCCAAAATAAATTTTACGTATGAAAAAGTAGAGAGAGGAGGTTAAGGAAAGATATATTTATACCTCGGTTTAAGAGAGAAAGAAGAAATATTAAACCATTCTTAATTTGTGAACATCTTGAGGTCCTAAAAAAAGGAAGAAAAGGAACGTATAACGACGAAGAAATCTAAAGACTTAAAATTTATCGGTTTCAAATCAAAGGAAACGCTTTATACCATATTAAAATTAAATATAAAAATTTATAACTTCACAGAATAAAAAAGGAAATTTAGTTCAATAGAAGAAAACTGCTTAATTTGAAAAACTCCTTAAAAGGGAATTAAAAACTAAGGGCAAAAAATAAAAGGTAAAAAAAAAAAAAAAAATGAAGCAAATTATCAACGTAAAACTAACTGTTGCAAGATTTCACTTACGAGGGTCATCTCAAAAGTGTTTGAGACCCCTTCTCCACTTCAGCGAAGGAAAACGGTAGATCGCTAATGTTTGTATTTTTATTCAATGCACTACTACTATCACCAGTAATTTTCAACGTACTTGGTCCAGTGGTTCACTGGGTTCTTTATTTCGGTACAGAAGCCTTTTTTCTGAAGCTCCATCCACTTAGACACTACCTTGTTGAACTCTTCTGCGGAACCAAAATGGACTCCACGAAGGTTGTTGTTCAGTTTTGGGAACATAACTACGATCGACTGATTGGGTATAAATCCTTCCGGTGTCGCAACATTGAGGTCATTGACGTCCAAGAATAATATTTAAATATTATAATAATGAAGAAAATGTAAAAATTAAATAACCTAAAACTATGAGATGAAGGGTAATTGAATAAATGCCATAAATAAATATGATATACAGGGTGTCCGAGAATTATCTGTACAATTTTTGGCTGTTATTAAAAGTCAACCATGAAGTGTAGAAATTCCAGTGTTGTCCCATTTTACAGAGAAACTCTAAGTTTTTTCTGATACCAAGTTTTGACAAGTTTTTTAGAAATTCCAGTGTCCGAAAATTATCTGTGCAATTTCATCTTTTAATAAAATTCTTGATAACACACGTAAAATTCTTAAACAAGATTATTTAGAATCTGTATTTTCAAGTTTCTTTTATTAAAGTAACGTTGTTACAAACATTCGATATGTGCACCATCAGTGATTCGCAAAACATCCAATTGATAATCCAAATGTTGCCATGTACGCTGCAGCATATCCACATCAATTCGCTCAATAGCAGCTGTGATTCTTGCTTTTAAATCATTAATGTCTGTCACCCGCGTACAAAAAAGAAAAAACTTGTCAAAACTTGTTATCAGAAAAAACTTAATGAGTTTCTCTGTAAAATGGGACAACACTGGAATTTCTACACTTCATGGTTGACTTTTAATAACAGCCAAAAATTGTACAGATAATTCTCGGACACCCGGTATAGTATTTCTACAACTTCCTTAGGTTCTCAAAATGCACTTTCATGGAGTTCATTTTGGCTGTGCAGAAGTCAACACGGCAGTGGTCTAAGCAGATTGAGTTTCAAATAAAAAAAGGCTTCTATACCGCAATCAAGAAACCGGTGAATCACTGGACCAAGTGCACTGAATAGTTGCAGTACTAGACTGAATAAGAATACTTACGTTAGCAACCTACCGTTTTCTTTCGCTGAACTGGAAAGGAAGTGACAACACTTTTGGGATGAACTTCGTATGACTAAAATATCTTCTTGAATCGGGTAAAGCTTTGTTAGCAAATCTTATCTAATTTATTTCAGTTTTTAGTTATCTATTTTCCATAAAAACAAATTTTAAATAAGTTTCTATTCAATCCAAAGAAACCTACAGAAAAACTACTACAGACGTAGTTTTGGAAATTAATTATTACATTTTAAATCACGATGCTACGTGAACTTATCTATTATTATTATTTTTCTTTTAAATTAAAGTAAATTAAGAATGAAAACTCGAGTTTAAAAAAAGTGTGTACAAAGATTCAGTTAATTTGGGTATAAGAAGCTAATAAAAAGGTATTCGCTAACAAAAAATTTTCTTTTAAAAAAAACGCGATGAAAACCTTCAAGCATGCTCATCATACGAGGGAAAAAAGGAAAAACGAAAGAAAACTAAAGGAGAAGAAGTAGGGACACCGAGTATCTTCACGTCACGTTCCGATTTCGAATTAAAGGAAGTTTTACAATTCTCACTATATTCAAGAGTCGATATTTTCACTCTATTGAACACACACGGTCGCTCCCTCTCTATGGTATATTTGCACTTTTATTCTATTCTTTCCTAAACGAATGAATTTCACGTTTTGTTTATATCCTAAATCCCTCGCAGAGGTTAGAACTACATAAAATATGTCAACATTTAAAAGCGACAGGAAACCTCAAAACTTAATCATGACCGGATCTAATAATACTAATACTAATACTAATACTAATAATAATAATAATAACGGTTATATATATCAGCTACATCGTAGCCATTGTTGCATCAGCACTTCCTGCAGGTCAGCGAAATTAAGCTAAATTGGGTCTGGGTAGTAGTTGGATCGGGGACCATCCTCTATGCCCAGATGATATAGCAACCCATGGTTCAGATCCCTCCGTCATATGACCTTAGATTTTGCGAAGAAGGTTAAACAACATTAAGTCCCGTCATTCTGATGAGGATGGCATACTACTTATACTAATATCGCTCAGTCAAAAGAACCAGACTTAGAACAACATTCATAAAATGGCACCTCAAAATTAATGTGTACCAAAATATTTATACGGGAAAAATTAAAGCAATTCATAAAGGCCAAAACCTAGAACTATTCTTGCTGCCATCTCAAAAACTCTCCCCCTCTCCGTTATGAAATTAAAGCTCAAGAACTTACTGCAGAAGAGATTAATTCGAGTAATACATGATCATCAGCAATAATAATAATAAATAATAATAAATAATAATAATAATAATAATAAATAATAAATAATAATAATACGCAACAGCTGATCACTTAAACGTGAAGACAAATTTTAAAACATAAATATGCCGAAGAACTAACAAGATCTCAAGATTATGATTTAATATTATCGACTTTTGAATAGAGTGAAAATTGGAAGTTTATTTTGGGTTTGAATTAATCGGGTGTTCAGGCGTGGCACTGAAGATACTCAGACGCGTCTGCGGACTATTTTCCGAAAACAAATGTTCGAAAACAATTGTTCGAATAGCAATTATTCGAAGTACCAATTATTCGACATTACAAATGTTCAAAGAAAAGTTGTCGAATGGCAACCAACCACAAAATTGGTGCGGTTAGGTTAGGTTACGTTAAAAAGGGAACAAGATTTAAATGAAATTAATATTGAAAAAGCATTAAATGATATAGTGTAACAAAAGTACAAAAAAGTATCGCGACAGTGCAAAACGTTTGAAGAAATTAGTTAATTCCTATCGAGTACACAAATATGATGGACTATTTATGTGCAGTTGCGCATAATTTGAGTGTAGTTCAATAAGCATTGATTTTTTTATTTCTTACCAAAATATTTTTTATCCTTTTTTAAACAAACTTTAATGTTTTAAAATAGAACTAAATATTCTATTTGATTTTTTAAATAAATAAAATCACCTTTAAGTAACGTATCTGCTCGTATTTATATTTTATTGAATGAAGATTTTGAAGCTCATTCCTTTTTTTTTATTTTCCCGATAACTTTTCTTTCGAACATTTATTATGTCGAATAATTGTTACTTCGAATAATTGTTATTCGAACAATTGCTATTCAAACAATTGCTATTCAAACAATTGTTTTCGAATAATTGTCCGTAAATCACTCAGACGTATTTGACTCAGTTCTTACTGGGAGAGTGAAGATTTTGGTGTCTAACTTGTATATGAATATCTTGCAATTCCCCTGAGAGAGTAAACATAGAAAGTAAGTCACAGATTCTTTGATTCACGAAATAAAGTTTAAAGTCATTAATTTAGGAAAATTAAAGAAAGTTTTGAAGGAATGAAAATGAAGCAATTTAATTTAATTACCGATTATCCTGTTAAAGTTTATGGTCCTGTCGGTCCAATGTTCAATATATATATATACATACATATATACACAGTTCAATATCAACCTAAATCAATCTATCCTTATTAATTAATTAGTATTCATGATCAAGTACGCAAAAGCTTGTGAAAAAATTCTGTTCGCCTAATTGAGACTGGCGCACAAATCGTAGAGTAAATACGATTAAATAATGTCTACAAACGAAGGTTTATTAAAACAATGAAACATCTACACCAGTGGTGCACAAACGTTTTTGATGTGAGGGCCAAGCGAAGAAAATAACTAAATGTATTAGCCTACTTACTTTCCATCTAAGTCATAAATTGGGTTACTTTTATATTCTAACTTTTTCATTGAATTGAAAAGACCCGTGGGGCCACTGAAAAGACCCGTGGGGGACACATTTGGCCCGCGGGCCAGGGGTTTGTGCATCACTGATCTACACAATGACTATCTAAGAAAATTTCACGTAATAATTCAAAACGGACATAAAAACTTACCTTTCTTTCCAGTCTTTAAGGAGGCGGCTGAACTGTTAGTAAAAATGAACGTTAGATTAGTTTAAAGCTCAAGAACAAGAAGCAAAATTCCAATCAAAGGCAATTCAGGATTCATCTTTCAAATTTTTTTTTTCTTCAGGCTTTAATGACTTAGAAAACAAACAAATTATTATTGAGAATTAAAGAGATGACACCTAAATCGAGTACATTTTTCGGTTCTAGGTAAATTCCACCACGGAAAATTCCACCACGGTAAATTCCACCAATGGTAAATTCCACCAAAGTAAATTCCACCAATGGTAAATTCCACCAGGTAAATTCCACCCCAAATTATTTAAAATAAAATATGATTTAAATAAGTAAAATGTAAATATTTTATTCATATGGGTACAAATAGAAGAATACAACGAATATTACAATAATTTATGGTGCTCTTCCAATATGTGCTCTACCGCGAAATTTACATTCCAATACGTGATCTACCTTAGATTATTCGGATTAGCAGCAGGTACGTTAGTTAGCCTTATAAGGCTAACTAACGAAAATATCACGACTTAACCTAACCAATCGTCAAGGGCGTATAGTTGACCTAACGATTGGTTAGGTTAAGTCATGATATTTTCGTTAGTGCTAATCCGAATAATCTAAGGTAATATTTACATTTTACTTATTTAAATCATATTTAAGTAATGTAAGTAAAATGTAAATATTACCTTAGATTATTCGAATTAGCACTAACGAAAATATCATGACTTAACCTAACCAATCGTTAGGTCAACTATACGCCCTTGACGATTGGTTAGGTTAAGTCGTGATATTTTCGTTAGTTAGCCTTATAAGGCTAACTAACGTACCTGCTGCTAATCCGAATAATCTAAGGTAGATCACGTATTGGAATGTAAATTTCGCGGTAGAGCACATATTGGAAGAGCACCATAAATTATTGTAATATTCGTTGTATTCTTCTATTTGTACCCATATGAATAAAATATTTACATTTTACTTATTTAAATCATATTTTATTTTAAATAATTTGGGGTGGAATTTACCTGGTGGAATTTACCATTGGTGGAATTTACTTTGGTGGAATTTACCGTGGGGGAATATACCGGCCACCCATTTTTCATACGCTACAATAAAATGTATATAACTTCTGAAGTATTGAACAGCATATTTTTTTGGTAGTCAAGGTTTCTTCTCCTACCCATAAGCCAAATTCTGGCACAGAGAGGGTATGGCGCGGCGTTTAAGCTGACAAATGAGCAGCCAATATATTCTAGGAATATATTGGTTAGGCCAATAAAGAACTCTCAATTCATTAGTGAACTCCAACCGACCGCGCAAACGGGAGCATAATTAAACAAAAATTTAACCATATCAGAAAAGTGAAATGTGATATATAATTCTTATACGAAAAGTGCACGAAAGAAATTTATTCGGTTAAAAAAAAATCTTGCTACTACCAGTGCCACTCCATTACAATAAATTCTTTACAGAAAAGCAAGCAAACCACATCGCAGTCTCTTGGAATAAAAGTTTGACATTAATGAAATCCCAACGCAAAAACAAAGTTTTAGGATATGAAAATGAAAAGAATGTTACGAATATGGAGGACAAAATGAGAGGTCACAACCAGAGATGAGAGGTGCGTCACAGTTAAGAGTTGTACAAGCTGCTGGCCTTCAGAATGAAAATGTAACTGGCATTTCTCAGGAATAGTCGTAGTGCTCTTACCAAACGGATGCGATGACACCGAAGCCTCAATTAATAAGGTCCTCAAAGAAAGAGAAAAAGGACACTCACACCTAAACGAAAGACCTAATTACAGGCAAACAGTTAGAAGCACCCGTAAGCCAAGCGACCTACCTGCACTACGGTGTTCGTGGTTTAGGTTGTAGTGGTGTCGGTGATGACAATAGCAGGGCCCCCCGGGGTTGGGGGCTGATGAATTGGGGGTCTGGGGGGGTAAGTGAGGAGGCGTACCTAAGGAAAAGTCAGGAAAGCCACAGATCTCGCATTCCTTCAGGAAAGAGGAATTTAGGAAAGTGCACTTAGAGCAAGACCATCCCTTCCCTTCGTCGCTCCCGATGGTTGCTGGCCTTCGATTGGCCTAAGGGAGAAAAGGAATAAAAATGGAATGAGACACATTATCTACATTTAGTGTTATATTTATGTACAGTTGCAGAAAAAAAAAATGACGTCAAGGAAATAAAATTTATAAGATAAACAGAATACTTTTAATTTCATTTAAAAATAGTAAAAAAGTCAAATGAAATGCCATTCCAACTGGTCAGTTTTTACATTGGTGTGATTAGTTCCATAACCAATTATGAACTGTTGCTGAAATTTGAAAGTTTCGGTATTTTTTCAGTAGTTTATTTCCTTGGCGAACTTTATTCCATAACGGTACACCCATCTCATATATAAACAAATGACAAACAGAGAATCCTTAGGTCCTATAAATATATGGTAGGGTTTGTGCGGATATTTAGTTTACAGTTTGGAAGTTTTCAGAAATTATTCAACTCTTCGTCTGGTGAAAAAGACTTTCATGAAATGCATAAGATACAGGTTACATCCGGAACCGCCATTTTCCCGACACAGGAGGAGTGGGGGCCATGAACTATGAAAGAGTTTCACCCGAGACTGAGCAATTACAAGAGGTGACCGACCCAACTCCAACCACTGCGGCGGCGGCGGCGGCCGAACCCAGGCTTTTCAGAGTCAGAGTCCATTTTCCAACCAACCGCGCCGCCAAGGGAGCTCTTTATAAATATCAGGTCATCCCATAAGTAATGTCATTTTTTACGATAGATTAAGTTTAAACTAGTCCTACTCGGTTTAAGCATAAATTTTCCGAAGATTATATCCAAGAGGAGATCTATCGTGTTTCGCTACATACTTTACAGACCTCGACCAGTGAAGACGCGTGTTTTGCTTTATGTGAACCCCTCATAAACATGGCGGTATCAGAAGAGTATCAGGCATATAATGCTTTAAGAGTTCAAAAAAGGGAATAGTGCTACTGAAGCACGCGAAACATTCAGGACGTTTATGGCAACGATATTCTGCGTGTGAGGAAATGTCAAAGATGGTTTCAAAAGTTTAAGAATGGTGACTGCTGTTTGACAGATGCAGCACGCTCTGGACGCCCTGCTGAGTTTGATGATGACCTGCCGTTAGCCGCACTTGAAGAAGACTGTTCAACAACTGTCGAAGAATTGGCCCAGAAACTCAATTCATCCCCGTCCACCATCCATCGACATTTGCAACAACTCAGGAAAGTGCCTAAGTTATGAAAATGGGTGCCACATGAATTGTCGGTCGACAATCTGAGGGTGCGGGTAAACATTAGCACAGCTCTTCATTCCCGTGAACTCCAAGATCCGTTTTTGCACCGTTTAGTGACTGGATACTGTACCAGAATGTTAAGCGCCGTCGACAGTGGGTTTGTTCCGGAGAACCAGCGACACCACAGCCAAAACCAAATCTTCACCCTCGGAAGGTGTTGCTTAGTGTTGGGAATAAAGGTGGTGTAATACACTTTGAAACCTTACCACACAACCAAACAATCACCGCTTAAGTCTACTGTCAACTGGATCGATTGAACACTGCACTAAAAGAAGAGAGACCTTCTTTGGTTAATCGGAAAGAAATCGTGTTCCACCACGACAACGCACGTCCTCATACCGCTCGGATCACTTCTGCAAAAATTGAGGAGCTTGGGTGGGAAAAACTTCCACATCCTCCAGACCTTGCGCCTTCAGATTATCATCTCTTCAGGAGTCTGCAAAACTATCTTGACGAGAAACAGTATACTTCTTTAGATAACCTGCACACCAGTCTTTGTACGTTTTTTGCCTCAAAACCACCTGAATTTTATAAACATGGCATTGAAAAGCTTGTAGGACGTTGGCAGAGCGTCAGTGATTCCAATGGAAAATATATACTAGATTAAATTTTTTTTTTTTTTTCCTTCAAATTCCGATCTAAAAACCGACATTACTTATGGGATGACATGATAAATACACCATAAGAAAATCCTACTTTCCCCCCTTCTCTAAAGGATGGATGCAGTGATTAAAGTGAAAAGAAAATACAATTCAGTTTACGATCTATCCAACTCAAAATTAAGACTTCATTAACAAAATGTAGAACAACATTTTTCACAATTAAATGGAGCACACAGTAACCTGATCTACTCCCTGTCTCCTGAGTGTAGCAACGGAAGGAGATGTGGACGTGGAAATTGGGGGAGACGGGGCTTTCCGGGAGGGAACAAGAGGAGTGGTTGGGGTCCCAGCCCCTCCGCTGCTCAAACTTGAGGCAGAACCGGCTCCTAAGAATCGGAAGAAGGTTCGTTAAGAGCATTTATTAAAGAGTTTGTTATATTTTACCTTCAAGTGACGAACTTCGTCCGACCTCTGTTCCAATTATGTTTCAGACAAAATTTAGAATTTTAAAATAATGAAAAGGTTCCAATATGGAAACTACTAGAAAATCATCATGAGGTAACAAGGTCTCTTAAAATGGCTTCAACACTACAAAAGCACTTAAAATCACTTTATTTGATAATGATAAGCTTTATTGGCAGGATAATAAATTTAAAAAACTAAAAATTATGACAGAGAAATAAAAATTGGACACGTGCAAAGGAACAACTCGATTATCAACAGTAATTAAATGCCACTTGTCTATACAACTAAAATGGCCGTCAAGACGGATTCGCTGACAGAACACAGACATTACAACAATTATAGTAATGTAAAACAGCTTTCAAAATACACAATAAACAATCTGACCCCTCAATGTACACTTTAGAAATTCAAAATTATTGATTTATAAAATAAATATTACAATATTATGATGCATCATTACAATATACAATGAACTTTACTTAAGAATGGTATTCATCCATTGTGTAACAAATTTACTTCGTTTAAAAAAAAAACTGACTACACATTAGAAGTTTTATGAATATATAGTAATTAGAGAAGTTCCTTTTCAATTTAAGGGATCTCGTATTACTTTACCACAACGACAACGAAGACAAAACTGTTACGAAAACAAATAATTTAGCTAAACTACCGCTATACCCGTTTATACATTATTAAAATAAAAACTCGCATTTCCCAATGAATTGGGATTAGAAAACGGAAACAACCTGGATATAAAATGAAGATAAGAAAAAGGCAGAAAGTAAAGCGCGTACATTTTTCATCAACAGGCTCACACCCACCCCTTATTTATACACTTCAACTCTTTCGACTTTGTTTCACGCAATCCAAAACATCAAACCTACTACCTTTAAACACCCGCGCCACTTTTGCTCATCATTTATTTCCCTTACATTCCACACGCCCGGAAAGGTGTGGCGCCCACGTCCGAGGCTACTGATGGTCCCGGACTCAATCCTACCCTCTCCTGTATCGCGGAAGATGCGGAGCTAACTACACCCGTCGGCATATCCCTACGCTTATATGCGAATTATAACAGAAGGAAAACACTTCAGTATTGTAGGAAGAATGCAAATCCCATAAAAAATATATTAATGATTATGTAAACTAACTTTATGAAATTAGGATTGGTGGGAAGGAAAGAAAAAAATCATGCTAATTAACTACTGTGAAAAACCAACAAATAACTAATTAGGTGTTAATTTACAATCACTTTTAATGTAAAAGGAAAATAAATTTAATCTAATCGGGAACTAATTTACTTGCCACCATAATCGCTTAAAATCCTTTCAAATAACCGTAAAAGCACAATCACTATAAATTACAAAACATTAAAAGCTATCCCTCGACGTAGAAGAAGATTCGAATTTTGAAGATTATCAAATTTTTTCTTTAATTTACCGCGTAACTGCGATATTTTAGAACTCTTTGGAACTCTCCTCAGAGTTCCAGTTTCTCTTCCGTCCACCGCTTACTCGAGAACTTCGGGAATATGCCTAAGGCGCGAGAGGAACTTACTAGGTAAGGGTTGCTGCGGAGGAATTCTAAGGGAAGAATCTTGGAAGGACGGAGAAACGAGGTCGTTGAGCACCCGTCCCTCTTGACCCGTCTTTGGACCTGAAACGTAAAAATCATTAAAATCGGATTTGTAATAGAACGGCTGAGAGACAGCATTGAGCGGCAACGTATACACAACGTAGCAAAAATGGGTAATAATAATAAGAAAGAGCCGCCCGAGACAAAGTGTTAAAAGAAATAAATGTATAAGTCGACTCGTAAAGAAAGAAAATTTTCACAACAATAAGACTGACAAAAATGGAGAGAAAGACGGATGGACGAACCAAATAAAATATTTTTCAAAATGAGCTCTGTTGTGGCGTACAAAGAAAACCTTCAGTTTAAATACACATTTTTAAAGTTTTAAAATTTAATACGGTAGATTTTCACATTAGTTCGTTCCATAATAAACAAAATCATTAAAAATCGGCAAATGGTCTAGACTCTAGTCTCTAGTGTATCTCTCGAATCCTTCGTGAAATCTATGAAATAGAGTGCAAACCATTTTAAGAAATTCCTCTTCCACGTAAGATCATAAACACGAGCTTACTTTCTCCGCTTTCAAGAATTTGTCTTTCCATTTCGTCACAGTCGTACTGAAGCCTGCTGTTCTTTTGCTGTATTAATTCGATTTCCTGCAAAGTATAAATAAGATTACACTAAATCCCATCGATTTTGTCTAAAAAAACTTCCATGCTTCCTGACAGTGTATTCAGATAAGAATATTTTAAATATATTGTAATATCTCGTATCTAAATTCAATAGGAAAAAACAATACACGAAGACAAAAGTTACTGAATTACATATTTCCAGTAAAGATCTTTATCACGTTTCCAAGCAATGAAGCAACTTCTTATTTTTAATAAATTTTCTGGGACTTTTACCTAGCATGTTTGCGCGTAAATAATCTGAAATTTTAGTAATTAGGTCCAGCTTTGGGTGCCGGGTGATTCAGTGGTCACGGTGACGGACTCTGAGCGGTGAGGCTTTGGTTCATTCCGGCCAACTGGCTCCTGAGTTGGGTTGAGTTCGCCGCTTACCCTGTTAATACTTCGGCTAGAGGTGACCCTCGGGACATACTCACCCGCAACTCGTGGGAAAATGTGCATTATATCACTGTGAAATTGCTGGAGAGAACCGGATCGCAAAACCTTTAAAGTGTATTCTTCAAACATGCGCTACACTTAATTGTATTATTTAATACTTTCCTAACTTCAAAGTAGAATAATCAATTTACCTCTTTGCTTCTTATAACCTCCTGTCTCTGACTCTTCTCTCTGGACTCTAATTCTTTAGTTAAACTCTTCACTTCACCTTCCAACCTAGTCTTCTCTTCTAACCTTTGATTAAGTTCTTCTTTCAATCTCTCTTTCCTAGCAAACTGCTCCTGAATAACAGCTA
The DNA here is from genome assembly GCA_023014485.1 of Bathynomus jamesi. NCBI lineage: Eukaryota > Metazoa > Arthropoda > Malacostraca > Isopoda > Cirolanidae > Bathynomus > Bathynomus jamesi. Next base: position 1,461,228 of record JAJOZX010000234.1, read on the forward strand.
GGAAATAAAGTTGCCACATAAATAAATGATAAAGTACTCATTACTTCTGTATAACATCATATGTCTCATTTAAAAGGCAATAAGACAACGTGTAAGTGCTTTTAATATTAAAAATAACTATCTAGGTTACTAACAAAAATTAAAATGTTAGTTCTACTAATGGAAATAAACTCGCTAACAGCAAAACTAAACTCAAACGATACTCAGCATTGTGCTCAGTAAAATAATATTGAAATAACGAAAAATCTCATACATTTAGAATATATTTTTTAAGTGATTTCAATTTGTATTTAATTAGTAAAAATTAGTATATATATATATATATATATATATATATATATCGCAAAAGTCGCGCATCATACGAATTTTCAGTTTATATTTATTTTTTTCTTTTAGATAGGGGATGGCTGCGAAATTGTGAGCTTGGTTTTTTAATGCATGTTGAAGTTTATTTAACAATAGACGAGAGGGTGAGCTTGGTTTTTTAATGCATGTTGAAGATTATTAAACATGTATGTAAAACTTTTAGCTGTGCGGAGTCACATGGAATCAACACTGAAAATGCCTATGATGCGCGACTTTTGCGCCACCCCATATATATATATATATATATATATATATATATATATATATATATAATATATATATATATATATATATATATATATATATATATATATATATATATATATAATGTATGTGTGTGTGTGTAAAGGGAATGAAGATGAACACGCTAATTCACTAGTTGTGTGTTATCCGAAGTCATTGGTTATCAAAAGCAACTTAAATACTACACGATCGCATCTTTCAACTACTGAAAACGGAATGGGATGACACTTCATGAATGTTATTTGGTAAGGAAGAACTTTTGTTAAAATTAGACACAAACAGGACTTTCGAAGTTAATTCAGGAGCATGACAAACCCACAATTGTTTTAATTCTACCTTCCAAAAATAACGGATCTAGAGCCCAATCTGACGTCATCGGGTCGTGATGTGGGAAGGAGGGGCTGTCCCCTCCTAAGGGTAGAGTGGAAGGGGGATAATGAAGGTGTTGTAAAGGAGGGCCAGTCGTTTCTGGCAGAGAGGTTCTCCTTGGGCGGGGAGCGGGTATCGATTCCCCAGATTCAGTAGTGCCAAGAAACCAACTCTGCGGCCGAAATTTGGATTGTGCAGGGGGCGCAGACCCCCTTGACTGATGGTCGTGGATGTCACGTCTATCTTTTAGGTGGTTGGGGGGACACGAGAAAGGCACAGACGATGACAGCGCGTCTTTGCGGTCGCTCGAGCTGTACTGAATGTGAAAAGCGGTGTTAGCTTGGTTGTCGGTCTTCAGGTTGGTTCTCATCGCGGAAATGGAACCCCCCGTGGGGCCGATCGAGATCTGAAGGGAAGAGCGCGAGCCCTGTTTGTGGTCTAAGGAAGAAGTGGAATACGAGAGGGAGGAGCCGTTGCTCCGAATGTTGATTGGAGGCTGGGGGTCGGAAGAGGGCTGCCGAAGCTGCAGGTTCACCGACGTATAAGACCTTCCCCCGATGCAAACCGCGTCGTCGTTTTCCGACGGGGGAACGGGATTGTGGTGTGCCCCGTGGGGCAGAGAAGGAATGAAGTGCAAGGAAGTTACGTGCCTCGTACCTGGAGGTTGCTGGTGCTGCTGCTGTTGATAGTGCTGGTTCTGCGGCGTTTGCCTATGGATTGGAGAGGAAATGAAGTTGGTGCGAGTAGTGGCAGGAGTGGGTGCGTTAGAAGGGGGAGTCATGGTAGTTTTGGTGGGAGACGAAGGGTTCGAGAACACTTTTGCCGGGTTCTCTGAAGTATTCTCGTGAAAGGTGCGAGGAATAGATATTTCGTTCGGATCTTCTCTGCAAATGCGTGGATCTAAAAGCTGTTTTCTGCGGTCACTCACAGTCTCCGCACTGCTCCTACGGTGGACGAACAACGGGTCAAAGAAAGGTTCCCGCGACTCTGGGATTACCGGAGCGGAACTCGCTTCTTCTTTATGATTAGTAAACCCGTTTGCAGCGCGGGTGAATTCGTTATTGGCAAGTGAAGGAGAGGGGTACTTCTGATGATTATAAGAAGATGGCGTTGTCAAGACTTGGCTACTGGATGCGCACGAGTAAACAGCCTTCGTCTCGCTCGTTTGAAGGCAAGTGGCGGTGGTGTTGGAAGGGTGTTCGGCGTGTTCCTTGTCAGTGTCTGTAAAACACTGGTTCAACGGGAACTGAGACTGGCCTGAGAAAGGGGTTGAAGGAGAGTTTCCATTTTGTAAAGGAGAGGAGACTCGCGAATGGGTCTCGGAAGAAGAGAAAGGAGAGTTTCTGCTGCCTGGAGAGCCGCGACTGCTTGCTCTACTTCGATTCCAAGGAGAGTAATAGCCTCGGTGCTGTTCTTGATTCCTTCGACTTAATTCGTCTTCGCATCGGATTTTATTCAGTCCAAACTGAAAGGAGAGAGATAGATAAATAATGATTTACACCTATATACAACAACCTACCTTCGACACAAAAGAGAAAAATCTTTAAAATACAAAAAGGAGGAAAAAAAATTACTAAACGTATCTGAAAAGGTTACCGTAGTATTCCTAATTTACAAAAAACTGATATACTTAAGCTTATCACCAAATCAGACAGGAATTATCATTGCTAGTTTGGTGATTTTACTGCAGTTACACAGGAGTAAATATTTTTTCATCTTTGTAAAGGAGTGCGCCAAACAACAGACAAAATTCCTAAGCTGAAAAGTAAATTTGCCACTAATCCTGAGAGGCAACTTTATCTGCACGCTTCAATGACACAAGGAAGCAGTCACACTGCATTTCCTTTACAAAATAAACCTTTTAAAATGATTTTTCAACACTTATGTGATGACTGCTCACTTTGTACAACACTACTCTCTGAGTATCTACGAAACTTCAGGAAAAAGAACAATTTACAAGAGGCTAACAGGTACGTTAGCCGTAGACTCGCGTCATTCAAGATGGTAAAAAGCTTCTTTTATTAATTTTTGGAAGTACTGTAAATTTTTTTCTAGGAATGACGGAATAAGTTACTCAGACAAACATGGAAAAATAAACTTAAAATTATTATAACGGACCACAGGAAAATGAAAGAATTGTTCTGAGTATTTTCGACTTCACTTTGTCTTGTTTTGTCGCTCTTTGACGAGGAGTAGAAATCAATCAATCAATGAAAACGCACAAAAAATGACGAACTAATCATTTCATTCGAAATATTTTCTTTTATTAAAGCCCCTTTCTTCATTCGTGAATCTAATATACACTAACGTCGCATTACCATCTATCGAAATTTTAAATGTTCCCAATAATAAACTAAATAACCAATACGATCACCGAATAAAATTCTTAGAAATAAGCCTAATATCTGATAAATCTCCCGAGACCCAGGGTCAAAACCCTACCTAAAATAATTCTGTCGTGTTTGTAAGTTCTTTATATAGAAATGAGGTAAGTTACTCTATACTGATGTGTGACTGCTCGCATGACGTATAATGCTGGCACCGAGAGAATTATGTATGTATCATGCACGCTAATATTTTTTTTTTACCCCCGTGACTCCTAACAATTTGTGTCATCGTTAAAGCATTCGTAATGGTCCTCTGACAACGGATAAAAGAAAAAATAAACAATATATATGTATACACAAAATAAAAAAAAATTCAGGTACCAACTTGTCTGTCGTAAAATATAAATTTATTTTTTTTTACTTTCGAAATTCGCCTAAAAAGATGATACCTTTGATTTTCTTTCGTCTCTCGTGATGTCATCATCATACCTCTCTTCCAACCACTGTTGCTTGCTGCCCTCTTCCTCTTTTCCTCCTCCTCCTCCTCTTTTGTAAAAACGACCCCCCCACCAAAAAAAAAAAAACGCGAAATGGTGACGTCAGATGTTGCTTTTCTTGGCGAGGTAAACTTAGATCGAGAAACATACACACACACACACACACACATATACGTAGATACACCATAAAAAAAACCTAGCTAAATATCTTCCTCAATGAAAAGGAGTATTTTTAACCCCATTATTAATTGTGAAGGAATTTTCAATACTAAAAAAATAGTTTGTAGGGGAAAAAAAAACCATAAGTGCTTCCTGATAATTTTATAGGTAATTTAGCGACGATTCCACTAATATTTTTAGATTTGAGTTAAGGCGAAATTTTCAAAATATGTTTTCACGGATTTACTTTTTACAAGTGATTTAAATGAGGAGTGAAAGATTAACAAAAATGAAGTATTGCGATGCATTGCATTAAACTTTATAACTTAAGGAGCGAGTTTATATATTTACACACAGTCATAATTTTTTATTTAAAATTTATATATATATATATATACGGGATCTTTTAAACTATTTCTCCCCCAACATACTCTTTTCAACAATCACCACCCCAATGTTGATCTTTTCAACTATATCCCCCCCAAAGTTTAAACTCTGCAAATTAACCAAAATAAGATAAGAAAACAAGGAGCTATTGAAGAATAGGGACCCCAGCCTTCTTTAGTTAGGCTTATAAGGCTAACTATCGAAAATATCACGACCTAACCTAACTAATCGTTAAGTTAACTGTACGCCCTTGACAATTGGTTAGGTTAGGTCATGATATTTTCGTTAGTTAGCCTTATAAAGCTAACTAAAGAAGGCTGGGGTCCTTATTCTTCAATAGTTCCAAAAACAATAGCAAATTTATTATTTATTTCAAACATATAATAAATATAGAACCATTATTTACATAGGATAAAATTTGAATGCCCAGTTTAGTCGTGATATTTTCGTTAAAACTAACGAAAATATCACGACTAAACCTAACCAATCGTCAAGGGCGTACAGTTAACCTAACCGGGCATTCAAATTTTATCTACGTAAATAATGGTTCTCTATAAACCGGAAATAGGATAGAATAATAGAATTTAATATATGTATCTTATATACATATCTTAAAAATTCTATTATGTAAATAAGATGAGTAAAACCTGTTAAATTATCTCCCCCCTATTATTTTATTGACCTTTTTTAAAATATGTCCCCCGTCTCTGAAGCTTGGGGGGGGGGGGGGGGGGGAATAGTTTTAAAGATTCTATATACATTACCTAACCGGGCGTAGCTTAATCCAACCTGATTCAACTGGTTAGGTTAATATGAGAGAGAGAGAGAGAGAATGAACTCTGTGCTGTTTTGAATAACAAGCTAGCCTCCCCCCCCCCCGTACATGGCCTACATTTCGAAATGGGATTGTAGAATTTGTTATTGAATATGTTATTTGAATTAGTCATTCTAAATGAACAGCTAATGTCTATTTTGGTTCACGAGTGTCGTCGGTTGGGCGTCCAAATCTTAAATTATACAATAATACTGAAAATAACCTAATAAAGACTTTCTTAAACTTATTTGTCTATTAATTAGAAACTAAAAATACATTCACACTAATTCATATTTTCACTAATAAACTAAAGTACAGTTTCAGAAAAAAATTCGTTTCCAAACAATTTTTGAAAGCAAAAATTTCTTTATTTAATTTTTTGCGACTAATAAAGTTTTCGTTGCGTTTTTTTTTTGGTGACTAATAAAATTTTAAAAACGCAAGAACTATGTTGAAACGACATCAATGTTCCCTCCTATATTTGTACCCTTGAGCTTCGGTGCGAGAACCCGATTCTCGCTCGCAACGCACGTCTTGTGATGACACACGCGTGTATGAAGTTTCATCAATTTATGTGGAGCGGCTCAAAAGTTATGGTACGGACACGAAAAGTTTCATTTGACCTTTGAACTCTATTTTTTTTATCTTGACTTCTGATGCAGAGATCCAATTCTTACTCAAAACACATCGTTTGCTGACCATCCACGAGTGCGCGATGTTTCATCAATTTTATAGAGTAGTTAAAAAATTATGGCGCGGAGCACCATTTGACCTTTAACCTCCATTAATGACTGACTTTCGATGCAACAACCCGATTCCCGCTCTCGTGACACATCGTCCTGCGATGATACGTACGTGTTTAAAGTTTCGTCAATGTTCAGTAGCTCAAAGGTTATAAACTCGGACACGAAGAGTGTGACGAGGGGACGGACAAGCGCAATTCAGTAACCCCCCTCCAAAATTTATTTGTCGGGGACCAAAACCCAATCATTACTGATTAGTAATTTTTATGGTTTTAAAGGGATTTCCGTTTATAAGCGAACTTTCCTCCGAAATTGTACAGTTCGGCAAAATCTTGGAATGAAAACGTCTAAAAATTAAAAAGTTAAAAAGGAAAAGCTAAAATATCTTAGCTTTATCTCAGCAGGTGGTTAGAAAATCAGTCAAATGGAGCTATACTCGTACAATGTGTGTGTGTGTGTGTGTGTGTGTGTGTGTGTGTGTGTGTGTGTGTGTGTGTGTGTGTAAACTTTCGCTCAGATGACGTAATAATAACTGTGACAACCGAATTAAGTGCGCACCAGCAAATATCAATATTTACTAAAGGCCTTTTTCGTGCTAATGCGAATAATGCTAAAAGCACGCGGATGACATCATCTACTGGAAAAATGAGAGATCACGTCAAATCGTTTGTATTTTCGTCAAAAGAGCGCAAAAGTTTAAATTGACTCGAAAGAGATTAGAACAAGAACTATGTTGGAACGACGAGTGTCCTCTCCTATATTTGTGACCTTGGCCTTTGGTGCCAAAAGACGAGTCTTGCTCGCGATAATTGTCTCGTGATGATACACGCGCGTAAGGAATTTCATCAATTTATATCGAGTGGTTCAAAAGATATGGCGTGGATCTCGTCTTATGACCGTCCAAGAATGTGTAATTTCATCAATTTATGTAAAGCGTTCAAAAGTTACGGCATGGATCTCTCTGTGACCTTGACACTTTGTGCAGGGACCCGATTCTTGTTGAAATCAGATCGTTTTACGATGATCCAAGTGTTTGTAAAGTTTCATTAATTTATGTTTAGTAGTTCAAAAGTTATAGCCCGGACACGAACGAAAGAACAAGCGCAATCTATTATGTCCCCCCAAAAATTTACTTCGTCGGGGACATAACTAATTTTTAAAAGCGAAATATCAAGGCAAGGAAAAATGTATTCAAATTTTAAAGTACAGAATATTATTGACCTAACGCTACTTTATTCACGGCTTTTAAAAGCTAAATGAAGCGTAAATGATAACAGTTTTAATCATGATAAAAAAGATAAAATACATTCAAATAAGTTGTTTCAACCTCGTACACGAATGTCCAGTAAAAATTTAAACAAGAACAACCTTTTTGAGCTTGAAACTCTTTTCTTCAATATTTATTTGTCTTATTGGAAACAGTCAACATGACCGGGTGGGACCAAATAATAACAGTTTATAGAAATACTCTTGCGTAAAAAAATTAACGAGAAACAGAAATGCGAGGCATGCGCGCGAGTCGTTGATCTCGCCTGACGTACCTCTGAAGGTATTATGTATACCCCCAACCTTGACACGAAAGTTAACGCTGGATCTCTAAGATTAGAGTGGTACATTAGGTGGTGATCCCTATCTATCCTTGTACGTGTAATTGGTTTGTGGCTTTGCCGTGTTCACCCGATTGAGCGAAAAATGGGTTCTTGGATAATGTAAGTTCACAAAAATACTTCGAGATACTCTATAGTCTATAAGGTGTCTATCAGGTCATCCCATAAGTAATGTCGTTTTTTACGATAGATTAAGTTTAAACTAGTCCTACTCGGTTTAAGCATAAATTTTCCGAAGGTTATATTCAAGAGGAGATCTATCGTGTTTCGCTACATACTTTACAGACCTTGACCAGTGAAGACGCGTGTTTTGCTTTATGTGAACCCCTCATAAACATGGCGGTATCAGAAGAGCATATCAGGCATATAATGCTTTACGAGTTCAAAAAAGGGAATAGTGCTACTGAAGCAACGCGAAACATTCAGGAAGTTTATGGCAACGATATTCTGCATGTGAGGAAATGTCAAGATGGTTTCAAAAGTTTAGGAATAGTGACTGCTGTTTGACAGACGCAGCACGCTCTGGACGCCCTGCTGAGTTTGATGATCACCTGCTGTTAGCCGCACTTGAAGAAGACTGTTCAACAACTGTCGAAGAATTGGCACAGAAACTCAATTCATCCCCGTCCACCATCCATCGACATTTGCAAAAACTCGGGAAAGTGCCTAAGTTAGGAAAATGGGTGCCACATGAATTGTCGGTCGACAATCTGAGGGTGCGAGTAAACATTAGCACAGCTCTTCATTCCCGTGAACTCCAAGATCCGTTTTTGCACCGTTTAGTGACTGGTGATGAAAAGTGGATACTGTACCAGAATGTTAAGCGCCGTCGACAGTGGGTTTGTGCCGGAGAACCAGCGACACCACAACCACACAACCAAACAATCACCGCTCAAGTCTACTGTCAACAACTGGATCGATTGAACACTGCACTAAAAGGAGAGAGACCTTCTTTGGTTAATCGGAAAGGAATCGTGTTCCACCACAACAACGCACGTCCTCATACCGCTCGGATCACTTCTGCAAAAATTGAGGAGCTTGGGTGGGAAAAACTTCCACATCCTCCAGACCTTGCTCCTTCAGATTATCATCTCTTCAGGAGTCTGCAAAACTATCTTGACAAGAAACAGTATACTTCTTTAGATGACCTGCACACCAGTCTTTATACGTTTTTTGCCTTAAAACCGCCTGAATTTTATAAACATGGCATTGAAAAGCTTGTAGGACGTTGGCAGTGTGTCATTGATTCCGATGGAAAATATATACTAGATTAAAAAGTTTCAGTTGTTTTTTTTTGTCCTTCAAATTCCGATCTAAAAAACGACATTACTTATGGGATGACCTGATATCTTCGGACTTCTCCGAAGTGAACGCGGGAGATAAATGCGCGGTTCTGTACATATTCTACGGAGTCTACACTCGGGGCACCAAGAAATAAAGGTTTACAAGAAGTGTCCAGGAGTGTCCAACCTCTTTGGGGCACCGCTAGTTTTAAACTTTGGCCAGGGAGAGAGATCTACCTTGCTCTACTCGTACTTAACTGCCTTGCACCCCTCCCATCCCCACCTTTTCCTACTTGTATACCTTGCAATTGCAATCGTGCCCCCCCCGTCATTATTTTTACTCCACTAAATTGAAACGGAAAATGATGAGTCACGATGGTGTATTATATCATTCTCGTCGCTTATCTTATCTTTTAACAGTCGGTTAATTAAAACAAGCGTTTTTACGATCCGAAACAAGACGACCACCACGGAAGTTTTGACACAAGACTTTTGAAGCTTAAAGAAAAAAAAAAAAGTTTTGTAAATGCCGCTCAAATAGCCGCACACACATTTGAATCGTCGAATACTAAACCCATCTTGAGAAGAATCCGTCTCATACTATCGACTTTACGCGTTTAATAAACACTGAAATCATTAAACTTAATTCGAGGAGGCGAGGAAAATCCACTCGCTCTTTCATTTCGGCAAATCTGCAAATCGGGTCGTATATTTTTAGTTCCGACCCGCTGTTCTACTATTACAAATATAATAAAGTTAACTATAAGAGAAATATTCGTATTATATATTCAACGCAAACAACGTGATAAAAACTTAAAACTCAGCGATTGAATGCAACTTTTTTTTTTTTTTTTTTTTTAAAGAACGAAGAACGTCATTGAAGGCCACGAAAAAGAGAAAACAAGGAGCCAAATGTCGTTGCAACGAAAAAAAATGACCTCAGATGGCATTCCATGGCCAGATATTTAAAGTTTTATTTAAATTTCTTCTAATGATAAGGAATCTATGAAGGGAAAACGCGCATTTTATGATTTTTCATTTTAAGAAAATAATCGCGCCTGCTTTAAACAAATACGCACACTCCTACTCGCGTGGTACCATACCGAACGCTGGTTACCAAAGTCGGGATACCTACCTTACGGTCCAGTGGATAAAGACTTTCGTAAACGACTGTACATCATACGACAATCTGGCATTTGTACATTTTAATAATGAAAGGAATTTTTTTAATTTACCCGACCATTACTCAATGCCCAAAGTTATAATGAAGAATTCTAAATTACTCGTTAGGGAACGGGATTAATAATAATAATAATAATAATTTGTGGCATACGAAACATTCATACGAGAAAAGCTGTAAAACTGAATGAAAAAAATGTAATAAAACCTTATGAGAGAGTGTGAATGAAAGAAAACATTAAAAACAATTTGGAAAGTAAAAATAAGAAACAATTTAAACTTCATAAATTGCCAATAGTAAAAAATTATATATCCGTGTTTACCCTCTGGATGGAATCTGTAATATCAGCGTCTTGAGGCCCGGAAACCTGTGCTTCAGGTACATGAAGAGGTGCATGTGGGGGATGTTGCTCGAAGCCCCTTCTTTCCGGTTCGGCTCCATGTTGGGCCCTACGAAGGCTCAATAGAAGATGGGGAGGAAAGGAGGACCGAAGCCCGGAAGCGGAAGAACGGAATGTCACCTTGGCCGCCACAGAGTCGCATCGGAAGAGGAAAGCAACATCGCTCAGGACGCCGACGGATCCACACTCTGCAAACGGATGACACGTTACAGTTGCCGCAGGCGGCACACCCACAACACACTAATATATATATATAGGGTGATCATACAGCCCCGCAACACAATGATGGGTGCATAATTGTTTTCCGGTTGCGTGACTGTACGATCGCCATTATATATATACAGGGTGTCCCAAAAAACTATATACTCTTTATAGCATCATATATTTTATAATTTAAAAAAAAAATATATATATATATATATTGTTATAGCAATTGCCAATGAAAGGTCAATTAGTAATCTAAGTGATCAAAATGTTATAGCGAGTTGTTTGCATATAAAATTTAATTAACTACAAGTGCTCAAAATGTTCTCCGGCGGCATGAATGCACTTTTGAATGCGTCGACTAACTGATTCGCAGACATGGACTAATGTGGATGCTGTGATGGTCCCGCACTTTTCCCTAATTGCATCCTTAAGGTGTTCGAGTGTTGTAGGTCTTGTACCATAAACTGCATCCTTCAGGTAGCCCTACAAGTAAAAATCAAGTGGAGTCAAGTCCGGTGAACGTGGAGGATACTCAACGCTTCCTCTTCGTCCTATCCAACGGTTAGGCAACGTTTCATCGAGGTACCTTCTGACATCACAATGATAATGAGGGGGGGGGGGCTCCATCTTGTTGAAAGTAAAAGTCGTCGTTTCCAAACAACTTCCGAACTGCAGGTATAATTTCTGTCCGCAGCATGTCGAGATATGCGGCACCGGTAACTGTCCCATTAAAGAAAAATGGTCCAACCAAACCCCCGGATGATAAACCACACCATGCTGTTAATCCTGGTAAATTAACCTGTTTATCCACATAAACGTGTGGATTATCGTGACCAGTACCTGCAGTTGTGTCGATTTACTGTGCCATTCAGCTTGAAGGTAGCTTCATCAGACCACACGATTTTGTTGTATTGAAAGTGCATTCATGCCGCCGGAGAACATTTTGAGCACTTGGCGTAGTTAATTAAATTTTATATGCAAACAACTCGCTATAACATTTTGATCACTTAGATTGCTAATTTACCGGCAATTGCTATAATAATATATTGGTTTTTTTTTAAATTATAAAATATGATGCTATAAAAAGTATATAGTTTTTTTTTGGGACACCATATATTATATATATATATATATATATATATATATATATATATATATATATATATATATATATATAATATATATATATATCCTGTTTAATATACGGACACAATGATTTATGACGGTTTAAAGTACAACGAATACTGTAAACATACAGACATCATCTATTTGATAAAGCAAGCAAGACTGCTTTTGACTAATGGCTCAACTTTAGTCACGCTTGGGGAGGAAAAAATGGGTTATTCCTTCATCTTCAGCTTGTAAACAAACGGAAACAATTCAAATGTTATTTTTTAAATGGTCTCGAATAAGGTCTAAATTTTAACGGACATAATTCGTGAAGACTTAAAACAGATTAGGTCTTCAGTCTTTTCGGTCCCAATGTTTATTATTATTATTATTATTATTAAATATTTTTGGTTACATCTGAGAGGCGAAGCACAAGGAGTCATTAGCATAACTTGGTTTTGGTTTCAGAATTGAAGCGAATTGGTCGGATTTTGAAGCTTAGTTCGACGACAAGTTCAAACCTGTTTAACTCGCTTTGCCAAACGGAAGACGACGTCTTATATTCTAAGCTCTTCTAAACAAACGCTTAAAAGCAAATGAATGAATGTCGCATACGTGTCTATCCTGCCCCTTCAATCAATATCCTCCTCGTGTTCAGTGTCAGTCACTTATTGTGACCTTCACTTGATTAAAGAGGTTAAAATGCAGAAAACAAAAAACAATACAACTATTAATTACCCGTAATGATTTTCGTTGACAGACGGGAGGAGGAAAGAGAGAAGGGGGTGGGGAATTGGGTGGGGTTAGGGGATAAAAAAAAACGAGACGGGTGATACGCAGCTTTGTTTCAAACAAAAGAAAGCGCCCAGCGAGGTTTTTGTCGTACTCTACAGTCCGAAGGTAAAACTGCCACATGCCCATCATTATCGTACATGAACAGCATCTGTTAAAAGCAGTAACGTTTCGTGACCGTTTATGGAAGAGGCGCAGTGCCCGAACTTCGAGACGACGCTGCTGGCTGCTGCTGCTTTGACGAAGGTGACCTCTTCTCTCAGGGCTTTTAATGAATGAGAACACCCGTAATTTCGCATGATGTTTTTACCTTAGTCAAACCCGCTGGCACGTGCTAACTGTCGATGGTTCTTGCAATTCTGTCAGTAGAGAACATTCGGGAAACAAGATTCACGCTTATTGCCTTTAAAGAACGTATTCGCTTCTGGCAATAATAATGTTTGGATGTTGTTTAACTTCCTTCGTAACGGCAAAGGGCGAGTGATTCAGAAAACCGATGAAGCTTTACGTGGGGTCAGAACCATCTAAAGGTCGCTACATCAGCCGAACCCGGAGGCCGATCCCCCATCCAACTAATGAACGGACCCAACGTCGCTTCACTCGCTGGTTTAACGGGAAGCGGTGTTGCGGTGTGATCGTGACGTAACCTTCAGTTAAAAGAAAATGCAGTATTCCGTACTTTAGAAATAACATGCAGCAGCATAGAACCTAACTTGACTCAATCCTAATTACATTACCAGTGTCATAACTATACAGAGGGTTAACAAAAATAAATAGACACCTTCGGTTTTCCGTAGTTTTTGATCTGATAATAGATTTATTGAATGAAAATATTTAAAACTGCGCTGCTTTCCCCTTTGCATTTTGTAAAGCTAACACACATTCCGTCATTCCATTGATGAACTTTGCCATTTCTTTGTCAACCTTTTGTATACGTGCGTATTACAGTTAAACCCCAAACCAAAAAAAAAAGAGACGAATTTTCTCTACATCTTGTAGAGAAATACTTATTTGGATTTTGTACCGTTTATCAAATTTCTAATAGTTGTCTGTACGAGTAAATGTAGGTTCAGTATAGTTGGGTCGGGTTAAGTCAGATTACTGTAGATCAAACTTGGTTAGCTTCGATTAGAAGGTACTGTAATTATTTTGTTTCATCGTCTTCGTTATTTTGAGGATTTAAACATTTTCGAGAAATTTTTCATTCGAGAAAAATTTCTCGACAATTTGAGAATTTGGTCCGCAGTCAGAAGTTTGGTCTTTCAAAATGTCTCACCATCCTATATATTACGAGGGCCACTCAATATATTTTGCCCCCCATCTTTTTTTTTTCTTTCCAAATTTCCTTGTAAGTTCCAGAAATTTTGTACACGAGTAGTTACATACCTTTTTTACAAGTTTTTATTTTTCCACATAGTCTCCATCCTTTTCTACGGCTTTCCTCCACCTCGAAACAAGGGCCTTTATTCCTTGCTGGTAAAAGTCGGCTGGGTTCCGCTGGAGCCACCTCTTAACCTCCTCAATAACCTCATCGTCACTCTAAAACTTTCTTCCACGAATAGCATCCTTCATTGGCCCAAATAAATGTAAATCTGAAGGTGCCACATTCGGGCTGTATGAAGAGTGGGGTAACGCAGTCAAGCCCATTTTTGTGATGGCCTCTCTTGTTTGCAAACTGTTGTGTGGTCTTGCGTTATCGTGCAAAAGAAGGACGTCTTCCAGTTTTCTCTCCGGTCGAACTCGCTTTATACGTCTCTGGAGTCTCTGTAGGGTAGCAATATATGCCTCTGAGTCGATTGTCCTTTCCTCATAATGTTCACCAGAATCATCCCTTTCATGTCCCAGAAGATGGTGGCCCGAACCTTTCCTGCAGAGGGAGCCATTTTGAACTTTTTCTTGAGTGGGGAGTCTGCGTGATGCCACTCCATGGATTGGTGTTTTGTTTCAGGTTCAAAGTGGTGTACCCAAGTCTCATCCCCAGTCACAATTCGTGAAAGGAAGTCATCCCTTTCTGTCTCGTATCGAACCAATGAGTATCCCCAGTTGCTGAAATATCCTATTCATACTTCCTTCACTAATTCCTAGCTCCAGTGATAGCTCCTTGTACGTGACGCGCCGATTTGATCGAATGCTGCTGTTAGCACGTTGCGCAGTGTGAGATGTCTCAGCCGATGCTGGGCGACCGCTGCGTGGCTCATCATCGAGGCTGGCTCTCCCTCTCTCCGATGATCTCACACGTTTAGACCAACGTCCAACTGTGCTTCGATCAACAGCAGCAGCAGCATCTCCGTAAACGTTTTGTAGACGTTTGTGAATACTTCCAACCGTTTCCTTCTTCGCGGTTAAGAACTCGATAACAGCTCTCTGTTTACGACGCACATCACTGTCAGACGCCATTTTCAAAACTGCATTAACCATCGGTTTTATACAAGGGCATTTAAAAGCGGTTTTATACGAGGAGGTTCAAACTGGAAAAATTCGGTTATGTGAAGCGCAGAAAGTTCAAACTTAGGGCCCAAAAGACATTTCAGCCCCCATGGCCTATTATTTAGTTAAGAAAAAAGGGTAGGGCAAAATATATTGAGTGCCCCTAGTACATTTAATACGTATGGAATTAAAATCTAATAATTCTAAAATGAACACTACAAACGGTTTTCTCTAAATGTTTATTTATAAATCTGAAAAAACAACAACAACGGAAATAGGCTCGAACTAGCAAAAGGTCGGCACTACGCGCCGATTTTGCTAGATCTGTGGTGCTTCGGCTGAATTGTGGGCCTACGGCGTATTTTATTTTGAACATCAGTAGCCCTTTATCTGGATATCATTCCTATTCCTCTCACCTTGGGCCTCAGTAATTGGGGTGCCTGCGGCCTTCCAGTTACTGGCAAACCAATTATTCATTCAATAAAACTACAGAAAAGAACGCAGCCATGAAAATCTAAAGCTTCACAAATCTTAATACAATGAGCTCGGATTTGAAGCCTAAGATTTTCATGACTGCGTTCATTTCTATAGTTTTATTGACCAAATAACTGAACCGACAGTAATTGGGGGCCCTGCGGCCCGCCAAATCATAGTTTTCATTGTTTCGAGTGCATCAATAATATTGTTATAGTGTTCCATTAGTTGTGATAAGTAGAGTTAGGATTGATAGGCACTAAAAAATCAATAATAGGTAGGCAAAAAGGCACTAAAGAAGCCCTAAAAAAGTCGCTTAAATAGGCACTAAAAGCTAAAAAAGGCACTTAATAGGCATTTCTATTTTCCCACTTTTCTCTTATTATTGTTGACTTACAGTAAACCCATTTGCAGTTCTGATGAATATCAGGATTTTTATTGTAAAAAATAAAATAAACATCTCAAAAACCATCAAACATTTTATTTGAATCAAAGTAAAATCCAAACATTTAAACTATCTTCTTACAAAAACTCAACTAAACTATAAATTGAAATGGCAATTGATGATTAAAATTTTTTCAAGGTTCTGTGGCTTAAATTGACATCGCCTGTCACTCAATACATTTTTATATCGGGAAAACGACCTTCCGACATCGCAAGACGTAATTGGTGCGAACTTCAAAGATGCTAATTCGCTTGGCTCAAAGTCCAGAACCTCCTGACACTCTCCTTTGAACACTATTGAAACGTTCACGTTTGCCAACCAGGATTGCGTCTGAGAACATTTTCAAATTTTGCTACCACTTCTTTCCCTACGTTACCAGGAACCTGGCTCAGCTCCTTCCTTAAATTTTGAACTATTTCCACTGCTTCAACAAACGGCAGGCCTCTCTCCTCCAGCTTGGTTATGGTCCCTGGCACCCGTCCGAAATTGGCCATGATGTAGGCCAGGTCTCCTCGAAGGGTTAGACACGATAAGGCCTCCTTCGCTTCTCCTATCACGACTGCCTCATGCTCGTCTAAGTTTTCAACGACCTGCAACAAAAAACAGAATTAAGATGAAATGTGCTTTGCTGCTTTTGAAATGGTTGTAGAAGAATGTACTAATTAAACTGAATATGTTTCGTACCTTGGCAATTTCGCTGATATTTTCAGCATTATACATGGCAGCTTGAGCCAGGAAACCCATCGAGTCAAAACTGGCTGAGGTGGCAAGGGTGTTTCTGGAAGAGCTGCCTTGAAAGCAGCAATTCGTGAAGGTGCCTTGAGAAAGACCACCTTCACCGACGATACAAGTGCATTTACGTTCCGAAAATGTCCCCGGATGTTTTCTGCCACCCGATGGAGAGCATGAGCCAGGCAAGTCACATGCTGAAAAACAAACTTAATTACTGCGCCATGCATTAAAATAAATCAAATTAACAACAAACAAAAAGCTATTATTCTCTATTCATTATAAGAACCCAACTTAACTTAACAATTTCTTTAGATACCAATCTTTTTTTTTTTCAGAAACTACAGAAAACGACAATTTTTAGGGTAACTAAATTATAAAATGCATTAGTCGAACGTCGAAGTTGATTGTTCGATTAATTAAATTAATATTAAAATAATTTAAAACAATTTGTTTTTCACCACTCTTTACCAATTTATCTTTAGGATGCTATTAAATTCAGAAAAGCTCACATTATCACTCATTGTTGGAGCGTCAAATTCCCTCGCATGCATTTGTTTACATCGAGTGGGTTTGTTATTTTGGATAGAGAATAAAAAATGTTGCAACGTACCTCTTTGGAACAAGGTTGGCAGAAAATAACTCTACCATCCGTAGTGAAGTTTGAGTCCTCCTTGATCCACTGCCTGAACAGAACACTTTTGGCTGTCTTGTCCTTAGGCATTTTTTCTCACTTATAAAAAAAGCTGTAAGCACAAACGTGAGATTTTATTTAGCAAAAGCACTTGAACAAAGACACCACGTTGCACGCACCAAACAAAATGATCGAGGCCGAACGCGTCACAATGACGTATTGTGATCTGATTGGCTGTATTTGGCTGACGTATTGTGATCTGATTGGCTGTGCTGGTTGCCTCAGGACTAGCCTCGGTTTTTCCATCCCCTGCCCTATTTAGGCCTACAAGTTTCAAAAAAATGCGAGTTATTTTGCTTTACTTAGTACAATAAAATTAAAAAAGGCATATATAGGCACGTATTTTAAAATTAGGCACCAACCATCAAAATAGGCGTTTATAGGCACTATAACATTTAATTATATACATCCCACAGTCCCGAAATGGATTTCTCTAAAAGAAGCCTATGAATCTATAAACGGGAATAAAAAAGGCAAAAAGGGCAAAATCCGGTCTCTAGTGATAAGCATGATCTTCCTGACCGGAATCGATGTTGGTTATCATTTTTTTTTTTCTGAGTTTCCCCATTGGCACCTTGCAAAGGATTTACTTTAATTTTTTTTTGGTTACATATATATATCGCATCTATTTTTCTGAGTTTCCCCATTAACCCCCCCCTCCCCCATTAACCCACCCCTCCCGCATTTTGTGCCAAAATTATGATTAAAAATGAAGAAATGGGAAGAACTGTACCCCTAAAAGGGGGGGGGGGCAGGATTTGTTAGGGAATTTTTTTTAGCATGGGCACTGCACAATAAAAAGACGCATCGAATGGTGAAAACCGCATTGTTCTACACCAATTGTAGCGACCTGTAGGTGTGCGCTAAAAACTGTTACACACACACACACACACACATATATATACAGGGCGTCCCAAAAAAATGTATACACACTAACAGCTGATAGCTCAAATGATGTTTCTTTCTTTCCAAGTTAAACCCATTAGAATTAATAATGGCAGTCAGACTAAGCTTTGAACAAAGGAAATTCATTCTAAAATGCTACTGGAAGTGTGAAAATGCAGTTGAAGTGCAAAGACAGTTTAGGAGGGAGTTTCAAACAGATCCACCAACGCGACTTACCATCACTCGAATTAGAGATAAGTTTGAAGCCGATGGAACTGTTCAGAATGTCCACAAGAAGCGTTCCGGAAGACCACGGACATCGACAAGCCCCACAAAGCAAGAAAGAGTACTGGAAACGTATCACCAAAGTCCAAGAAAATCTGTGCGGCAAGCGAGTCGTGAGGTAGGAATTTCAGAATCGTCTGTCCAACGCATTTTGAAGCGCTGTCAATGGAAAAGTTACATTCCAAGATTAGTCCATGCTATTAATGAAGATGATCCGGACCGAAGAGTGGAGTATTGCGAGTGGTACTTGGCACGATGTGGATGTGGATTGGACGAAGGGGTTTCGTAGAATACCCTCCGCGTTCACCAGACCTCACACCACTAGACTTTTTTTTATGGGGATACTTAAAAGACAAAGTCTACGCTATAAAACCTGCAACAGTCGCTGAATTGAGAGCAGCCATTGAACGAGAATGCACACAAATACCAAACGAAATGTTTCGTGGTTTGCGATTCCATTGCTTCGCGTTATCAGCAGTGCCTGGACCAGAACGGACGTCAGTTTGAAAACAGGCGTTGAGAAAACAATTAAATAATGTCTGTAGATTCTATTACATTTTGAAAATGAAATGTATTTTAATAAACACTGCCTTTATAATTATTTAAAGTGTGTGTACATTTTTTTGGACGCCCTGTATATATATATATATATATATATGTTAAACACAGACCGTGCATGGAACAAGGAACTCTTCTTTCCCAGAAGAGTTCCTTGTTCCATGCACGGTCTGTGTTTAACATATAAGTTTCTCAGGGGACCATTCTGAGTTTGTGTGTGTGTATATATATATGATATATATATATATATATATATATATATATATATATATATATATATATATATAAAGGCTTCATTTCTGAAATAGTATATTAGATAATTTCCTACAACGCAAAATGTTTGGTAAATAAAAAAAAAATTTCATAAACGGTTTATTTTAGGAAGCAAGATACGCGTTTTCAGTGATACGATTAATTAAAACCAAAAAAAGTACGTAACATCCTTTACTTTTAACGACTGTTAAAATTGTTTAAACTAATTTAAACATTACGCGTACAATTTAATCGTGCTATGTAATACGCAACAGTAATATCTTGACGATACCCCGTTTCATTTCATTAATTTAATACCCTTTTCAGCTCAGGATTTACCCATTAAATAAAAATAATTTCCATCTTCATCGCTTTATTGCCTATTCACCAATTAACCACGATAGAAAAAAAAAAGTTGATGAACTCCATTCTCTCTAACATTTTTATGTAAAATTTAAATACATCATTTTACGTATCATTTTACGTCGGCAGAAATTTAAATGACACTAAATTTCATTTAAAATCGTAGATAGGAATTAATTCGGTTCTACTTTTCTACTTCGAGAAATTTTTCTACTTTGCATCATTTATGTTAGTGGTCATTTGCCACTTAAACTACGATGACAGTTAAAAGCTTCAAATACTGCAAAGTACTAATAAAAGATACAAGTTCTTTTGAGGAATGCACTTGCTGAAAATAATTAACATTTTTCTAAATAATGATATATATATATATATATATATATATATATATATATATATATATATATATATATATATATATATATATAATTCAGATTGGTCGAGTGGAAGAGTGGTTGAATGGGGAGCGGGGCGGATTAATGAGGGGAGTCGCTTGTTGCGAACTGGCGCCGATTAATGAATTCGCAGAAGGTCGGTAATGGCTAGCACTGATGAAAGGATTCGCAGAAAGCCTCGGATTCAACGTTTATTTATTACAGATGCAAAAACGGAATAAGGAGGTGTGTGCAAAGTACTGAAATTTGTAACTTCCGTTAAAGTACGAGTAGTTTGACAAAAATTTACCCGAGTTCAAGTACAAATACAATTCGTGACTGGTACTTAAGTAAGAGTAAAAAAGTATGTTTAAAGTATCCTTGAGTAATAAAAGTAAAAAGTAGTTGCATCTCAAACGTAACATTGATAATCATTACTTCGTAACAATGATAAGTTAGATATTAATTATATTCATTAGGAAATGAAATAAATAAGTATAGATATCGCCAATAAACTTTATTACGAGCGGAACTTCTTATTTAGCGTTAACAATAATTGGTTCTCAAAGGCGCGTCATTGGCTGCGTTCACAGTTTCAGCATCAATAACTCTTTCCTAAAACATTTACTACAATCTCTAACTAGAAATTTTCTCAACATTTATCAACGCCCCCTTAAGTCACCACTGTTAAAAAAAATGTACAATACTTTTCTTTTCCCAACTACGACTATATTAGTTACAAAATACAAATCAGAACTTCGCCACATACTCGCCCCTCTTTACCCTCAAATTAACCTTTAATTTGTATTCATCAATAATAATAATAGCATTAAATCGTATCTCAACCATAAAGAAAAAAAACCCAGCTCCTTGTTTCGTCTGTCTACTGTTTCAACTGTACTCGCTGCAAAGCGAGTTATATTGGCAGCACCATTCGCCAACATGAAACGAGAGTGGACGAACATCGCAACATCGCGGCATTTCTACTAGCATATCACAACCTTTAAATAAACCATCTAAATCGGCAATAAGAGATCATTGCCACCTCCACAATCACCCACTGCTTCCCACCAATTTCAAAATTATCAATTCAGCATACCAACCAACCAACCGACCTCCGCATCCTCGAATCCCTATATATCTTTCGTACAAAACCAACCCTCAACGATTACAGTTCTGCCTTCAACTTAAACATAGCTAAATAATTCTTCTAAACCATCACTGAAAAAGAAATCCACCACCACTCTTCGACTTCTAACATGGCTACTTCAACAGTCAACCATTCCCAACCTTTAACACTTAAATTAAACCCCCCTCGTACAATAACCCGCTAAGTTTTGCTTTCAATATTCGTTTCACCCGATAACATTTATATATCTTACCTCTCTACATTTTATGTAATTTTTTTTAACTTTAAATTATCATCATAAGACTGTACAAATATATTGTATAAAATCTTTTACTATATTTGTTCACTTTTTTATTTTTTATTTCTTAGCACTGATGATGGAAATTGAATTTCAGAAACGTCTGACTAATAAACGTGTACCACCTTCTCGTCCTCTTATTCCTCATATATATATATATATATTATATATATATATATTATATATCAACGTAAAGAACGACGCTTGTATAGAAGACGTTCCACGCAAGATGAGGAGGGAGAACGAACAAATGAAAAAATGAGGTAACCACCCGGGAATCGAACCGGGATCTTCCGATTGCCGGTCAGATATGATAACCATTACACCATGGGCCTCACTCGATCAGAAGTCGTGATTCTCCTACATACGCGCAGAAACCAATGCCCCGAGGGGGGCACCTCCCGCATGCGCGTATGTAGGAGAATTACGACTTCTGATCGAGTGAGGCCCATGGTGTAATGGTTATCATATCTGACCGGCAATCGGAAGATCCCGGGTTCGATTCCCGGGTGGTTACCTCATTTTTTCATTTGTTCGTTCTCCCTCCTCATCTTGCGCGGAACGTCTTCTATACAAGCGTCGTTCTTTACGTTAATTATACTGCGTGTTCTTTGCAGTTGAAAATGTATATATATATATATATAACTGCAAACAATACACACTATAATTAATGTAAAGAACGACGCTTGTGTAGATGAGTGTCCGCACAAGATGAGAGAGAACGAGCAAATGAAAAATGAGGATTCGATTCCTTGGATGTGCCTCATTTTTCATTTGCTCGTTCTCTCTCCTCATCTTGTGCGGACGCTCTTCTACACAAACGTTGTTCTTTACATTAATTATACTGTGTGTTGTTTGCAGTTAAAATGTATATATGTATGGCATGAGAAGGTGCCCCTTCAGGGCATTCGATTCCGCTCGTATGTAAGAAAATTAAAGAGTTCTGACTGATCGGGGACCTTGGTGCAGTGGTTAGCATATCCGACTGGCAATTGGGTGATCCCGGGTTCGATTCCTGGGAGGTGCCTCATTTTTTATTTTGTTCTCTTCCTCATCTTCTGCAGACGCTCTTCTATAGAAGCGTCGTTCTTTATATATATATATATATATATATATATATATATATATATATAATATATATATATATATATATATATATAAGGGGTTGAAAATTAGTTGTTTATCTACCCGGGTACCCAACGAGTCAAACGGACGGGTATCCGGGTACCCGATATATATATATATATATATATATATATATATATATATATATTCGACAGTAGGAAAAAAACATACAGGAGAAATAAATATACATATATATTTACAGTAAGGAAAAAACAGGAAAAAGAAAACTATTCTTATCTTTCTAATAACGAAAACCAAAGCAAATCATTCATTTACAAGTTAGAATTCATCATTCTCTGTTTTCAAACCCACTGGTCTTTTTTTTTTTTTTTAGGTGAAATTCTATTTCTTAATTTACTTATTATTAATCCCATTTGTGAAAAAACACGCTCTGCTCGAGTTGATGTTGCTCGAACGCGTAAATATTGCCTAGCTAATTTAGCCAAATTTGGAAACTTTCAACATTTAATTTCCACCAAGCAATTGGATTAATATCTTCAGCCTCCGGAATTAATTTTTCATATTGTTCAAATTCACTATAACTGGCGTTGTCGGCATTTTTAACACCAATTAAATACGACAAAACACTGACTTTACGTTTTTTTACTGATGGCTGTTCAACTGCATCTCCATTTAAAGAAAGTCTACGTTTAAGTTCATCGAAAACGCACATTTTTTGATAGGTTGTTAAAAAAGCCAAGGTTTTAAAGCGAGGATCTAAAGCACTAGCTAACAATGGAACTGAAGTGCCTATATCAACTGTATTAGTTCTAAACCTTCCTACGAGTTCGTTACATATTACTTCTTTAACATTTTTAACGAAAGCATGGTCGCGTGTTTCAGGCTTCAAAGGAACATTTACTTATAAGGCCTAGTATTATTAGATTTAAAGTTGAAGCAGACGCATGACCAACACTAAGTGCCGTTGTAGCAATTACATATATTCTTGAGAGAAAGTTACTGCATCAGTCATCATGGAGTATTTGAACCCGGTTCTTTCATAACGGGTGGGTACCCGTTGCATTCCCTAATATATTATTTTTTGGACTGGTCCCAGCTGCGTCAATATGCACATATTGTCTACACCAGTGGTGCACAACCTTTTTCGATGTGAGGGCCAAGCG
Source organism: Bathynomus jamesi (assembly GCA_023014485.1). NCBI lineage: Eukaryota > Metazoa > Arthropoda > Malacostraca > Isopoda > Cirolanidae > Bathynomus > Bathynomus jamesi. Next base: position 1,484,874 of record JAJOZX010000234.1, read on the forward strand.
AAGAAAATAACAATGTATTAGCCTACTTACTTTCCATCTAAGTCATAAATTGGGTCACTTTTATATTCTAACTTTTTCATTGAATTGAAAAGACCCGTGGGGGTCACATTTGGCCCGCGGGCCAGGGTTTGTGCATCACTGGTCAACACCGTGAAAAATTAGGTTAGGTTACCCGATGGTGTAACATCAGTGTCATGCCTAAGACAGTTGAATGATGGCCGTCTTGAGGTAATACGAAATGATGATGCTCGCGATTTAGGTTGAGCAAAAACGAATTATTGTACTATCAAGATTGAGGTCAGGGGTGGTCTTCCGATGGTGTAATATCAATGTTATGCCTAAGAGTTAAAGGGTGGTAGCCTTGGGGTAGAGTGAAAATTGAGGATAGGTTATGCAAAACCGAATTATTGTACTATAAAAATTGACTATGATGTAATATCAATGCCATACCTAAGACAGTTGAATGGTGGCCGCTAAAGTTCATAGCATGACGTTTGTGTGTGTGTGTGTGTGTGTGTGTGTGTGTGTGTGTGTGTGTGTGTGTGTGTAATATATATATATATATATATATATATATATATATATATATATATATATATATATATATACACACAGGGTGGCGCAAAAGTAGCGCATCATAGGAATTTTCAGTGTTGACTATATTTTTCTTCTTTCAGGTAGGGGATGGCTGCGAAATTAACAATAGACGAGAGGGTGAGCTTGGTTTTAATGTATGGAATACCAGGTACAACAAATCAATGAATCGGTACAGAATTTAAATTCTGAACAGATTCATCGATTTGTAGTTTACGATTTTTAAAGCAGAACGAGACTATGAGGAAAAGGCAAAAAAGGGAGTTTATGAATAGCGAACAGAGAAAAAATAGAAAGAACGAAGATGGTACGAGAAAAATGCGAAAAACGAACAGAAAAAAAAAGAAAGTGAGTAAACGGGAAGGAGAAATAATAGAAATAAAAGAAGCACCAACAAAGGAAACAGAGGCACAAAACCAAATCCAAAGATTCCAAACAAAGGGCATTAGCGGCAATAGGAAAAAACAAGTAAACAAAGAAATCATACTGAAACCACCAAAAACAAAGGCCCCAAGTAAAAAATAGGGAAGAAACTATATGTAAATACTATGTGAAAGGAATATACAGATATAAGGGAGGAGAATGTATTTACGAACACCCTCCTGTGCGCGACTACTACTACTACCAATAATGGTCACTGCAAATTTGGTGGAAAACGCAAATTCTACCATCCGGACATTTGCAAGACCTACGCGACATTCGGAACCTGCCAGTACGGGAGAAAATGCTACTACAGTACCATCATCTCTCGACAAGTTCAAAGGATAAGTTTTCAAGTGACAACAGGAGGAATTTAAGAAAAAAAAAAATATATGTACCCAAATAGCAAACAAAACACAAATAACAAAATTTTTTCAACATCTTGGACACAATACGGCTGCTAAGTCTTATACAGCACATGCAGCGGACACAGCTGGGAACTAGGGATGAAATAATACCGACAATTTTTAATACCGGTATTTGAACAATTATTTTACTGATACCGGTGTTGATACCGGTTTTATGCAAAGAATAATTTATAATTATTTTTTTGATGTCACCCTGCCAAGTGCCAACCCTCCCACAAGCCTACAGGACCTGTAGTACTCACCACATTAACGACAATAAAAACTGAAGTTACTTTTTAAATTCTGTCACCGACACCAAAGGGAAAATACCATTGATTGAAAAAAGTTTGAACAGCAGCGCCTAGGGAAAGGCAGGAAAAGGGAAGGACTATTTATAATGATTAAGTATATCAGATAACCAAAGGGAAAAGGGAAAAATAACAATTTAAAAAAAGTTTACTAATACTTTTGCATATTTATTTCTTATTTTGGTTTTGGAAGTAAGTTTTGAGGAAACAAAGACTATCTAATGATTGTTCAGAGAGATTTGATCTTCGCTTGGTCAGAAATACGCCAGCAGCAGAAAAAGTTCTTTCTGATTCTACACTAGTTGGTTTAATGGAAAACAATGCCTCGTACAGCTTCTCTAAATTTTCACTTCTTTGTGAAGAAACTTCGAAACTCTTAAATTCATTAGTAGGATCACAGTTAGTTGCATTGCTTCTCAATGGTACCTTTTCTAATTTCTCTATTTCTTTCATGTATTCGCACATCAATGGATCATCTACTTCATTCTTGGCTTCAGTAACATTCTCTGAGTAGTTAGTTGCTCGTAAGTCTTGGTCTTCGCTTTCTTCTTCGAAACCAACTAAATTTTCATCATTCTTAGGAAAAAGCCTTTTAAAAATCCTTTCTGCAATTCTTTTGAGCACTAGTTAAGATGGAATAGAAAATAGTTCCTCCTCTTGAACTTTAAAACTTCAGGGTTGTAAAGATATTTAATTAATCCCACAATATCTCTGTCTCCTTGAAGAATAGAAATTACTGAGGCAGTCTTTGAGCTCCAATGCTGTTGGAGTGTTCTTCTCTACAAGTTTCTTTAAAATAAATTTGATGGAGATTTCAGCCGTCAAGAGAGATGCGTCTTTTGAACATAGTCTTTTAAGAATTATTTCAGCAGGACGAAGTGTATCATATAGATCTTCCCAAATTTCCCACTCTCTTAAAGAAATGGTTTCAGTAGAACGAATCACTCTTAAAGCTTTGGGGATGCATTATCTCAATTTAAGGAATCGTTCGACCATACTTAAAAGACTATTCCATCTTGTTTTACAATCTAAAATGAGTTTCATGTAAGTTATGTATGAAGATAAATCATTATTTCTACTCACATTGGCTATAAAATTCTACAAAAACAAATCTTTGTTATCTTGACATTTGCTGATTGCTCCCACAATAAAGACAATAGGCAGTTCTTCAATACCGAAAAACCGGTATCGATAATCAAGATATCGGTATCGTGTCTCTTATCCAATACCGGTATAAATACCAGTTTTCAATACCGGCTTTCATCACTACTGGGAACCCACGAGCCGGACCGCTTCATGGCAAGAAGTTACCAGAACAGGTTGGCGGGAACGGAACCATCTCGGAGGACCAAAAGGCTACAAAACACGCGATACCAAAGGACAACGAACTTGAAATGCACAAGGGGCAATGCAAAACAAAGAACAAACATTGTCCTGGCAAATATTCAAGGAATAAAACCGAACAATTCACGAAACAAAGTTTCGTACCTGAAAGGTTTTATGGACGAAACAAGGGCGGACATCGCATGCCTCACAGAAACACATCTTAAGATTGCCAAGAAAACTGCGATAACTGCGAACACTGTATCGATAAGAAAGAATTGTATATCGATGGATTCAACCTACTAAGAGCGGATAGAACAGCGAAACGTTAATGTGGCTGTGTCGGCACTATTTATATACATGAGAGGCATATGACAGAGACGGTAATAAGTAAATCCAAACAGCTTCGTGAAAACACTTGCAGTGAAAATAGAGAAACTAAACGTGATACTGATAGTCATCTATGGACCTCCAAACTCTCCAAAAAATTTTCAGATGCCAGTGATGGTATCAGAACCCTAATAAAGTCCATAAACTCTCCATCACCTAATATAATACTCTGCGGCGATTTTAATGTCCCATTTATAAAATGCAAAAAGGTGGGTACAAATATATTTATACAGCAAGATAAGGGGGGGTACAAGAGAGGACCAGGAGCAAGCAAAAATGCTGATGGCTCTCACAAACGAACTTATGCTGCTACAGGAGATAACAGAAAATACCAGGAAAAACAACTGCCTAGATCTGGTATTCACAAATAACACGAACTTGATTGCCAGGCGCGGATCCAGGGGGGGGGTCGAGGGGGTCCGGACCCCCCCCCCCCTGCTCACGATGACCAACGATTTTTCGATTGCGTTTGTTTGCTCCTATATATGAAAAATAAGACCTGAAGACTTAAAATGGCTTAAGGTACATGTATCCCGGTTGCCACAAAATTAATTTCCTTAAAAAGAATAAAGAAAAAAGTTTATGTCCGATCCTGAGACATTTCAGACCTGGCCTGGGTGTGTGAACAAGCAGGATTTTGATAACGGGAATATACTTCAAATCCATCTAAAGCTATCTTCAAATATGAAAATTTCCCCCCCTCGGGCATCCCCCCCCTGGCCCCCGAGGACATATCAGTAACGAGCCCCACCAAGACTGGACCCCCCTCTGCTTAAATTCCTGGATCCGCCCCTGATTGCCAATATAAAAATAACCCCAACTATTATCTCAGACCACAACATAATCGAGTTATCAACAAATATGGCGATAACTTTAAAAGATAATACACATATGGAAGGAAGAAGAAAATTTGGGGCTTTTAACTTACACTCCGAGATCATAAATTGGGAAGAAATCAGATCACACACGGCCAAAATAGAGTGGAGAACAGTTTTAGAGAATAAAACTACTGAGGAAATGCTAACAACCTTGGAAAAACTACGCTGAGAATTTTGGAAAAAATATGCTCCGAAAGCACAGCCAAAAGGAAAGAGGAACTGGCTAGAGAGGCAAAAGAGGAGAATATTCCTCAAAAGAAAGAGTAGCGACGAAGTTAGCTAATTCCGGAGACGACAATGCCAGGAAAATAATACAAGAAAAACTGGAGAGTATCGATAGGGAAATATAAACTCTGATAAGGGCCATACAGAGAGGGAAGAGGAAAAGGTGGGAGAAGCAATAAAGAAAATCCAAAATACTTCTCGGATGCGAAAAGGAAAAAAAAACGCGCGCTACTATCGGGGGAAGGAAAAATGACTAACAGACGATCTAAAAGAAATATCTGAAACATTGAGAGCCCAGTATGAATCGGTCTTCAGTACCCCCAAAAAGTGACAAAGCGATACCTAACATAGATGCATTCTTTAGAGAGAAATTGCGAGGAGAATGTATAACAGACTTTGATTTTACCCCTGAAGATGTAGCGAGAGCTATAGGACAAATGAAATCACATTCAGCTGCAGGTCCGGACAAATGGAACGCATTATTAATTAAAAACTGTAAAAATGAAATAGCTACACCCTTATATTGGATATGGAGAAGATCCCTAGACACCGGAGAAATACCGAACATCTTGAAAAAAGCAAACATTGTCCCTATATATAAAGGAGGAGGCAGATCTCAAGCAAAGAACTATAGACCAGTGTCATTGACGTCTCACCTCACCAAAATATTTGAAAGAATAATCGGAGAGAAAATCTATGACTTCTTGGAGGAACTGGAAAGATTCAACGAAAATCATCAACACGGATTCCGATCAGCAAGATCATGCCTATCACAATTTATAGAGCATTGTAACAATATCCTAGATGCACTTGAAGGCAATGAAAAGTATGATGTCAGATACACGGATTTTGCTAAAGCTTTCGACAAATGCGATCATGGAATAATAGCACATAAAATGAAACATATGCGAATAACGGGAAAAGTGAGAAAATGGATCTACAACTTCCTCAGAGAACGCCTATAGGTCGTCAAAATTCAAGGTGTATCACCATTGGAATCAGAAGTACGCAGCTCAGTACCACAAGGGACACTGCTAGCCCCACTCCTGTTCATTATCATGCTAACAAACATAGACAGTGGAATAAACAGCAGCAGTATAGTAACATCATTTGCGGGCGATGCAAAGATCAGCAGAAAAATCAGCGATGCAAATGAAGTAGAAGCCTTGCAGAGGGACACGAACAAAATATACACATGGTCAGAAGACAACAATATGACCTTTAACAGATTGACAGGAAATTCAGAGAAGCACGAAAGCGGTCGACTCAGGGGTAATAATGACTGATGACGCCAAATTTGACAGACAAAATCAGATAGCAATAAACAAAGCAGAGAGAGTCGGGGTTACAGGTACTAAGAACGTTCAAAAGGAGGGACAAAACAATAATGATTCCCCTGCTGAGAACACTGATCATACCAAAACTTGAATACGGCTCAGTTTTGACGTCCCCATATAAAAAGGAAGAAATTAATAAACTAGAAGAAGCGCAGACACATTTCACAGTCAAGATTGATGCTGCAGAGAACTCAACTACTGGGAAAGACTACGTAAACTAAATCTGTACTCCCTGGAAAGAAGAGATAGGTACACCATAATCTACATATGGAAAATGATCGAAAAACTAGTACTAAACCCAATTACCATGCAAACAACGCTGGAAAATAGGAAAGGCAGAATGTGTAGTGTTCCCAAATTAAAGGCCCGACAAGGGACCTCCTCAACACAAGGAAAATAGCTTGGGTGTCAGGGGGCCAAGACTTTTTATTTAACCAGCTTCTAAAGGACCTCAAAAACGTTACAGGTGGGTCAAAGTTGAAGTCTGCATTGAGAAGGCTAGATGCCTGGCTCAGGATGGTACCAGATGAGCCGGGTATAACTGGCTATGTGCGGTGGAGCGCAAGAGAGCAACTCGCTCCTCCACCAAGCCAGGATTAGAGGCGGGGCCACCAGCTTGACCTTCGTGTGAAGAGACCAACGCACGGAACCCAAACGAGGTTAACGAGGTATATTATATACAGTATATATATATATATTTCTTTTTTTTCAAGTTTAGGTTACTCTATATTCAATTTTCTACTTTCTGGAGGGAGGTACCCCACCTTCTCATCTCCCAACCCTCTTTGAGAGATTAAAAGTTTTTCCTTTTTTCCCCTCACCCGCTCTCTCTTCACTGGCACTAGCACATCCTCGCAACTTTTGCCAACATACTACTAAGGCTACAATTGGTCACTGATAAAACTTCATTAAAAATATAGATGAATATAATTAGAATAATAAGTTTTTAGATAAGGAGGAAAATTTATGATTGAACACCACTACGATTCTGATTAGGTGGTACATGCATTGGCGAGAGCATAATTAACGCATACGCAATGCGCAGTTATCGTACTTTACCAATCAAAAGCCGCGCATGTAGGATCCTACATTATAGGAGTTGTCTTCTAGACCTATAGCGAAGTCGTAAACACATTTTATCTTTACAGCGAATGGGAAGAAACCCCATCAGCAGCGTAGTTCTCCCCCGCCAACTAAAACAAAAAATATATATAAAAATGTGTTAAGATTTAAATTTCCCGCATTCCTATTTTCCGACACTAAAATTCCTTCAGCCAACGCCAACGAAAAATTAGGTTGACCACTAATTACTTACTCTCTCTATATAAAACAAATACCCAAAAAATATCGTAAAACCGGAGAAATAACCCTATTAATTCCAATTTCAACGGTAATAACTGCTCCTCAACTAAAATATGACCGTTTGCCGACTAATTAAAACTATACTTTAGAAAAAATTCAAGTAGGCAAGAAAGGTGTGTGAATTACGACGCTCGCTCCGCCAATCTCTCTATATAAAATCGTAAATGCTTAGATACACTTTATTACGGCTTATTCTCGTAAATATGTCATTGTAATAACCGCGTTCAATGGGCCACGTAAAATGTGAATAAATAAATCTTACGAATTATAAGTTCTACGAGTGAAATAAAACTTAAATTCTTTCAAAGAAGAAAATTGTTTCTCGCGCGATAATTTCAGTCTGTTTGTCACCAATGAAAGAAATGTACTCACAAATAATATTCTACTCTATAAATTTCTACACCGAAGCGAAGAATTATAAGTACCGGTACGTGATTATTGTTCCTTTTATCTTCGCGTTGTTTCGTTGAATAGCATTATTTAATTTCAATTTTTTTATAGTTTATTACAAGGTGGGGGATTTCTTTTCTAAAATACAATCCTGTAACGTACAATCCATCCTCGATTACAATGCAAAGAGTGAACTTTATTTATTTTTCTTTTTTTTTAGGATTGTTCGAAGACACCATTAGCGAGTGCAAAGTTCTCTCTCTACACAGTAATCATCGAATAATATATATATATATATATATATATATATATATATATATATATACCACTTGAGCTGAAGAAATTCTAAAATAATTTAAAGCCTGCATTCCTCTCAGATCTGGGATAATCGTGCAACAGAGGAGCAATTCACTCCATAGACCTATTTTCTAAAGTGGTCACGATAAAGAATGCAATCAGTAGAAATAAACCTTTCTCAGTGAGGGTGCGCAACGACACATCATCAATTTCTTTCGATATCCTGAATTTACTTTTATCTCTCTCCGCAACTGGGTTACCCTTCTGCATTCATCACTACTTAAGACAACCGCAACATCAAACGGAGTTTTACGAAATTATTTTATGTTTACTAGAAAAAAACTGAGTTATTACACTTCTCGACACTTTAAAGTAATTTCAATTTCAACCAATTAAACTAAAAAAAACAAATGCAAACAGTAAACCAAAAAAAAAAAAGTTAACACAAATCTTCTTTGATTCTTTGTGAATTTTTCACTTCAAAGTATGATTCCTTTTAAACTAAATTAATCCCCTTTCGACTATAAACGTTAAAATCCATCGCATTAAGTCTGTGCTTTTACAAATTCATTTCGTATATACTTTCAACATCAATGAAACGAACGCAATGACCCACTCAACAACCAAATTTACAATCGACAAACTTCTATACTCCACCAACTAAACCACCACCACCACCACCACCTACCTACCTATAGATGGCCAAATACACACCAGCTGTTTCGGGGCAAAACAGCGTCTGAACAGTCCGTTTTTGGCCAGTATAAGGAATGAAGTAATAATAGTAAGGTTCTTCTCTTTTGTGTACAAATAAATATAATTTGCTACAAAATTCACATTCTTTTTTTTTTAACGCGAGCTATATTGTAAATAAATGTATACATCATTTTTATAGTGTATCTATCGGTTTCAGTAGACGGGAAATTATAGAGTTTCGATAGCCAATGTTCAAGAGTCTATTTAGTGCGTAAATGTCGCCACACGAATCTGATATTTTTCACCTTTCAATGCTTTCATTTTTTTAGTCATGCGGCAGAGAAAGGGACCCGCGTCCGTGCGTAACGCAGTTTTCCTACGAGCGAAATGAAGACAATGAGGTCGGGGGTTCGAATCCCGATGGTGCTGTTAATAATAATAATAATAATGCGGGTGTTACAGCAATGGGCCGGATTAGTTAGCCTGATAATTATGCCAGTTTCTGATCCTCTTCACTCACTATAGGGAAATACGTACTGCTTGGGGCCTGCCTCAAATAAATAAATAAATAAATTATATATATATATATATATATATAATATATTAAATGCGACTACAATGAAGGCATTCATAATTTGAGGTGCTTTTATGCGAGGAACTAATCAGAGAAATGATTTATGTACTACTTCAAATTTTCTTTAAAGCTGCTTTTGCGTATTAAGAAAGGATGACAATAAAGAATAGCTACACACACACACACACACACACACACACACACGACTGATGTCATCCTCGAAACAGAATCGAAAACATACCTTTGTCCTCAATTTTTGAGGAATGACAATTAAGGACACGAATTTAGAATTGATGCATTTATCATAAATGTGGTACGCGACGGGCACAAACTGATTATCTTTTACAATGGCAACACTTAAATACTGAGGATACACTGTATAGATTAAGCAAACATTATGCATACAAGGATAGCTCTAATATAAGAGTATAATGAATATTGATAGGATGGTGTAAAATATCATAAATAAGACATACATTATCCACATACAATATACACCCCATATATATATATATATATATATATTATATATATAATATATATATATATATATATAAGCACCGGACAAAAATTAGTCACCCCTAATAGCACCGATAGTAGGAAGTTCAAGGTCACACAGAGGGCGCTGATGTAGCATTGGTAAGTGACAAGTAGCGGTGACGTATCACACGGGATCAGATCTGTTTCGTGAGGTGGTGAAGAACAGAGTGTGTGTTGGATATAGTCTGCAAAATGGGTCGTGAGGCAGACGTTACTCAGTGGCAAAAAGGAGCCATCGTGTTTGGGCAGAGCCCACGGACACAAAATGTCTGAAGTAGCCCAATTTGTTGGTGTGTCAACGCGTACTGTCCAGCGAGTTTACAAAGAGTGGTGTAGTTCGCAATCAACTGACAATCAACGGCGTAACTGTGGCCGGAAAACAATTCTCGACAATAGGGGCCGCCGCCATGTTTCTCGTCTAGTAACTGCAAATCGTTTTCAAACCAGAGAACAATTGCTCCAAGAAACCAATGAGGTTCTCCAGCGACCAATTTCCGAACGGACATTGCGACGAGAACTGCATGTGATGGACATCTGGCAGGGTACCACGGAAGAGGCCGCTGTTAACAGCAAGTCACAAATTGGCACGTTATAAATGGGCTCAGAGGCACAAAAACTGGACTGCGGCAGATTGGAAACGTGTAATTTGGTCCGATGAGTCCCGTTTTTGTTTGTTCTCCAATGATGGGAGGCGACGAGTACATCGCAGGTCCAATGAAGCCTTTAATCCTGAATGCGTCGAAGGTGTTGTTCAGGCTGGAGGTTGTTCCGTGATGTTCTGGGGATGTTTTTCGTACCACGAAATGGGCCCTCTCGTTCCAGTGACGATGAATTTGAACCAGAGGCGTACCTCCGCATACTAAACTCGCCGGATTCGTGCGGTTATCAAGGCCAGAGGCGCCGTCACACGTTATTAGGTACATTCTGAGAGGGGTGACTAATTTTTTGTCCGGTGTGCTTATTACTGTATATGTATATGTATATATATATATATATATATATATATTATATATATATATATATATATATATACTGTATATATTACTGTATATATATATATATATATATATATATATATATATATATATATATTATATATATATATACTGTGTATATATATATATGTATATAATATAATTATATATATATATATCCCCGATGAGCCGGACGTACCTGGCTATGTGAGGTGGAGAGCACAAGAAACCAACTCACTACTTCACCAGGCCAACTCGAGAAAGGGCGACAAGCTTGACCTTCGCGAAATGAGGAATCATCGCGCGGAACCTTTGTAAAGTTGTAAGTAAGGTAAGGTAACGTGTGTGTACATGTGTGTGTGTATATATATATTATATATTATATATATATATATAATATATATATATATACAGGGTGTCCGAGAATTATCTGTACAATTTTTGGCTGTTATTAAAGTCAACCATGAAGTGTAGAAATTCCAGTGTTGTCCCATTTTACAGAGAATCTCATTAAGTTTTTTCTGATACCAAGTTTTGACAAGTTTTTTAGAAATTCCAGTGTGTCTGAACATTATCTGTACAATTTCATCTTTTAATAAAATTCTTGATAACACCGTAAAATTCTTAAACAAGATTATTTAGAATCTGTATTTTCAAAATTTATTTTATTAAAGTAATGTTACAAACATTCGATATGTACCATTAGTGATTCGCAAAACATCCAATCGATACTCCAAATGTTGCCATGTACGCTGCAGCATATCCACATCAATTCGCTCAATAGCAGCTGTGATTCTTGCTTTTAAATCATCAATGTCTGTCACCCGCGTACATTTCTAAAAAAACTTGTCAAAACGTGGTATCAGAAAAAACTTAATGAGATTCTCTGTAAAATGGGACAACACTGGAATTTCTACACTTCATGGTTGACTTTTAATAACAGCCAAAAACTGTACAGATAATTCTCGGACACCCGGTATATATCAGTGGTTGACCGGATATCCGCATCATTTTTAACATCCGCATCCGCACTTCTGACTGCGGATGTTATGCGGATATTACCTCTAATAAATTATGCAGTATATAAGTATATAAAGTAGCTTATAAGGCCCAGTCATGCACATTTCATGTAAAGTATTAATGAACAAACAAATATATAAACCTCAAAATATAAATAGCTGGTAACACAGAAAATTGAATGAAATCTGTTTCATTGAATTTTCTGTGACAAACTCTTGAGAAAGTTATTATTTTTATCATAATGAAAACATTAATATTAACTTTAATTCTTATGCATTGCCTGCCATAATAGTAATACCACGAAATTTGAAAAATTATGTCATATATTCATAATTCTCTAATTATATTGGTAGATTAACTAAATATCCGCATCCGCAGATGGTGAAATTAAAGATCTGCATCCGCAGATGTTGAAAAATTGACATCCGGTCCACCACTATTATATATATTATATATATATATATATATATTATATATATATATATATATATATATATATAGATATGAGTGCGTATCATCACGTAAAGCACACCTGTTAAAAACCATTAGAGGTAATTAACCCCATCGTAAATAAGATTATCATTCCGTCGTCAAAGCTTGGCTTGAAAACATAACAGCAAAATGATTGGTTCTCAAAATACTTATGTTGATTTGTATCTAAAATAAAAAGTAATAAATATATATATATATATATATATATATATATTATATATATATATATATATATATATACACAGTGTGTGTTATATATATATATATATATATATATATATATATATATATATATATATGTGTGTGTGTGTGTGTGTGTGTGTGTGTTGTGTGTGTGTGTGTGTGCCTGAAGTGATGATGAAATATAAGCCCGACACGAAAGTACGACGGACGTTTTATTTTTCCTGTTATATAATATATATATATATATATATATATATATATATATATATATATATATTACCTTCAATAGGGATTTATCCACGAGTCAGAACCAATGCGAACGAGGACTTAATTATGTACACACACACACACACACACACACACAATTTTAAGATGAAGCCAATATGGAAGCACGCTCGGAGGTGAATTGATGACATACACGTATCCAAATTATGATTGAATATGGAGTATGCTGTACAAAAATGGAGTACATATAAAACTGACGCATTATATAATACTATTATTATTAATCTGTATTGACAAGATATAACTCCTCCAAAACTACAATATTCTTGAAGATAGTAAAACGATAAGATAAACCAAACAATAATAAATTCATAAAACTAAAAATTAGAAATAATAAAAAATAATAAGAGACGTGCTCAAACGAGTAATAATGAAAATTACCCGACAGCGAAGATGACAAAAAGTGAAAAATAAGGAAATAAGTACACGTAGTGAAAATATCAACACAATCATATATATGACCATCATATGATATAATGTTTTATTGGCAGGAGACAGATCCCATAAAATAAAAAGGTACAGTATCTATCATGGTGATTAACGATAAAACTAATTAAAAAATTAAAAAAAGGACTAAGATAATAAAGTAATAATACACGTAATGAAACGAGAAATAATAAAATTAGTAATAATGGCATCCCAAAGGTGGTACTTAGAAAAATATAAATAAAATAAAAATAAGAAGTACATATAATGGAAAAGCTATTTGCAGGAGCGAAGTGGAGCTATAGACCAGTGGTTCCCAAACCCGGGGTCGCAAGCCTCATCACAAAGGGTCGCAGGGAGCCAATGTGGTCGATGGGGTCGCAAGTGTCTTTGCAAGGGTCACAGCCATTGTAAATAGGCCAGGTGTCATGAGAAAACAATCTGTCTGGCATTATATATCCGGTCAGGTCAGGGACTAGCGCGGTCATTTTTTCTGCGGTCACTAAAGTGGGAGAGGCATGTGAGGTCGGGTTAGGTCACCGGATTAACAGCAGGTACCTAGTGTTAAGCCTTTTCTGACCCAAGACTCAGCCACACGTCACTGACAACCCACAGTCCCACACTGAAGGTTCAGCTGCACTGATCAACTCATTTTACTCCTGATCATCGACCAAAGAGGACGTCCAATTGTCATCGATACTGACGATAATATCAGGTATTTATATTTCCAACGCTATCCAGTAGTAATTGGTGCTACGTATGTGGGTTTATTTGCACACAATTAAATTGCATTCTGAGTGTTAGATTTATTGCCATACAATTATAATTACGGCATTCGAATTTTGTGTTTTATAATTCGATAATGATATCTGCTTCCAACTTTTTATTAAAATTATCATTATTTCAAAGTCATAATTACTGCTTTCAATTGCAATCTGTGCTACCACATATTATGATCTTGTGTTTATCATGCACTACTAAATGTTAATTATTGGTTTGTGATTCTAATTATTATATTATCGTGCATTTAATCATTGGATTGGAATTTTGTGTGCTCTTAGAACGCACTTATAATAATATAATTAATGGTTGGTGGTTTTGTTTAATAATTTTATTGGTATGCAATTGTAATTCTGTATGTGTTTGGATTATTAATGTTTTGTGATTTTGTTTTATTGATAACTGATGTTTTCTGACTATGTTTAATAATTCTGTGTTTACAACATGTTGATAACTGATGTTTTGTGAAATTGTGACTATGTTTAATAATTCTGTGTGCTTACAACTTGATATAACATTATAACTGATGTTTTCTGACTATGTTTAATAATTCTGTGTCTTTACAACATATTTATAACTGATGTTTTGTGGCTGTTTTATAATTCAGTGATCTTACAATGTATTTATAACTGATGCTTTACGATTTTATTATTGATTTGTAATTTTTTTCTCTCTCTCAGTACACTGAAAATCAATGTTTTGTTATTTGTTTTATTGTCGTGAACAGTCTTATAAGTTTGAGTTTTCTTAAAGCATGTGGATAATTGTTAGTAATTCTGTGTTTAATATGTATCTTTATATTACAGGCGTAATGGACAAGTTTTTGCAAAAGTCATCAGAGCGCCCAACAAGAAGAGAAACGCTCAGTCAATTCATCATTTCTGGACAAATATGGAATAGCTGACGTCGCTGGTAGAGGGATTTGTGTTGTGTGTTCGAAGGAAATCGCTGCCGAATCCTGTGAAACCAAATAAGCTGCAGAGACACTTGGATACTCATGCCAACATTGCTTTACTGCCAGAAGAGGCTCGAAGACGAATTTTTCAACAGCGTTACAACCATTTGACAAAATCTCAGTCTGTTCTTACCAAAGCTCTTACTCAGAAAGAGAGATGGAAAATCTTCTCATACAAGACGGCTTCCTCATGCTCGGGAAAAACGTCCATTCGTGGAGGGTGTGAAAAACGGCCGTTGAAACGGTTATAAAACCGTCGTTAAAGAATTTTTAGTGAAATATTTGAAGGAGAACCATTTGCCAAGAAAATTAGTCAGCTGCTGATGATGTTACTTTGAGCAATAACACAATGACACGACGCATCCAGTGTATTGCGTGGACCTGAAGGAGCAAATTTTAGAAGACTTCAGAAATTCCCCATGGACAGCATTGGCAGTGGATGAGTCAACGGATATCACATCACAGCCCCAGCTTCTGGCCTTCGGTAGGTTTCTCAAGGAATTCGTGGTAGCTGAAGGGCTGCTTGCGTGCATTTCACTTGAAACCACCACAGAGGCGAAGATATTTTTAATGCTATAAACAAGTTCTTCACAGAAAACAACTTGAACTGGAGTAAAGTATGCGAATGTAGCATGGATGGTGCCCCATCAATGATGGGAAAGAATACAGGATTGCGTGGAATACTATCAAGAATGCATCCTCACATCAAAATAAATCACTGCATCATCCATCGACAGAGCTTGTCATCAAAAGACATGTCTTGAGCTTCTCTGACGTGATGCAAGTAGTCATTACAACTGTCAACCACGTCAAGCGAGAGATCTGAATTCCCGCATGTTCAAGCAGTTGTGCATTGCTGAAAATAGTGAACATCAGACACTGCTAATGCATACTGCTGTCAGATGGCTTTCTCGGGGGAAAACCCTGAAAAGAGTTTTCCTTCTTCGCAGTGAACTGGCATCGTTCCTACAAGATCAGGGTCATAAGAATGCTCATATTTCCATGAACCCCACTTCCTTGCTCGTCTTGCACTTCTTACAGACATATTTGAGCATGTTAATAAACTTAATACTGAACTTCAGGGGAAAGGTAAATGGGTGTTTGATCTACAGTCTGCTATAAAGGCTTTTGTCAGCAAGTTGCAGATACTTAGAGAACAAGCTGAAGCTGACAGTTTCTGTCTTTTCCCTCACTACTTTCGAATTTACAGCTACGATGGATTTGGACTTTGATGAAACACTGGACCTCACTGAGGAGAAACAGGATTTACTGGAATATTTGCAGAAACTGGCAGCAAATTTCCATGATAGATTCCCTGAGTTGCTTACTGAGTCGTATGATTTTGTTCAGTTTCCGTTGAAGACAGATGCAAAACAGTGTGGCTCTTTTGCACTAGAAATAGCAGAATTACAGGCTGACAATGAGGCAAGGGTGAATTTTGATATCTATGATGACGTAGAAAAGTTCTGGATTACTTTACCAGAGAAACATTCGACTGTTAAAAATCGAGCTATCAAAGTTCTGGTACAATTTGGAACCACCTATATCTGTGAGGCAGCTTTCTCGTCAATGGTATTTATGAAAAATGAGTACCGTAACCGTATTTCAAACATCAACTTAGAAAATTGTATGCTATGTTCCTTAACTCATATACCCCCAGGTACAAAAAAAATAATCAAATCATAATGTACACATGTCAGATATGAAATATGCCACTGTATAGCATATCAGACATATGATAGAGTAGGAACTTAGAATATTGATTGATATTGTTTTTATATTACATATTAACATGAGAGAGTTGTAAATAGTTTCTGACAATGTTTACTTTTACACTCTTGAGTTATGTAATACATTTCCTATTTGTTTTTACAGTTAAATAAATACGTATAAAATATGTCTCTATTTATTTTAAGATTCTTCCTCACTAGATAAAATTATTATTATTATATATATATATATATATATATATTATATATATATATATATATATATATATACTTGTTCTTCGTAATGACTTGGGGTCGCACTGGATAGGCAACAGCACTAGAAGGGGTCGCACTGGAAAATGCTTGGGAACCCCTGCTATAGACAAACACTTTCGTACGAAGTCCACAGTCAAGAAGACAAAAATAAAAAGCAGGACTGATGAATAAGTTGAACAAATGAACCGTCCGAGTTTTTAATTCTTCGCATTAGACTGTATTGTTGTTACTTCAGGGAGGCTCGGAATGTTGAGAGTAACAAACATTCGCGAGGCTGAGCATCTCGGAGGTGACTTACGCAGCAGTCTATAGGATCCGTTTTAAAACAAATTTAGGGTTCCGCGAGAACCTTTTTTATAATTAACCTCTTAACGACCGAAGTTTTCGTTGGGTTAAGTTGCGAGTGCGCGTATGGGAAATGGTACATATTCGACCTAGTGGTCCAAAAGAGGTTAACCCAGAGTTGATGCCCATAAATATTAGTGGAGAAAGTATGAAAAAAGTGTTTTTAGCTTCCCTCGTACGGAATCTTGAAGTTCATTATAATCGTGTTTGCTTTCGCGCAATAACTCCGATATTGTTTTCGTTCGCCTAAGTCGTCACTTAAGGAGCTGGTGATAATTTGACCCAGATACTTAAATTCTTGTACCTGCTCTCTTGGTTCGTCTCTTATTTTGAAAATAATAATAGCAGTTTGGTTTCACCTTCTAGGATGGATCCCGTTTCCCTGAACTTTGCTACAAGTTTGCCGACACAGCTGTGTGTATCGATGCGCAGTCCGGATGCAATCTGTTAAATTCCTCAGCGACCTCCCTCTGACTCCGATTTCCTACGAGCAGAATTACCTGGATGCGTTCTTCCTTACTCAAAGACATCATGGGCACTTGCATAAACGGAAAAACATGAATTACTTATTTTACCCTATGGTTCCAGACTTATGGAACATGCGTGCGTGTGTATATATATATAATATATATATATTATATTATATATATATATATATATATATATATTAGTGATGTAGGTCACATCCGCATAACATCCGCACATTTTCTCGCATCCGCATCCGCACTTTGGACTGCGGATGTCGTGCGGATGTGGACCGTTGAGATAAAATGTCATTAATAAGCGGAAATTATCAAATTCTACTATATTAAGAGAACTAGTTCATTGTGCGCAAAAGTGATGCAAGCGACAAGACGAGAGGCTGTTCTTGTATGAGGTTACTCTCTTGCAGCCTACTTAGATCCACGTTACAAAGCTAAGTTATTTTCACCTAGTACATTAGAACGAGTTAAATCATCACTTGGCAAAGCAGTTGAAGAGCTTCAATCTCTTGAATCTGTCGCTTCGCCACCCACCAAAAGAATAAAAGTTTCAGTGACAGAACCAACACCTTCAACAAGCAAATCTATCACAGAATCTGTCTCTCAGTTTCTTGAGTCAAGCAGCAATGACGAGACCTACGCGATGTCAAAAGATGTAGTAAAAATGATCGAGAGCTATCACCAAGAAAAACGCCTGGTTGCATGTGACAATCCTATTAGTTGGTGGAAAAATACGCAGAATATCTATCTATCCATACTTGAGTAAACTTGCAAGGAAACATTTAGCCTGTCCTCCAACAAACGTACCAAGCGAGAGATTATTTAGCAGTGCTGGATTAATATATGATGAAAAGAGAAACAGACTGGCAGCAGAAAAGGCAGAAAAATTAATGTTCCTTAAGCATAACCTTCCTATAATTAAGTTTGAACATTAAACGATGAACATCTTAGTTTACTTTATTTTAATTACTCATTTATAAATATGCCTAATAAAACTTTAAACTTAATATAAATAGTTATCAAGCTAATTAAAGATCTCTTTCTATAAGGGTGGAGGAGGAGGTTGGGGAAAGAGGTCGGTGGGGTGCATTTGAGTTGGGTTCACGTCCCGCATCCTGGTAACACAATTATGGTTTCTAATTGTGGCTGAAACTCAACAAAATATAACGAATTTATTTGCAGACGAATTCACTAATTGATTTCTATATTAGTTAGATGCTTGATATTATTTTATATGTTCAGAGAAAAGTACAGCAATTATTGTACAATTAATCAATTATACTACATTATAGCTACAGCTCTCTCTATATAATAACTTATTATATACGTTAAACACAACAAATCTCGAATATATCCTAAAAAATAACGAAAATGTAGGCATCCGCATCCGCATCCGCGGATGTTGAAATCAAACATCCGCATCGGCATATGTGAAAAAAATGACATCCGCTACATCACTAATATATATATATATTATATATATATATATATATATATATATATATATATACACACACACACACACACGCGCATTTTAACTGCAAACAACACACGACAATTGGATGATCCCGGGTTCGACTCCTGGGAGGTGCCTTATTTTTCATTTGTTCGTTCTTTCTCCTCATCTTGTGCGGACTCTTCTACACAAGCGTCGTTCTTTACTTTTTTTTTTTTCCTTTCTTTATTTTTACCGCCGATTCGTACCTAGTGTGGTACATATCTCAGCGAGGCAGTGGGTGAGTGGTTACTGAGTTGGGGATGATAGACCAGGGGGGGGGGGATGTAGTGTTCAGTTACTGGGTAGTGAGTATGGGGGGCCTGGTCTCAGACCCGTTGAAACAGGTGGGAATAAGTGAGAAAACGGGAAATCGCTTCCTCCGAAAAATGGGGGCCCTCAGCGAGCATGAATTGTAGACGCTCGGGGATGGGAATTTCGGCCAAGTGAGGGAAACATCTACAACGAAGAGCGGACAAGTTTGGACATTCGACCAGGAGATGTACGACAGTGATGGGAGTATGGCAGGTAGGGCAGAGCGGGGATGGCGATTTAGCCATTAGGTGACCATGAGTAATGCGTGTGTCCTATGCGGAGACGGGCTATAATCACTTCTTTATGTCGGGACCGGTGGAAGGAGGAGGCCCAGTATCCTACTTGCGGTTTGATCTTATGGTTTGTTTTGTGTGGCCTGGTCCCATTCCCGTTGCCAGATGGAACGGAAATGGGAGCGGAGAGTCGGGAAGAAGTCGGTGAAAGGAAGGGGCCGGGAGGAGGCCGGCAGTAAGCAGGCCGACTTTGCCGTGCGGTCCGCCTCCTCGTTACCCTGGATGCCGACATGTGCCGGGACCCAGCAGAAGGCGATTGTCTTGTGTCGGAAGGCTGTTAAAAAAAGGAAGATTTGCTGGATGGTACAGACGAGCGGATGAGGGGGGGGGTTACATCTCTAGGGAGAGAAGTGCGCTTTGGGAATCTGAATAGATGACGAAAGAGCTGGCAGAGTGAGTGCGCACTATGCCAAGGGCCTCCTTAATCGCGAAAAGTTCTGCCGAGAAAACGGAGGTCTCGCGGGGCAAGCTGACGCCTCGAGAAAGTGGCTGGGTCAGTATCACCGCTGAGGCGGCCGCACCAGTCTCCGAACGAGAACCATCTGTATAAATGGGGACTGTCCGGATGTTGGGTTGCATGTTCACGGAAGTGTGACCTGTATATCGTAGCACTCGTATTCTTCGGTAAATCACACAGGTCCCTGCAAAACGTGATGGGGGTGAGGAGCCAGGGGGGTAGATGTTATATGAAATGGGGATAATTGAGGGGACGGGCATGTTAGAAAGGTCAAGGAAAGAGCGGACCTCTTCAGTGAAGTGCCAGCTCCGTCCCTGGGGTGGGAGTTCAGAAATCGCCGCGCATAGAAGCGAAGAGGGTAGTCTCTGTGCACGGAGGTATGTCCTCATGAGGAGCAGACCCCGTCGGAGGGCGAGAGGTAATTGCAATCACTCGAAGGCTGGAGGCTGGGGAAGAGCGGAAAGCACCAGTGGCGAGGCGGAGGCCCCTATTAAGGACTGGGTCCAAGATACGGAGGCAGGTGTTGGAGGCTGAACCGTATACTACACTGCCATAGTCCAGCTTCGACTGGACCATGGAAATGTAAAGACGAAGGAGAGAGCGTCGGTCTGCGCCCCATGTGGTGTGGGAGAGGTGATCTAGTAGAGCGAGGGGACGCTGGAGGGACTGCTTCAGTTGTTTGATATGAGGAACCCAGTTGAGCCGTCGGTCTAGAATCACGCCCAATCATTGCAATCCACTTGAAGGCTGGAGGCTGGGGAAGAGCGGAAAGCACCAGTGGCGAGGCGGAGGCCCCTATTAAGGACTGGGTCCAAGATACGGAGGCAGGCGTTGGAGGCTGAACCGTATACTACACTGCCATAGTCCAGCTTCAACTGGACCATGGCAGTGTAAAGACGAAGGAGAGAGCGTCGGTCTGCGCCCCATGTGGTGTGGGAGAGGTGATCTAGTAGAGCGAGGGGACGCTGGAGGGACTGCTTCAGTTGTTTGATATAGGAACCCAGTTGAGCCGTCGGTCTAGAATCACGCCCAAAAATCGCGTGAAGGGTACCACCTCAAGAGGATTGCCGTATAGCGTGACAGAGGGAACAGGAAGGGTTGCGGGTCTTCTTCTGCTGAATAGCATACACTTGGATTTCGGGGTGGAGAGGCGGAAACCCACCGACGTCGCCCACCTTTCCACCTGGTAGATGGCGAGCTGAATTTGCCGTTGAATTACGGACGGCTCCCGCCCTGCAAAGTAGATCGCAAGGTCATCCGTGTAGATGGAAGAACGGATGTTGGGTGGAAGGCATTTTGAGACTGTGTTCATGACGATGGAAAAGCACAGAACACTGAGAATGCTTCCCTGTGGGACCCTATCCATCTGCACGAAAGTGTCTGAGAGGACTGAGCCTACCCGAACTTTAAAGGCTCGGGAGGATAGGAAGCCCCTGATGAAGGTCGGGTAAATCAAAATAACTTTTTATGAGGTAGTTTTAGTCGCTTTATTCAAATTTGTCACATTTTTTGTGCAAACTATTGCAGAAAATAATAATAATAATAATAATAATAATAATAATAATATATATATTTAGTGTATTTGTAGTTTGGGGTGGTATGACGTCATGTTACTCTGCGACTTAATTAGTTTGTTGGTTTCTGCTCTAGCTATTTTTTTTTCTAATTTGATTCAGTATGGTGGTGTTTGTGATAGAATTATGACGTGCCGTTCGTGTGGTTTCGACTTTGAGAACTTGATTCGTCATGTGCCCTAGATGAAGACAAAGCATTGGATGTTTTTATCAATTACGACGTTATTCTCTCATCCTTAATTTGCCCGAAATGTGGCAGTGAGTGCCTAATACGAAAAGATCAGATATTTAGGTGAAATAACCAATATTAACCTGTTAGGTTAATTGAATGCCCGGTTAGGTCAACTGTACGCCCTTGATTGGTTAGGTTAAGTAGTGATATTTTCGTTAGTTTAAACGAAAATGACGAGAGCAAACTTTTCTGGTTAATTTGAGGTGTGTTGCACGTTTCCTGTGACCTGTGGTAATGCGTCGTTAACGAGATCTCGTAACATGAACAGGTCAGGTTATGCTTTATTGTATAAAATATAGTCAAAAATATATTTTTCAAGTGTATTTTGGTGTGCTTTGTTCGAATATGACCTTCATTTCTTGTGCAAATGAACAGAAATACATTTGTCATTGCATGGCCCAAACGCGTATTTCTGTTCATTTGCACAAGAAATGAAGGTTATATTTGAACAGAGCACACCAAAATACACTAGAAAAATTTATTTTTTATTTCAACTTCAGGCCATGTCATTTGCATATATATATATATATATATATATATATATATATAAGCGCCACCACAGCCGAAAACGTGTTTTTGATGGATATCACTATTTTCACCCTTCCTCTATCGCATGGTTTGGGTTATAATGACCTTACGACACTAGAAGTATGGTTGAAAACCTTATGAAGCGAACTACTTTTTTCACCTCTATCGCCAGCCAAAAGTTCACCCAAAGTTCGGCATAATAAGAAAATCAAAAAATAAAAAAATATATATATATAAAATATGAAAATCTATTCCAAAAACTCGTCAACATCTTCATTAGCATACTTAGAACTCTAATTTAGCCAAAAATGAACGTTCTAGCTCCTGCAGAGAAAATAGCTACGGTACTTTGTTGATGTTTTGGGGATCGAATTTAGGTTAGGTTAAGCTAAACATATCCTAACTAAAGTTAACCTAACCTGAAATTAAAAAAAAAATAATGGGTGTGTAAAATTCTAAGGTAGCATGTCGTACTAGTCATGATTTAGTTTTTTAATTAAAATCCTAAAATGAGTGAAATTCAAAAAAAATAATTATTGACAGTAAATAAAGGCGCATTCTCTAAACTTTTTAACGGAACCTCTCCCTACCTTACCTTAACGCAGGCGTGTGATTTAAAAAAAAAAAAAAAACACATCTAGGACCTAATGTAACTTCAATAACCAATGACAAAATTGGAAGAGGAATTTGACGATTTGAATACATTTTTCTTTTTTAAATGCAGGAACGGGGGTAAGCCAAAAGGCAAAAATGCCCATCCCATAGAGGAAGAGCGCCAAAATCAAGATCCAAGGGTTTCGAGATGAACGGGGGTAAGCCAAAAGGCAAAAACGCCCATCCCATAGAGGAAGAGCGCCAAAATAAAGATCCAAGGGCTTCGAGATCCCTGGACACTCTGCGTTTGAAAGATTGAAGGTTAAAAACAGGGGGAATGAAAAATTAAAAATACCAATTAACCCCCTTACGTTAGAGAGTTGGACAGAAAACGTGAGAATTTGTCGAAAGTCGGGAACTGAGTGCTCAGCTACTGCGTGCGCATATATATATATATATATATATATATAATATATATATATATATATATATATATATATATATATATAGGGTGAACCAAATGTAGGTGGACAGTAAATGATAACGTTTATTTTGAGAATACATATTTAATTTTTTTGTATACTATAATACAAAATAAAATTTAAATAAATTTAGTTATAATATTTAATATAATAAACACAAACACCAATGTTATAATGAACACCATAGTTATAATATAATATAACACAAACCGTATTCAACCTACTGTCCACCTACTTTTGGTTCACCGTGTATATATATATATATATTAAGAACGACGCTTGTGTGGAAGAGCGTTCCGCACAAGATGAGGAGGGAGAACGAGCAAATGAAAAACGAGGCACCTCCCAGGTGCCTCGTTTTTTCATTTGCTCCTTGTTGTTTCATTTGCTCTTTAATGTTTGCAGTTAAAATTATTTATTTATATATATATATATATATATTTATTTATAAACTTTCACACAATATATGGGTCTCATGGTTTCCAAGAATACATAAACTACCAAGATCATTATTTTATTTACTTTTAACTAACGCAGCTAACTGAACTTTATCATGAGAAAATTTTCCATCTACTACCCGAATGACAGTAGCTGCTGGAACAAAGTCCCGCTGTTTTGTAGGTACAAGTTAACGTTCTGACGTATGTGACGTATGATGTGAAGATTGGTCACAGCACATCCAAAAGGATCATCTGGGTGTTAATCGTAATGTTGCGTTCTACTCGTTCCACGGTGTGAAGATTGCAGTAACCTTTTCCTTTCAAACGTCACTAAAGGAAAACATGTGGCAGTGAGAGAACTCGGTCCTCTCCGATATTTCGAAATGATTCAGTCACCGAGGATGGACTGAATATGGGTCATGCTATTTTGTGTCACGCGGCATCGTACAGTCTTGAACCGTAAGTACCCCCGTCTAAGTTTAGGTCGTCCACTCGAGTGACAAATTTATCAATTATCACTGGTATGCATATGAAATTTTTTTGTCTGCTGTGAGGGTTTTTTCAACTCATATTATATAATTCGACCATGCTGAATTCGAAAATGACATTGGTTTTCCTCAATCAGGTCAGGTTTTTTCTCTATTGCCTTTTATTATAAGTCCAATTTTATCCCCAAATTTATTGATTTTTTTAGCTTAAACACTGTAGATACGAGTAATATTATAAGAACACTCGTGAAAAATGAAAACATTGTGTGAATAAATACTTTTATTCATACAATGAATATGGAAAAAAGTTTATTGAGGAAGGAATGAAGTTTTCTTGGCTTTCCGTCTGTGTTTTTCTTCGGGCACGTCTCGCTTCAAACACCAGCAATAGTCCGCCAGCATATTGATATCCCAGTTTCCCTGGTACCTCTCTTCCATTATTTTGATATCTTGGTGAAATCGTTCACCCTGTTCCTCACTATAATCCCCGCAATTTTCAGGAAAATAGTCCAAGTGGGACCACAAAAAGTGCATTTTTATGGACATGCGCGACCCATGAGCTTTGAAAGCTTCCATCAAGTTTTCGACAACGGACTCGTATTCTGGACTTCTACGCTTGCCAAGAAAATCAGTGACAACTGATTTGAATGCCTGCCAGGCATTCTTCTCAGTTGGAGTCATTGCGTTTTCGAACTGAGTATCCTTGATCAAAGTTCGAATTTGAGGACCATCAGAAACCCCAGCATTTAGTTTAGCATCATAAATGAGGAAATTTACTCTCGAGATATCGGAATGCTGAACCCTCCTTATTCATTGATTTGATGAAATTTTTCATCAAGCCCAGCTTAATATGAAGTGGTGGGAGCAAAATTTTTGTTGGTGGTACAAGGGGCACTGAAACGACATTATGCGACCCAGGTTCAAAACCCTCTCTGGATGCCCATTCACGCTGTGCATAGTGCTTCTCATCCGCTCGGCTATCCCATTTGCAGAGGAAACATGGGTATTTCGTGTATCCCCCTTGCATTCCCAATACAAATGCCACAATCTGAAAAAAAATGAAAATATTTAAAGAATTTAGAGAATTTGTTCTATCAGATAAAAAAATCTATGCATTGGACTGTATCACTTCTGTGGGGAAGTTAAGTGTTCTTATACGCTCTCAAATAACCTTTGGAAAAACAACATAGTCAATAGCAATAGTTTACTTATGATATTAGTATTACCTTCAAATCTCCACAGATCCTCCAGTTATGTTGGTCGTATACGAGAGCATCCAGTAAAATTTTCATGTTATCGTAGCTCTCAGTAAGTTGTACGGAATGTGCTACAGGGACTGATGCAACCCTATTCCCAATGTTGAGAAGTACTGCTTTCAAACTTCGTTTAGACGAGTCTATAAATAGCCTCCATTCTGATGCGTTATATGGCAGGCCCAAGGATTCGATTAGCCCCTCAACATTGCAGCAGTACACTAAGGAAGAGGTATTTTCGTGCACTGCAAAAAACTTGCGGAATTCTTCTCTCGTTTCCTATACCAGGAGAATGTTGTTCCCGGAGCCAGCAAGTTGTCCTCTCGAAGTCGTGAGCCCAAGATCTCGGCAGCTAATTTGGAAAGTCCTAAATCCCTGGTAAGATCATTAAGTTTGGCCTGGTTGAGAGGCCTCGGCTCATTTGAAGCGGTATTTTGAGGTATATACGACTGGGACTGGTCATTGGCATTGGTCATTGATTCATCATCAGAATCATCGAAGTCCAGGGTTTGAGGTGGGTCGGGTATTGGAATTCCAGGACCATGGGGTACAGGTCTCATAGCAGAAGGAATGTCAGGGTATACAACAATGTGTTTATTCTTCTTGTTAACTCCTGAAAATAGAAACACAGAAACATGGATATAAAACTTGCATATGAAATAGAAGAAGCATTCAGACAGTGGCGGCTCGTGAGGGAAGGCTGCGGTCTGTAAGATATGAAGTAGGTCGATGGAGTCTGTATATTTTTTCTTTCTTTTTCATTCATATTGCCCCTTCGGGGACAATATGAATGAAAAAGAAAGAAAATATACAATCATTGTATATGTAAATGTAACTTGTATAACAATATGTATGTGTAAATGTATTTTCTATAACAATATGTATATGTAAATGTATGATTACCATTATGGTGAATATTATGCTATATATGGTGAATACTACATTATGGTGAATATTATGTCAAGTTTCATACGAGGATTTCAAAATATTTAAGAAAAATAAATTTATAAGCCCACCTTGGAGGTTTGTCATGCAGAAATAGCAATCTGTCACGTGATCCTTTCCTTCTCTCCAAATCATGGGAATTCCAAAAGGCAAAGATTTCGCTCTGCCTTTGCTCCATCTTCTCAAATTTTCAATGCACGTCTTGCAGCACATATGAGGGGCGAAATTTTTGTCCTGGTCCCCTACCTTAATTCCAAAGTATGCTCTATACATTGTCTTCACAAATTTAGTGATTTGGGACTGGTTATTTGGCATGGTAACCGTCCCACATATGTAGCAGAATCTATTGGGATCATTTTTACACGCTCTATTCATTATGAAATATTTTATCTATATGCCTGAAAAGATATTATACAAGTGAAACAAGTGATGATAGATGTTACTGTTCCAATTCCGCTTTGACAAAATCACGAAAAGTTCTATTTTACTTATGAGGCCATAGCCGGATAACCTGAGCTGATTGAGAAAAACGGATTGCAGATTCGAAATCAGCAGGAAAAACTCTATAAGAATCACTTACAAAACCCTTGACAGCAAAATTGATGCATACCAGTGTTAGCGCAACGTGGCAGTCTGTTCACCGCAATAACCCTTACGCCAAAGAAGAGGTGCACCGCATGACGAACGACGATAAGATTATTCCCGTGGATATATATATACAGTAATAATAATAATGGCATACCTTCGACAACGTCGTAATTCAAACAGCTCACGCATGGTTAAAACATTAAGAAAAACTTTCATTGTGTAGAATGTTGCGGCAGGTTTAATGGGTTGGACTATAAAAAAGGAAACTGTAAAACGTATTTCCAGTCTGACGAAGACACTTTTTTTTTTTTTTTTTTTTTTAAAGTTAATTGAAATCACGAACTAAATCACTAACTTCAAAGTTCGCACGAGCGAATGAATAAAAATAATTGTTTTAAATACCGTAGAGTTTTTCAATGAGAAAATTTATACATCTTTTGAGTCTACTTAAAAAGTAAAGCTCCCGTTGGCTCGTAGCCATCAGTCAGCATTATATGCAAGTCTATCGTGAGAGACAAACTATATGAAAAAAGTTTCAGCGGATATCTGATTCATTTCAGAAGAGGAAAAAGTGTGTGTGTGTGTGTGTGTGTGTGTGTGTGTGTGTGTGTGTGGTCCATTATAATATATATATATATATATATATATATATATATATATATATATATATATACGTCGATGCATCTATATTTTAAGTTGAGGTATGAAGAAGTCAAACATCTTTTCCGATACATCATCATTCCATCCATACACCCATTCCAGAGTACGACCAGCTCGCAGCCTGCATTGGCCAGCAAATAAGGAGTCAAAGTACTGACGAGGGTTCTGTACATGGTTCATCACTACTGAAAGCAACAATGCTCCGTGTTAGTCTATGAAAAGACCATCCACATTCAATTTATTGCAATTTTCGTTAGTTTGTATTGCAGACACCTCCAGTGGTGCATAATTCTTCAGGAGCAAGATGCGCGGCAAGTTTGCGTTTCCTCCCAGAGGCTTTCCCCGTTTCATTTTCTCTTCTTCGTCCGTATTCGCGGATACAAGTCGTCAAATCATGAACCATACGTTGAATCACGCGCTCACTAATTGTCGGTATCGGGTGAATTGGAACCCACGCGACCCATTCTTTGCCATGCGTGCGTAGTTTTTAAAGGCGGGCGGAGTCGAGGTAAAATAGCAAACAAACCTGAACACACTTAATCAACGAGTCCATAATCACAAATTCAATAAATCGCATATTTACAAAGCAACCCACAAAAATATACCCTTTATTCTAATCTGCATCTAAAAGTGGGTATATTTTTAACTATAATATATATATATATATATATATATATATATATATTATATATAGATATATATTATATATTCCGACATGCAGCAAGAATTATTACACTAAATACAAGTAGTGAAAAGGAAATTACGACTTATATATAAAGTGCGTTATATAAACCTTAATATAGCGAGAGGAAAACCTGGTTTTAATTTTAAAAGTTTTATATTACGAATTCCGATTGCGACTTGCATCTGTAGAAGATCAGTGAAGTGAAAAGGGTTCAACACATTCCACGAACTTTAGTCGCGCTTATAAAAAGGTTTCTTGAACTTATTTTTAAGTAATTGTAGATAAAGTTCGGATAAAACCCGAGAAGAGGTGTAAAATTATCATTATTAGAGTTCACGCACGCGCGCGCGCACACACACGATGCGAGTGCCGTATCCCTTGTGTGCAACGAATGAAGCAATTTGGCTCCCTCCCCATTTATGGTCAACGGCATATGGTAAGCAGCTAAGTTTACATCCGTTAAACACAAATCAGATCAGAAATAAGACTACTATTTTAATCAATCTATCTATCTAGAGATATCTTATAAATGTTTAAAGAAACTTGTGGTTATTTCTTCTCGAAATAGAAACCATATTAGTAATTCTTCAAATATGTTTAAATTTTCTCATTTAATTAACTACTTCGTAGTGACACCGTGCCAAGGAAAACTCTCTTGTCTTTATCTTTCATGTGGTACTTTTCCTTCCTGTTGGAAATTCGCTTTCAGTCAGCCTGTCCCAAAGAAGGGTGACCGTTCTCAACCCTCAAACTATCGTCCAAATGCTTTGATTTCTTGCCTTTCTGAAGTTTTTTAATCTATCCTAAATAGGAAGTTCTTAAACACCCCTCTTCCCACAATCTTTGTCCAGAGTCACCGAGTGTCAGTATGGGTTCCGCGAGGGACGGTCTACGGGCGATCTTTTTTAATATCTCTGACTCTTGGTCATCCTCCTTTCGGGATTTCGGTGAAACCTTCGCTATTGCGCTAGACATATCGAAAGCGTTTGATGGAGTCCATCCTTAATTTCCAAAAGGCCCTCCTATAGTTTATATCCTTCAGTCTGTACCTTCATTTCTAATATCCTTTCTGGCCAAGCTACAGCAGCTGCGGTTGTAAATGGCCGCTATTCTTCTTCTGAAGCTATCAATAGTGGTGTTCCTCAGGGCTCTGAACTTTCACTCACTCTTTTCTTTTTATTTATCATTAATCTATTAAGTCGCACTTCCTGTCCTATTCACTCCTATGCCAATGATTCCACTCTTCACTTCACCCGCTTCACAAAGCGTCCCTCTCAACAGTCACTCCATGCTTCGCGTGGGATGGCTATGACATGACTCCAGATTTGAAAACATTTACTGGAGCACAGCTCTGAATTTACTTTTTTTCCCCTTACACCACTAGATAGGTTAATGATAGTAAACTCTTGAATTGATGACATACCAATTACAAATTGTTTTAGCTAAACATAATAATACAATAATGTACAGTTTATAACTCACCTTAAGTTTATTTATTCATTGCAGCAGCAATGTATTGATTTACACTTGCTTAAATGGGCTATGGAAATGTCAAATTTGTTGCTTTTTGCTTATTAGATTTGGATGCAACACTTGAACTTGAAGGCATATTTTGACTCTTCTCTTTATTAACCACAACAGCTTGGTGAGTTTCTTTTGTTAGGCGCAAAATTGCATTCAATGTCTTCTGGATTTGGGAATTTTCAAATTCCTCTAAAGCAGTTTTGTTAGTCTGATGCGCAGATTCCTCACTTACCTTTTGTTTCTTAGGTGGAGGAGAAGCACTTTCTTCAGTCTGTGAAACATCTAGTGAAAAAGTTTCATTTTCTAGATTAGCAGTTGATGAAGTTGGTTCATTTTTCTGAGGTCTAGCACTAGCACATTTTGTGAACAAACTAAATGACTGCTTTGCCGTATCTCTTTGCTGCACTTCATCCTGGTATTTCTTTACTGCAATATCTAAGCTGTGGGCCCAAACTTTGGGACCTCTTGTATTGTAACAAATATTTTTTTTTGGAATTAAAATGTTCCTCCCAGTTTTGCTTCTTTGAATATTTGTTCTTGCATTGACCACAAAAGTAACCCCTTTTAACACCCTCACTTTTCTCTCCAACTTCATCAATATTAGGATCCATTATTGATTATTGACTACCTGAAAAAATACAAAATAAGTAAAAGTTAGTAAATATAGTATGGTAAAAGTGAGTAAAAGTAAGTAAATATAGTACAATGAAAGTGAGTAAAAGTAAGTAAATATAGTACAATGAAAGTAAGTAAAAGTAGTGCTTTAAACTTAGTAAAAGTAAGGAAGAGTAAGTAAAAGTAGGTAAGTTAAAGTAAGTAAAAGTAAGTTTAAACTTAACTAAACTTTTCAATTCTAGAGTCATGGTGGATTACTTAAAACCGCACAAGTAATTATCTGGCCAATTTATCAAACCTGGCCGAGATCAATGGAACATAGTCCAATCCTGATAATTTTATATTAAAAAAATATACGTTTTAATAAAATTTTAATTATCAAAACATTGAAGCTTAACAAAAAATAAAAATAACTGTTAAATATGGAATTACCAACTAAACTTAAAATAACTAAATTTGTAATTTAAAAAAATTGGTTTCTACAAGAACGTATACGCCAAAAAATTGCATAACGTCTAGCGGATGAACAAAACCAAAACCCAAATTTACTTTTTCTCATGGTCAAATTTACTGGAGCAATGCTCCCAAGATCCCAGGAATCTGGAGTCATGGGCTATGATGCACCTGACCTCCGATCTTTCTACTAGGTATGACTGGAGCAGAGAAAACCTCGTGGCTTTCAATGCCTCAAAAACTCAGTTTCTCCATCTGTCTACTCGTCACAATCTTCCACGAGACTATCCTCTCATGCTCATCTTCAACAATACACAACTCAATCTTTCCTCCTCTAATAGCATTCTTAACATTTCCTTCCGTCTCAATTCCCCAGTGTGTTGCGGGAGGTGCGCGACCAGGTGGCTCCACACCTGGCTACAGTCTTCAACAAATCGTTGGAGACGGGCCAGGTGCCTGGTGACTGGAGGGAAGCCAACGTGACCCCTATCTTTAAGAAAGGGGATCACGAAAGTCCAAGGAACTATCGTCCCATTAGTCTCACTTCAGTTGTAGGTAAATTATTAGAGGGGATAATAGCGGATAGGATCGTTGACCATTTGGATTCCTACAAGCTGCTTGGGGACTCTCAACATGGGTTTAGACGGCAAAGGTCGTGTCTCACCAACTTGCTCGAGTTTTTCCACGTCATGTTGAGTGAGTATGATAAGAGTAGGGCGATTGATATACTTTATCTCGACTTCCAGAAAGCCTTTGATAAGGTACCTCACCGCCGGCTAATGGTGAAAGTGCGCGCGCTGGGTATCGGTGGGGAAATAGGCAGGTGGATTGAAAACTGGCTGAAGAATAGGCGGCAGAGGGTTGTAATTAAAGGGGCTAGTTCGGGTTGGGCCTAGGTCACTAGCGGGGTTCCTCAGGGTTCCGTTTTGGGGCCGCTGTTGTTTATCATTTACATAAATGATATAGACGGTGGCATCGTCAGTCGGATCGCCAAATTCGCTAATGACACCAAGCTTGGGGCCAATGTTGGGACGCCGGAGGCGATTGAGCAACTGCGTGCGGGCCTAGGCAGGATAGGAGAGTGGTCCGAAAAATGGCAAATGCCGTTTAACTTGGGTAAATGCAAAGTGATGCACATTGGCTACGCCGATCCCAAGTCGGACTACTCGATGTTGGGTAGTAATATCGAGGTGACTGATTTAGAAAAGGACTTGGGTGTGCTAATTAGCAGCGACCTTAAGTTTACGAAACAGTGTGTAGAGGTGGAAAAGAAAGCCCAGAAACTATTGGGTTATATCAGGAGGCAATTTCAGTTTCGGAACAAGGAGATTGTGCTCTCACTGTACAATTCCCTTGTTCGGCCGCACCTGGAGTATGCTGTGCAGTTCTGGTCGCCCACCCTCAGGAAAGATATTGAGAGGCTGGAGCGAGTGCAGGCGAGGGCCACAAAGTTAATCCCTTCCGTTAGGCATATGGGCTACAATCGACGGTTACGCGCCCTGAACTTGTTTTCGCTTGAAACTCGGAGGCTGCGCGGTCAACTGATCGAGGTTTTCAAGCTCTTACGCGGGTTCAACGATGTCGATTTTAGAAGTATGTTTAGTTTAAATGATAACCCAACTCGCAACAATGGTTGGAAGTTGGATTTCAAACGGTTTAGGACTATACTAGTGTGTGTGGGAATTACTTCACGTACAAGATCTGTGACACGTGGAACAAGTTACCTTCAGAAGTTGTGAACAGTTCCCTGTGAACCATTACTCTCTCCTCTCTCTCTCCTCTCTCTCTCTCTCTCTCTGTTTTACTTGAAGCTGGAGGAGAGGATCCGGCGGCTCGAGTCGTCCAGATCGGCTGTTGGAGGTGTGGCGGTCACTGACGAGGCTGCGCAGCCCTCCAACCCGGAGCTCATTCAGGATAGGATAGCTGCCGTGGAAAGGTGGTCCAGCGGGTGGAATGGACAGAGCTCGGGACCGCGGAGAAAGGGTAGAGGTGCAACCGGGACCCAGGGTCCTAAATCAGTGCCAGGAATCGCCAGCGACCCACGTAGAATGCATGGAACGCGGCGTAAGGTGGAGGGCGTAAAGAAGGGAGGAGCGGAGGCCGATAGAGAAGGGTGTGGGAAGGGGCCGATAGAGACGGGTGGGAAGGGGCCGATAAAGAAAAAGAGTGGGAAGGGGCCTACTGATGACCCAAAGAAACCGAAGGATGTAGCTGCCGGTCGGGGTGGGTCGGGTGGTGTAAGTGCGGCCGAGTCTATGGGTGGCGACGGGTATCAAAAGGTCTCGGCAAGAAGGCTGCGAAGCCGAAGCCGAGACCCGGTTGCCCCTGTCAGGATCTCCAACCGCTTTAGTCTCCTGTGCTCGAGGAGGAAGACTCCGTTTTGATGGGGACTCGCAGATCAGGGGCCAGGAGAAGTACTTTGCTTCTGCAAACCGGGACGGGAGGAAGGTAAGGTGCTTACCTGGGCGGGGAACGGCGCACTTAACCCTTTGAGGACCACGGGACATATTTGTCCCAACGGAAATAATAATATAAATTGTACAGTGATGCAACGTTTCTACAAATACATCTACATGTTTATACAGGTATCGTTTAGTTGTCGGAAAATCAACCCAAAAATGGGTCATTTAAGTAACTATAGTTACTAATATCTAATTGTAAATAACGATAAAACTTAAACTTTTAAGTTCAAAGAAACGTATACTGGTCGTCAAAGGGTTAAGGAAGGAGGTAGAGAAGGTGCGCGTGGCTAGTCGGAGGACTGCGATCGTTGTCCACGCTGGTGGCAACGACCTGTTCCTCAAAGGCGGTAGGGTAGGTCTAACACAAGGGATCATCACCGAGATCATGTCTCTTGCGGATGATCTAAAACTGAAGACAGACAGGGGAATGTTAATGGGTATTTTACCGCGAAGGAATGCCAGTGACCACGCGCTCAGTAAGGTCATTGGCATCAACGAGAGGGTGCAAGACTTGTGCGTCCCGCTGGGCGTCAGGTTTATTGACCCCTACGACGCATTTTTGGGTAGGTGGGAGACCTTTACCAGAGGGATGGTGTCCACCTCAATAACAAGGGTAAAGGTGTGCTAGGCGCGCTGCTCGACCGGCACCTATACAGAATGGTGAGGTCGAGTCCGAGGAGATGATGATGATGATGAGCCGGTGGCGGACGTACCTTCAACTGAAGGTGCGTCCAGGTACAGGTGGGTGACCCTCCTTCCACGTTGGAGGGGGCTCAGCTCCTGCGGAAGTTGCCCCCTCGTTAGTGAGGGCTCTTCAACCCCGACAGTCTGGCTGTTCGAAACGGGTCGTGCTAGGGGGCGGTCAGAATAGGGAAGGCTCCCTCCGCGCAATGCTTTTAATGCTAGGGTCGATTAGAACAGTTTTGCGAGCTACGGGCGCTCTTAGCATCAGAATACCAGGATATCGTTGCTATCACCGAGTCCTGGATTCATACTGATCGTAGGGACTACGTTGGGGAGTTCGAAATTCCCGGGTATAGAATGTTTCGCAAAGACCGCACCCGTGGGGAGGGGGGTGGGGCAGTGGTGGCATTCAGCCGGTTCGCACCGGTTCGTGCGAACCGGTTCCTAAAATTTCTCGAGTTCGATTTGGAGGCGATTTGGAAATATTTAAAAGGAAATTAAATAAAGAATTTCAATAAAAACATTTTTAGTTTTCATTTCTGACACGGAAGGGAGAGGAGAAGGGGGGAAGGGGAGGGGAGGGCGAACTGGTTCTTAAAATTTTTGAATTCCACCACTGGGGTGGGGTACTAATATACGTCAGGGACACGTTGAGTCCGGTTGACTGCCAGTTCCGGTCGGAACGGGATCTGCTTGGCGTCGATCTGAACGTGGGAGGGACGAACTATAGGTTAATCTTGGTGTACAGACCTCCGCATCTCCTCCTCGAGGAGGATACAGCCCTGTACAACGAACTCAGTAGCCTGCTAGGGGATAGGGTGTGTGTGTGTAGTTTTAGGAGACCAACTGTCGCGGCATAAAGTGGGAAGACAGGACTGCTGATGCTGAAGGGAGGAGGCTAGTTGACTTTGCTGATGAGAACTTCCTCACTCAGTGGGTCAATGAGCCTACACGAGGCGAAAGCGTTCTAAACTTAGTATTCACGACCGAAGACAACCTCGTCACTGGCCTCACCGTTGACGAATCGTTGGGCGGGAGTGATCACGGTCTGATTAGGTTCCGTGTGCGCAGTGGCGGTTCCTCATATGGGCAATATGGGCAGCCGCACAGGGCGGCATTTGTGGAGGGGCGGCATGAGCGCCTGCAAAAAAAATAAAAATAAAAATAAGAATAAATAAATAAAGAAATAAATAAAAATAAAAAAAAATAAATAATAAAAGATCAATGACTTTGCATCAAGAAAGGTAAGAAGAGTCAGGCTTTAGATGGCAATTGTGCTGTGGTGCAATTTATTTTGTTTCTTGTTCAAAGTGTAGCATAATAATTACCCTCTCTTAAGTGTCTTATTCTATTTATGTGATAGAGCATTTGTACAATTTAGAAATTTGATTCTCTAGTTTATTTATGGCAGTTGTACAATTTAATTTGTATTTTTCCTGTTCATAGTATCATAATTACATTCTCTTAAGTGAGTTATTCTATTTACGTGATGAAGGATTTGTAAAATTCAGAAATTTGAGTCTTTGTTTTGGTTCTGAAGTTCCAACAATTAGTCCAATAAAAAGTTATTTTGTGAAAGAGTTATGTCTGTCCTTTATTTGGGGGGATTCGAATGTGTGTGTTGGCGAACAGGGGGGGGGGCGCTGAAGGTGAGGTTCGCCCAGGGCGTCATGTAAGCTAGGACCGCCACTGCGTGTGCGCGTCCCTCGGGTGAAGCGTAGTAACTCGAGAGGCAGTAAGCTCGATCTACGGCGGGCGGACTTTGTTAGCCTCCGGGATAGAGTAGGTGAGATGGGGTTAGAGGTCGGCGGCGATGTTGAGGGAGTGTGGAGTGCATTCCGGGACGAGTTTATGGTGCTGCAGTCTGCTGCCATACCCTCAAAACCGGTCACCCCTGCTTCAACGCAGCCTAAGTGGTTCAATCGTGACATCGCTTCGGCTATCCGAAATAGGAAAGTAGCGTATAGGAGAGCGAAGGCCAATCGTTCCCATGAGAACACTGAAGCGTATGTCCGCCTGTGTAGGGAAGTGAAGGTGAAGGTTAGGCTAGCGAAACGTAATGAAGAACTACGGGTGGCAAGCCTCTGCAAGGGGAACCCTAAAGAGTTCTGCTATAGTCGAATCTATCGGTTCTGGAATTCTGTGCTTTACTTCTATAACGTTCACAATATTATCTTTGATGCTACCCCGACTTATGAGCGCAAGACAATAGAATAGAGCGCAAGACAATAACCTAACCTAACCTAACCACATTACTTTTAACATCCTCAATAAATATTTGTTCAAGCTTATTTTGTTTCTTTTATCCAGTTTTTATTTGCTTGCTCTCACTCTTTTATCTTGGCGCTCAATTGTCGTGTCACGATCTTTGATATACAGCATAACACCGCCTCCTCGCCTACCTCTTCTGTTTTTAACAAAAAGTCTATAACCTTTAATTTCATACTCCCTACAAAGTCGCGTGTTTCGGTGCTAAGCCACGATTCATTTATCGCAATTAAATCACAGACTTTACAAGCAATTAAAGGAAAAAATTCGTTTATTTTATTTCGTAGGCTACGAGCATTTAAGGATAGAACCTTCAAATTGTTTGTAACTACGATATCGCGCGCGCAAGGAAATTTTAAGGAAATTACGCCGGGACCGTTCGAGTTACGGCAGCCTGGAAAGAAGAAACAGTACTATGAAATAGTCTTCATAAACGCGCAGCTCCAACGTCATTAAGGTGAAGTCCATCTCCAAGGAACAAGTCCCTCCTGCCGTAGAAACTGTTCCAAAAATGCACTCCTTCCTGTTGACAAAGTGACTTCAGGTTATTGTTAATATAGGTCGCCTTGCTGTAGAACTCGTTACGTTGGATAATTCGAGGAAGTATACATGTTAAAACAATCTTATTAGTTTTTTCCTTTAGTCGCTCTAGTAAGTCCTTATACCTAACAAGCAGCTCTTCCGATCTAGAATTTAGAACGTTATTAGTACCGACGTGAATAACATATGTTGTGTCCTCAGACGGCACCTACGACGGGGGTTCCTCCCGCAGAATTCCTCAAACTGCCCTCGAACAATGGAATCACCAACGAGTCATATTTGAGGTTCATCTACGTCTTCGAAGCCTAACACAAAACTTATTGTTCGTTAATACCGGTAGACAAGTCTTAGGCTGTCTCAATGGGGCTCCATTACGCACTTGGGCTATTAGTATTATTTGTATCATTAGTAGATACTAAGGCAGGAGGGGTAGTGACTGAAGAATAACTCCTCTCAGAAGGCCCAAGGGATTCTAACTTTGCCGTCAGGAGCACCACCCTTCCTTCAAGCCTCACTCTGGCCTCTCTCTCTCACGCTCTAGCTCGTCCCTCATGATTCATGTTTGAACACCACCCGCAAACTAACTGATCATTATTATTAGCCAAAATAAACGCGTAAGCGGCAAACTTTCCTTTACAGCAATTGCAACTACTTGACGGGGGTGCCATACTATTAACTTATTAAAAACCGAGCGTTTGGAAATTAATATCGTTAATAATAGTAATCTAATAACGACGTACGTCTCCTAGAATAAGTAAGGGTCAATTAATAACTAAAACGTAGGTCTACAGCGTGCTTATTGTGACGTCACCTGCGCAAGCCCGCAAAAATGTTCTTCAAACGCAGAAATAGGTTCCTGTAACCCAAATTTATACTAAATGAATATATACTTAAGCTACCGACGAAGGTTCTGGAAAAGAAAAAGTATCAATAAAGATGGATATATATAATATATATAATATATAATATATATATATATATATATATATATATATATATATATATATATATTAGTGATGTAGCGGATGTCATTTTTTTCACATCCGCGGATGCGGATGAGGATGTTTGATTTCAACATCCGCGGATGCGGATGTCTACATTTTCGTTATTTTTTAGGATATATTCGAGATTTGTTGTGTTTAACGTATATAATAAGTTATTATATAGAGAGAGCTGTAGCTATAATGTAGTATAATTGATTAATTGTACAATAATTGCTGTACTTTTCTCTGAACATATAAAATAATATCAAGCATCTAACTAATATAGAAATCAATTAGTGAATTCGTCTGCAAATAAATTCGTTATATTTTGTTGAGTTTCAGCCACAATTAGAAACCATAATTGTGTTACCAGGATGCGGGACGTGAACCCAACTCAAATGCACCCCACCGACCTCTTTCCCCAACCTCCTCCTCCACCCTTATAGAAAGAGATCTTTAATTAGCTTGATAACTATTTATATTAAGTTTAAAGTTTTATTAGGCATATTTATAAATGAGTAATTAAAATAAAGTAAACTAAGATGTTCATCGTTTAATGTTCAAACTTAATTATAGGAAGGTTATGCTTAAGGAACATTAATTTTTCTGCCTTTTCTGCTGCCAGTCTGTTTCTCTTTTCATCATATATTAATCCAGCACTGCTAAATAATCTCTCGCTTGGTACGTTTGTTGGAGGACAGGCTAAATGTTTCCTGCAAGTTTACTCAAGTATGGATAGATATTCTGCGTATTTTTCCACCAACTAATAGGATTGTCACATGCAGCCAGGCGTTTTTCTTGGTGATAGCTCTCGATCATTTTTACTACATCTTTTGACATCGCGTAGGTAGTGATGTAAAAAAACCGGTTTTTTTATGTCCATGTTGTTTTTTTTGTCGTTTTTTGTCGTTTTTTTTGTTTTTTTTAATAATTAATATAGATATTGCCAATTTAATTATAAGGTATACTTTTGCAATGATATATATTATAAAAATAGATAAATAAATAATAAAATAGGCCATATGGTACCAGTATAGAATGTCCTTTTCAGCCTATTTACAGAAAAAACTGGGAGCTGACTGCCCATTGTCCAACCTTTCCAGGACTCTCCCATCCATGCCTCGGATTTTGAATCTCCCACTTAACTATCCTTTAGACCCGCGATGACATATTTTCCCCCCGAGACCATCCATATATATACATACACATACACCCATATACATATATACCAATATATACATAAATACTTATATACACATATTTATATCTATTATATACCCCATACACATGCATACATCCAGAATTCCAGATACATACGCACGCATACTCACATATATACCTACACAAACTCATACACCTCTATTTCGCCCTTTCATTACCTCCGAGATCATTTAGCACATACAGTAATATCCATACAGCCAAAAGAAACTGATTAAGCACAGACAGAGCAGCAAAGCTAGTATTTATATCCCAAAATGCAAAATTCCAAGAAAGTGAAGTAAAACATGGTGCTACATTGGCTTCGTCAACATCCAAATCTGCAATAAGTACCAGTACCTGTGATATTGAAACTATATGCTCTAATCAATCTAGTGATAATGATTCTTCAATGGAAATAGAATCAGATAATGAAAGTTAAACAGCATTAGGTTAACACAGGTTAAAGAAAGAGATGAATATTTTTATTTTTTTTTATTTTTCTATTTGGAATATATATATATACACACACTGGTATTCTTGCCAATCACAATTATATATATTGTTTTATACCAGTATTATGTATTTTTTATTATGTATATTATACCAGTACCTGTGATATTGAAACTAGCATATATGCTCTACCCAATCTAGTGATGATTCTTCCATGGAAATGAAGGTTAAACAACATTAGGTTAACAAAAAGGTTCAAAAAAAGGTGAATATTTTCCTTTTCTATCTGGAATATATATACTGGTACTCTTGCCAATCACAATTATGTATATTGTTTGAAACGAGGAAGAATGTTTTATGTTCTAGTTAAAAAATATATATACATATAAAAAATGAGGGTTTTTTTTCCTTTCTATTATATACTTTTTGCGTGATTCATTTTTCTAAAAGATGACTATATATATATACTAGGTATAACCGTATAAGCATGGTAGTATAGTAAATTATAGGTAATACTAATATACTTATTAGATTAAAGGAAGAAAAATATGGAATAAGTTTAAAACGATAAAAAACAAAAAAAACAAAAAAAACAGACTATCTTCGTTTTAAACAAAAAAAAAACGACAAAAAAAACAAAAAAAACGACACAATAAAAAACGACTCACATCACTACGCGTAGGTCTCGTCATTGCTGCTTGACTCAAGAAACTGAGAGACAGATTCTGTGATAGATTTGCTTGTTGAAGGTGTTGGTTCTGTCACTGAAACTTTTATTCTTTTGGTGGGTGGCGAAGCGACAGATTCAAGAGATTGAAGCTCTTCAACTGCTTTGCCAAGTGATGATTTAACTCGTTCTAATGTACTAGGTGAAAATAACTTAGCTTTGTAACGTGGATCTAAGTAGGTTGCAAGAGAGTAACTTCATACAAGAACAGCCTCTCGTCTTGTCGCTTGCATCACTTTTGCGCACAATGAACTAGTTCTATTAATATAGTAGAATTTGATAATTTCCGCTTATTAATGACATTTTATCTCAACGGTCCACATCCGCACGACATCCGCAGTCCAAAGTGCGGATGCGGGTGCGAGAAAATGTGCGGATGTTCCGCGGATGCGGATGTGACCTACATCACTAATATATATATATATATATATAAACCTTATCTGTCAACAATTCGGCCGACTTTTTTCCCCTTTTTCCTTTCCCACACAGACGGTGACCACACCCTACCTGATGATCCTCACAAGGCAAAAATCAACCTTGTCACACCACTTTTTGGAATTTTAACCTCTCGAAGGAAAACAAACAAGGCAAGCCACGTGCACTCGCCTTGGTTTAATCAAATAATACAGTAATAAATAAAGTCAAATAAAATATATTCGTTTATGAATAATTAATAACAGGAGGTAATTTAGTTAAGAAAGCACCACACACATTATTTTTTAAAGACACTTCGAATAAAATCACACACACACACACATATATATATATATATATATATATATATATATATATATATATATATATATATAAGAATTGAACACTCAAAAATTTATTACTCAGTACCAGGTTATATATGAACATGTATTC
The DNA here is from genome assembly GCA_023014485.1 of Bathynomus jamesi. NCBI lineage: Eukaryota > Metazoa > Arthropoda > Malacostraca > Isopoda > Cirolanidae > Bathynomus > Bathynomus jamesi. The sequence continues at coordinate 1,526,344 of JAJOZX010000234.1, forward strand.
TAAACCAATGCCCCTCGTGTCACACGGCACACATCAATCCTGTAGTCTAATTCATCCCAGACCCTTTGTAGCATATCACCGTCGATGGTTGATATGGCAGCCACGATGCGTTCCTTCATTTCCTCAAGGCTACGTGGAAGAGGTGGTAAAAACACGAGGTTCTTGACGTATCCCCACAAGAAGTCGCATGGTGTGATAGCTGGGGATCTGGGTGGCCACTGTTCCAGAGGCAGGTCAATGTTTTGAACAGAACGCCCAATCCAGCGCCGTGGAAGACGTTCATTAAGGAACCTCCGAACTGCGCGATGGAAGTGAGGCGGAGCCCCATCCTGCTGGAAAATGAAGTTGTCGGAGTCTTCCTGCAGCTGTGGGAAAAGCCACTACGTCAGCATGCCCAGATACGTGATCCCTGTCATCGTGTTCTCCGCAAAAAAGAATGGACCGAAGACTCGTGTGCGTGATATGGCACAAAAGACATTAACTTTTGGCGAATCCTTTTCATGTTCAAACGCGACATGTGGGTTTTCAGTGCCCCATATGCGGACATCATGGCGATTCACTTTTCCACTTAAATGAAACGTAACCTCGTCACTGAACGTGAGGCGATCTGCAAAGTCATCTTCATCTTCCATGTGACTCTGAAGACTGCAGCAGAAGTTGTATCGTTTCGCCTTATCTTCCTCGGTCAGGGCCTGCAGTAGGTGAAAGCGGAAGGTTTCATCTTCAGCCGCTTATGGAGAATGCGCCAGACCGTGGGCTGTGGGATGCCTAGCTCACGGCTAGCTCTCCTTGTCAATTTCCTGGGACTTCGCAAAATGGTGTCACGAACGCGATTCACAGCTTCTTCTGACACGTGGCCACCCTGTGCTCCGTCCTTTACAGATGCACCCTTTCTGCTCCATCTGTTTGTACCAGCGGTAAATGTTGTTACGACCTGGTGGAGGTTTGTTGTATCGTACACGGAATGATCTTTGCACTGCAGTCGCAGAACCAAGTTTAGCAAACTCCAACACACAAAATGCTTTCTCCTGTTGTGTCAACATGATGAACAGTGGGGTGCCCCCTGGTGGCGGAAATACGTATAACTCTCAAGCGCTGAAATCTGGAAGAAAATTAAGAAATGTAAGGGTAACTCTACGATTTGGTGCATACTACGTGTTCATATATAACTTAGTTACTGAGTAATAAATTTTTGAAAATGTTCAATTCTTTTTGAATCACCCTGTCTGTGTGTGTGTGTGTGTGTGTGTGTGTGTGTGTGTGTGTGTGTATACAGGGTGGGCCGAAAGTCTGGATCCATAGGAAAATATTTATTTTAATACATAAATTACAACAAATGGTAAATACTTAAAATGAATATCAACTTTAACTCGTAAATGCGTATCCGTGATACTGTACAGTAGTTCGTACTCCAGTATAAATACTCAAATACTTTTTTTTATTTCAGCCCAGAAATGGCTTCGAATCTAACAACAGAAGACCGGGTAGAACTTGTGCTCATGTACGCAAGACAGGGCGCTACACACAGAGAAGTTGCTACCAAAATCAATAGAAATCATCCTGCTAAGCATCGAGTAACACATGCGACTGTTGGCAAGTTGTTTAAACGTTTCAAAGAAACAGGAAGTGTACATGATCGACGGCGTTCTGGTCGTCCAAAAACTGCAACTGATGAAAATACCTCTGCAATGGTATGTGAAACTTTAACGAATAGTCCAGTAAAGTCAACAAGAAGATTATCAAATGAAACACGCATCTCGAGAACGTCAATTCGAAGAATTATTAAAAATCATAAATTCCATCCCTAAGTGTCTCGATGTCAGAGGCCGCAATTTGAGCATTTGTTATAATTTGTTGTTTATACTGGAGTACGAACCACTGTACAGTATCACGGATACGCATTTACGAGTTAAAGTTGATATTCATTTTAAGTATTTACCATTTGTTGTAATTTATGTATTAAAATAAATATTTTCCTATGGATCCAGACTTTCGGCCCACCTTGTGTATGTATGTGTATATATATATATATATACACACACACTTTACCTTGAACCTTATGTTGTTTCGTGCGTTGGTCTTTTTTCACACGGTTAAGCTGGTGGCCCCGACTCTAGGTCTGGCTTGGTGGAGGAGCGAGTTGCTTTCTTGCGCTCTCCATCGTACATAGCTAGGCACGCCCGGCTCATCTGGTACCGTCCTGAGCCAGGCATCCAGTCTTCTCTTGAAGACTTCAACTTTGACCCCGGTTACGTTTCTGAGGTCCTTTGGAAGCTGGTTAAAAAGTCTTGGCCCCCTGACAACCAAGCTATTTTCCTTCAGAGTTGAGGAGGTCCCTTGTCGGGCCTTTAATTTGGGAACACTACACATTCTGCATTTCCTATTTTCCAGTGTTGTTTGAATGGTAATTGGGTTTAGTTTTAGGTTTGGTACCAGTTTTTCGATCATTTTCCATATGTAGATTATGGTGTGTGTGTATATATATATATATAATATATATATATATATATATATATATATATATATATATATATTAGTTTAAACTTGGCACACACCCGTGAATCCTGTTCACATAAATAAATAATATGAATGGGAAAATTAATAATAACGAAGATCATAATTAATCTTCCCCAAATTTGAAAATTAACTTCATTCTCCGATCCAATAAATATTTCCAACCTCTTCATACAAAATAAGTTCGAAGAAACCCGACTAAACTCGGCAAAACTTGCAGACAAACACATACCGCATTTTTCTTCATTTCACACGGTGATCGTGAAGTCACGCAACCGGGAAACATGATTATTCAATTTTTGGGGTTTGCATGAATTTACGACAACCATATATATAATATATATAGTATTTTCCCATTGCTCAAATCGAATTATATAGCCTATACCTAGAGTTAAATTTACACTGAACGCGCGCGCGCACAAGTGCGATCTACATAAGCTGGGTACCGACTTTTAAATCCATACATCTATTAATAAAGTAAGTAACCGCACAATTTAACCTAACCTCAGTTCCATCGGACCAAGAAAGGCGTGATAAGCATTTAAGACGCAACTGAAGGCTCGAACGATGTTTTCTGTTAAATCAATAATTAACTCGGCAATCTAGCCTAACTTAATCTAATCAGGACCAACTTATCATTTTTACCACAATAAAAATATTCATAGTTTTTTATATATAAATTTTTAACGCTCCAAGGTACCAAAAGTGTGACCCCACAAAAACAATTACCCGACTACATTTGTGAGTTATCACACACTCGACCTCGCTTATACCCAGTTGCCTATGCGCGTGCGCGTACACAAAATAGTTGTGTGTGTGTTGCTTATACATACACTCGCGTGTATATATATATATAATATATATATATATATATATATATATATGTGTGTGTGAGTCGGTCATAGATAAATAAATTTGGCAGGGAATCAGGGCCAATTATTTAAAAAAGAACAAACTTTTGCTTCTCCCTCAAAAAACGTTTTCTTCCGACAAATAAGGAATGCGATGACGTAAAAACACTAAATTTAGATGCATTAACAAAAAGAGAAAAATCCTCAGTATTCGTTTCGTCAAACTTTCTTTTTCATCACGAACCCTAAAAAGAGAAGAAAAATGTTCGTGGAATACAAGGAAATTTTTCATCAAGAATTTTGTATTATCATTATTGAATTTTTTTTTTAAAAACTCCCGACTACGCAAGGCCAAATAAGCCTCCTCCCCCCCTCCCCACACATACATACACACGCACGCACTAAAAAAATACATCAAAACATTTTTTAAAAGTTTATCTTTAAAAAATGTCAAAGTTTAGAGTTTTTCTAACTTTTTTTCTCGAGACGTTATTCGAAATGAACGCAAAACTCGCTTATAAAATAACATTATTTTCTTAATAATTTCAGAAAAGAACGAACGAGAGAAGGGTGACGACAAAACTGTAGGAAATTGTCCTCAAAGAACGACTAAATAACGCATTTACCAGCGGGTCGCGGCCAAGGTACTCAGTGGCGCAAGACGCTGGTCCGCTACGAACGACGCGCGCTTATCTCATTTGTGGTCATTTTGATGAACCGAGTATACGGCCGTTCGCGACAAAATGATGTCGCTACCTATGCTCGCATTGACCACGTACTGCATATCCACCGAGTGCGTATGATAAACAATTTTAACGTCCCTGAATGGACTGTGCGGCTGTGAGCCATCAATAATGCGAGTTATGACACGTTAGATGCACGAGTTTGAATTGTAACGTAATTCATTATTTCCACTGTCATTATTTACGTTTTTTCAGTATCTATTTCAGGAAAGGCAACAGCCATTCAAGAGCTAAAACTATAATGAACTATTTAAAATACGTTAAAACCAAACCTGACTCATATGGTGATGAATATAACCGTTTTTTTTATAGTGAAGACACTTTTCAAACCTCTGAATAAAATTGAAAAGGCTTATTCCGTAACGAGAATGGCAGAGATCTTAAACTCAAGGGAAAAAAGGTGCCCTCTTTTAACGAGAACAATTCTTATCTGCAATATATATATATATATATATATAACGTAAAGAACGACGCTTGTATAGGAGATATTCCGCGCAAGACGAGAAAGAGAAAACAACAAATGAAAAAATGAAGTACCACCTGGGAATCGAACCGGGATCTTCGATTGCCGGTCAGACGCGATAACCACTACACCATGGACTTCACTCTTCCAAATGCCGTAATTCCTCTACATACTCGCAGAAACCAATGCCCCAAGGGGGCACCTCCCGCATGCCGTAACATTATATACATTCAACTGCAAAGAACACGCAGTATAAATAACGTAAAGAACGACGCTTGTATAGGAGATATTCCGCGCAAGACGAGAAAGAGAAAACAACAAATGAAAAAATGAAGTACCACCTGGGAATCGAACCCGGGATCTTCCGATTGCCGGTCAGACGCGATAACCACTACACCATGGACTTCACTCTTCCAAATGCCGTAATTCCTCTACATACTCGCAGAAACCAATGCCCCAAGGGGGCACCTCCCGCATGCCGTAACATTATATACATTCAACTGCAAAGAACACGCAGTATAAATAACGTAAAGAACGACGCTTGTATAGGAGATATTCCGCGCAAGACGAGAAAGAGAAAACAACAAATGAAAAATGAAGTACCACCTGGGAATCGAACCCGGGATCTTCCGATTGCCGGTCAGACGCGATAACCACTACACCATGGACTTCACTCTTCCAAATGCCGTAATTCCTCTACATACTCGCAGAAACCAATGCCCCAAGGGGCACCTCCGCGCATGCCGTAACATTATATACATTCAACTGCAAAGAACACGCAGTATAAATAACGTAAAGAACGACGCTTGTATAGGAGATATTCCGCGCAAGACGAGAAAGAGAAAACAACAAATGAAAAAATGAAGTACCACCTGGGAATCGAACCCGGGATCTTCCGATTGCCGGTCAGACGCGATAACCACTACACCATGGACTTCACTCTTCCAAATGCCGTAATTCCTCTACATACTCGCAGAAACCAATGCCCCAAGGGGGCACCTCCCGCATGCCGTAACATTATATACATTCAACTGCAAAGAACACGCAGTATAAATAACGTAAAGAACGACGCTTGTATAGGAGATATTCCGCGCAAGACGAGAAAGAGAAAACAACAAATGAAAAAATGAAGTACCACCTGGGAATCGAACCCGGGATCTTCCGATTGCCGGTCAGACGCGATAACCACTACACCATGGACTTCACTCTTCCAAATGCCGTAATTCCTCTACATACTCGCAGAAACCAATGCCCCAAGGGGGCACCTCCCGCATGCCGTAACATTATATACATTCAACTGCAAAGAACACGCAGTATAAATAACGTAAAGAACGACGCTTGTATAGGAGATATTCCGCGCAAGACGAGAAAGAGAAAACAACAAATGAAAAAATGAAGTACCACCTGGGAATCGAACCCGGGATCTTCCGATTGCCGGTCAGACGCGATAACCACTACACCATGGACTTCACTCTTCCAAATGCCGTAATTCCTCTACATACTCGCAGAAACCAATGCCCAAGGGGGCACCTCCCGCATGCCGTAACATTATATACATTCAACTGCAAAGAACACGCAGTATAAATAACGTAAAGAACGACGCTTGTATAGGAGATATTCCGCGCAAGACGAGAAAGAGAAAACAACAAATGAAAAAATGAAGTACCACCTGGGAATCGAAACCCGGGATCTTCCGATTGCCGGTCAGACGCGATAACCACTACACCATGGACTTCACTCTTCCAAATGCCGTAATTCCTCTACATACTCGCAGAAACCAATGCCCCAAGGGGGCACCTCCCGCATGCCGTAACATTATATACATTCAACTGCAAAGAACACGCAGTATAAATAACGTAAAGAACGACGCTTGTATAGGAGATATTCCGCGCAAGACGAGAAAGAGAAAACAACAAATGAAAAAATGAAGTACCACCTGGGAATCAAACCCGGGATCTTCCGATTGCCGGTCAGACGCGATAACCACTACACCATGGACTTCACTCTTCCAAATGCCGTAATTCCTCTACATACTCGCAGAAACCAATTCCGTCTTGCGCGGAATATCTCCTATACAAGCGTCGTTCTTTACGTTATTTATACTGCGTGTTCTTTGCAGTTGAATGTATTAATGTTACGGCATGCGGGAGGTGCCCCTTGGGGCATTGGTTTCTGCGAGTATGTAGAGGAATTACGGCATTTGGAAGAGTGAAGTCCATGGTGTAGTGGTTATCGCGTCTGACCGGCAATCGGAAGATCCCGGGTTCGATTCCCAGGTGGTACTTCATTTTTTCATTTGTTGTTTTCTCTTTCTCGTCTTGCGCGGAATATCTCCTATACAAGCGTCGTTCTTTACGTTATTTTACTGCGTGTTCTTTGCAGTTGAATGTATATAATGTTACGGCATGCGGGAGGTGCCCCCTTGGGGCATTGGTTTCTGCGAGTATGTAGAGGAATTACGGCATTTGGAAGAGTGAAGTCCATGGTGTAGTGGTTATCGCGTCTGACCGCAATCGGAAGATCCCGGGTTCGATTCCCAGGTGGTACTTCATTTTTCATTTGTTGTTTTCTCTTTCTCGTCTTGCGCGGAATATCTCCTATACAAGCGTCGTTCTTTACGTTATTTATACTGCGTGTTCTTTGCAGTTGAATGTATATAATGTTACGGCATGCGGGAGGTGCCCCCTTGGGGCATTGGTTTCTGCGAGTATGTAGAGGAATTACGGCATTTGGAAGAGTGAAGTCCATGGTGTAGTGGTTATCGCGTCTGACCGGCAATCGGAAGATCCCGGGTTCGATTCCCAGGTGGTACTTCATTTTTTCATTTGTTGTTTTCTCTTTCTCGTCTTGCGCGGAATATCTCCTATACAAGCGTCGTTCTTTACGTTATTTATACTGCGTGTTCTTTGCAGTTGAATGTATATATATATATATATATATATATATATATATGCCTTTTTGTGAAATCGCCCCTTTTGCAAGGGTTAAAAGTGATATTTTCGTTAAACAACGAAAATATCAAGACTTATCCAATCGTCAAGAGCGGACTGTTGACCTAACCGGGCATTCAATTAACCTATTTTGCAAAACGGTCATATTATATATATATATCGAAGTTAAGCGACAATGGGTCTGGGTAGTAGTTGGATGCGAGACCGTCCTCTGCGCCCAGATTATGTAGCGACCCGTGGTTCGGATCCCACGTAAAGCTGTGGGTCCCTCCGTCATATAATCTTAGATGTTGCGAAGGAGGTTAAACAACCCAATTAAAAAAAAAAAATATATATATATATATATATATAAGCAAACAACCACAGGGAAAAGGAAAAGAAACACTAAATCCGAGCGCTTTCGTGATAGATGTGAATATATCACGAAAGCGCTCGGATTTCGTGTTTCTTTTTCCTTTTCCCTGCGGTTGTTTGCTTATTAATAAGATCACGTGTTGTTCTGTGATTTTAGTGCATATATATATATATATATATATATATATAATATATATATATATATATATACTGTACGTGTGTATATATATATATATGCGCCGCGACTACGAATCCATCGGCCCCAGGATCAAGACCCACTGTTCATCCTTCTACACAAAGAAATTGGTTGGTAGATAATGGGTACCCTGGATAGCCTAGTGGTTAAGACGCTGCGCTACTGGTGGGGCGTGGCTCGGATTCCACGTTAGACTGTAGGTCTCAGGTGGAGTGCCAAGCTTTACCTTTGTCAATGAACAAATCGGACGGGAGCAAAACCAAGGTTATATATACATATATATTTTTTCTTTTTCTGCCGGAACGCGCGGAACAAGGTTCCGGTACCCATATTAAAAGGAAAGAAAAACCTTTTTGGATTGGGATGGTCATGGAGAGGAATGGGATAACAACTGCCAGAAGTTGTCGGAAGTTTATTGCAGACTTCCGGAACCTTTCTTCCAGAATAAAGCATGCATATATATATATATATATATATATATATGTGTGTGTGTGTGTGTGATCTTGGTTTTGCTTTCGCCCGAATTGTTCATTCTGACGAAGGTCAAGCTTGTTGCCCCACCTTATATCTACAGTACAGCTTAACATGCATACAAACCACAACCCACCACTGTGTATGATAATTAGGTTAGTTAGTAACAGCAGGGCCGGATTTAGGAGTGGTCAAAGTGGGCAGCTGCCCATGGGCCTCCACATATTGACAAGCCATTATCAAAATAGAAAAAAACCGAAACTAGAAAACCCGATAGATGATCAACAAAAAAAAACGCGCATCCAATACCACTGTAGTACATAAACTTTTACCAATTACTATTTGTTGTACTGATTATTATTTTGTTTTTATTACTCTTTTAGGCCTACTCTCACTATAATGGAATACCCGAGTAACCCGAGGCTTTCATTTTTTGCAGAAATGAGTGGAATGGACAGACACAAGAGTGCACGATGTTTTGAAAGTGTATGTATGTTAATTATATTATGAATCTTATGGATGACTTCAATTATGTCTTCCCCTAAGGTAGGGGGGCCTCCACACGTCTAAATCCGGCTCTGAGTAACAGTAACAGCAAAGGTCGTGTGACAGAGGGTACCTAGGGTTTTCGGTGGGATCGAACCACCAAAAGGTCGCTACATCATCCGAACACAAATAAGGGCCATCCGTCCACCTAATAAACAAACCCAACGTCACTCAAACCTGATCTAATGAGAAAAAGCAGTGTTACGGCGTGGCCACGATATAGGCCGTATTCAGTTTCAACCAGCCTAGCCTAACCTAACCAACCTACCGCAAGCCTCTCGAAACTAGGCCTACACTATGCGAAACAAATTCAAACGTATCTCAAGCCCTGAAATACGTTTGGACAATCCATTGAGTGTTCTAAATTGTTGGTTAAAATGTACAGGGTGTTCCCTAAATCCCTTTACCCCTGAACCTTTTCCTACTAGAACAGGGTGTTGTAAAAGGACTTATAGAACACCCTGTACACAGAAAAATACTTCTTTACAACGAAAGGGTAACTATTTTCAACCATTTCCAAATGGTTTCATACGAGATAATTTCACTAACATCGTTTATTTTAGCTCGCGAAAAAGATAGCGTGGTTGTGGCTCGGTTGACAAACGAAAATGTACAAACAAAGTAAGTATATTTCTCCGCATGAGACACGATCGCGCTATAAAGATAGGTAAGTAGGACTTATACCGTAAAGATCAAATGATGATGATAATTATTAGTATACGATAAAAAGAAAAAGTAAAAACCTATTCTGGGATTCTAAAACCGGGAAATAGTTATTTTGCGTCACGAAAGTATGTATAAATATTAACGCAGCATTCTATTTTTGCGATCTGAGAAAGAAATTATAATGTAGAACTAGTGTTTATTTTATTAATAATGAAACTGTACGCAAAAGATACCGTTGCGTTAAACATTTCTACATTATGTGTGTTTATACTCGCGTGACACCAGAAAAATTTCCCCTCTTCGGAAAAAAGGTGAATTTTTATAGCTCATAATCTAAAAGATAAACTTAACATTAAATAAATAAACAAGACTGAAAAACATCACACGATTAAAGTTTCGAGACTGTTTAAAGTAATAATTAAATATGTGGTGATTGTAATGAACCACCTCCACCTCCTCCTCCTTCGTGCGGGACGTCAAATGTTTACGCTCTTCGGCATTGGTGGGCGGATCTATTAGTTAGCAAAGCAAAAGTGGAAATGAATACAAAGCTTAATTCATTTTCACGTGGGATCGCCCCGAGTGAAATGTTCATCAACGCAAATTAATTAAAACTATACGTTAAACGCAAGGTGAATAAACGATGATGACCATACACCCTTTATCAATTATATCTCGCCAATTATTATTATTATTCTACGCACGCATAGAATTTGTTTTCTACCAATCAGAAACACGCCTGCTCATGACGTCACAAGTAAACAAAACGTATAATATTGAATTTGAATTAACTATTTCCAGTCTGCGTTGGGGCGTGCCTCTCTCAACAATCATGACAGGAGAACGATGAATGAAAATAAAAAGTATAGCTTACCTTTATCAGAGATTACAACGTGAAGGGAAGCTTATTTCTTCTGAATACTCTTCACTTTTATTTTTATCACAGCTGATAGATAGCTACACCTGTTCGTAGTTCGATAGTTATTTAGTTTTCAAATTTCATTATGAATGCTCACAAAAGTTACTCGCATAAAAAAGTGCGTGTGTGTGTATATATATATATATCACAAAATTCACTATTTTTTAATTACCCCCTTTTTTTTTTCCTCAATTACGAACCACACCGTTTATATATATATATATAAAAAAGGCCGATTTCAAACAAGACAATTCTTCAAATGTATATAAAATAGGAAATTGCCATTGTACAGCTTTAGTAGTCACCACAGCCTACAATAAAAAGAAAGGCATTAAGCCAATAGTGAACAAAAAATCAAATTTATATTCCTTTATGGCTTTCCTTTGTGTAACATTCTTAAAAGAGTTCAATTTTTATATCATTAACTCTGAAATTAGAGAAAAATTTATTAATTATAAAATAAACTAACAATAATTTAGATTTCTCTTAACTAATTTTAAAGAATCAAACGAATTTACACTGTTTTAAAGTGAATAATTCTAATAATTTCACACACGCACACACACACATATATATATATATATATATATACACACACACACAAACTCAGAATGGTTCCCTGAGACAATTATATGTTAAACACAGACCGTGCATGAAACAAGGAACTCTTCTGGGAAAATTAAATCCACTATAGTCCGAATAAGTAATGGTAAATGACAAATACCATAGTTTTTCTTTTTCATGATGCTAGCCCGACGTGGGCAACGGGTCTCTCGCAAAGAGATCCCATAAATATAGCTTCCCTCACCAGCTATCTGCAAGCAGACAGGATCCAGCTTTGGGACATAAATTTCTCAGGGGACCATTCTGAGTTTGTGTATATTAAACGGACGTGTTACGTGCCTTGAAAAGTGGACGCTCAATGTCCAGGTTGAGGTTTAAGTTTTGGTTTTTTTGGCTAAAAATACAATAGTTACCCCTTTTTCTTTGTTTATTCAATCCGACGTGAATGCAACGAGTCTTTTACTTATATAGAGGTTCTGAATGTAGGGACTAGGCTTGCTTTAAACCCTAGGTCCATGTCCCAAAGCTGGATCCTGTCTGCTTGCAGATAGCTGGTGAGGGAAGCTATATTTATGGGATCTCTTTGCGAGAGACCCGTTGCCCACGTCGGGCTAGCATCATGAAAAAGAAAAACTATGGTATTTGTCATTTACCATTACTTATTCGGACTATAGTGGAATTAATTTTCCCAGAAGAGTTCCTTGTTCCATGCACGGTCTGTGTTTAACATATATATATATATATATATATATATATATATATATATATATATATATATATATATATAACATGGAACCTTCCAACTTTCGGAATTATTTACACCTGTTTAAATTGCCCGAGGCATGACGATCTTTATTAAATACTACTTTTAACTCATTTTTAGTTTCCTGCCACCGCCCGAAAGAAGAGGGAAAACACTCGAAAATTTTTGCAATTTTTGGTGTTTTATTCTTTTTCACCATTGAGGATTTTAGTTTTATTACTTGATATATAATATATATATATATATATATATATATATATATATATATATAACTGCAATGACCACGCAGTATATAAATGAATAGAAACGACATAAGTATTAAGGAACGCTTCTGCACAAGGAGAGATAACGAATAAATGAAAAATGAAGCGAACCGCCCGGGAATCGAACCCAGGGCCTTCCAATTGCCGGTTGGACGCGCTACCATTATGCTACGGACCTCGATTAATCACAAATCGAAATTCTCCCACATAATGGTAGCGCGTCCAACCGGCAATTGGAAGGCCCTGGGTTCGATTCCCGGGCGGTTCGCCTCATTTTTCATTTATTCGTTATCTCTCCTCCTTGTGCAGAAGCGTTCCTTAATACTTATGTCGTTTCTATTCATTTATATACTGCGTGGTCATTGCAGTTATATGCGCATATTCACGATTTGCGAGGGTGCCCTCTCAGGGCATTGGTTTCTGCCCTATGTGGGAGAATTTCGATTTGTGATTAATCGAGGTCCGTAGCATAATGGTAGCGCGTCCAACCGGCAATTGGAAGGCCCTGGGTTCGATTCCCGGGCGGTTCGCCTCATTTTTCATTTATTCGTTCTCTCTCCTCCTTGTGCAGAAGCGTTCCTTAATACTTATGTCGTTTCTATATATATATATATATATATATATATATATATATATGTGTGTGTGTACTCCCGGCTCATCCGAAATCGTTCTGAGCCAGGCGTCTAGTCTTATTTTGAAGATATCCACCACTAGTCCACTACACCATTTGTGTTCCTTGGGCAGCTGGTTGAACAGTCTTGGTGCTCTCACAACAAAACTACTTTCCTTCAAAGATGAAGATGTTCCATGTCTAGCTTTAATTTGGGAACACCACACATTCTTCCTTTCCTACTTTCCACTGTTGTTCGAGTGGTTAGAGGATTTAAAGCAAGATTAGGGACTAGTTCCTCCATTATTTTCCAAATGTAAATAACGATGCACCTTTCTTCTTCCCTGCCAATATAAACTTGGTTCATGTAACCTTTACCAATAATTTAGTTCTTTGCATCGATTGATCTTGGCTATTGATCTTGGCTGTGAAGCTTCTCTAAATCCCTTCAAGCTGACTTCTTTTTTATATGGGGATGTTGTTAAGATCGAGCAAAACTCCAACTTAGGTATGATCAACGTTTTCAATAGAGTAATTATATTCCTATCCCTTCTTTTAAAAGTTCTCAGTATGTCTGTTTTCTTTTCTGTTTTTTACTCTCTGCTTATTGCTATCTTATTTTTTTTATTCAAATTTCGCGTTATCAGTTATTATAACTAAATCTTTTGCTTCAGAGTTTCTTCGAATTTCCTGTCCATTTTGGGTAGAGTATTCCATGGATTTTAAGGTCCGTCCTTCTTCCGTACCTTAATAGTTGAAAATTCTCAGTGTTAAATTTCATATTATTGCCTTCAGACCAATTGTAGATTCTGTGCCTGTGTCTATTTGTAGAGATATTATAAACTGGGTTTGGTTTCTTATTTTTCTACTAATTTTTGTGTCATCGACAAAGGAAGTTACTGTGCTGTCACTGGTAACTTCCTCATCTATATCAGTTACCATGATCATGAAGAATAATGGAGCTAATACTGTTCCTTGTGGTACTGAGATAAGGACTTCCGATTCTGAAGAAGATATTCCTTGAACTGTTATGACTTGCTGCCGCTCACTAAGGAAATTATATACCCATTTTCCTATTTTTTCTGTTATTCCCATATATCTCAGTTTGTGCGCTATGATTCCATGATCGCACTTGTCGAACGCCTTGGCAAAATTTGTATATCACATCATAGTTTTCATTGTTTTCGAGTGCATCAATATTGTTGTTACAGTGTTCCATTAGTTGTGAGGGGCATGATCTTCCTGACCGGAATCCATGTTGGTTTATCATTTAATTTTTTCAGTTTCCAAAAAGACGAATTTTTTCTCAAACTATTCTTTCAATTATTTTGGTGAGACGAGATGTAAGCGACACTTATATATTACATTTGGTACGTTTAACTTTTCAACTTTAGCCGCTACTAATTCTACATAGTTGTTTGAATTACTGATAGTCATTTCTACCATATGTTTTTAGTGTGTATAAATAGCACATCCTTTTTTCTTACTGTTCTGTCGGCTCGAAGTACGTTATAGTTGTCAATTTGTATTTCTTTTTTGTCGATACAAAACTATCAGTTTTCACAGTTCGTCTGGCAGTCCTTCAGATGAATTCATGAGGTATGTAAAGTCTGCTGTTGTTTCTTGCACGAGTCCTCTCAAGTATGTGACTTTCTCCAGGGAATGGTTTGGTTTTAGGCCTCGTATGTTGGCTATGATTATTTTTACTTTTTTCGTTTTCAATTTCTTCTTTATGTAGCCGAGATTCGTGATTCCTTGGTCGGGCATGTTTCGTTGCCCCTGTGATCCTCCGAGAATTTTCCCTTCTTTATCCGTTTCGGTACATGTCCCGATATCGTATGTAATTTCTTTCTGTATTTATTCTGCATGGCTCTCGAATCCCCGTATTTGTCAACTATCTTTGTAATTGTTGAATAGTTATTTAGTAGCTGAATTGCGTTGGCTACGCTTTAAAAATTGATAACCATGTTTGGCAATGGTTCTGGATGCTCAACTGTAGCGTTCCTTTGAGGGTGGTGTGGTAACAGCATTTTTGCCCATACTTGCCTAAGTTTTACAGACACAAAGGTAGTGGAACTTGTTTGTTTTTTTCAAATTTACAATATCTATTTTTGTAATGAAAGTTACATAAAGTGGGATGTGCACAGACATACTGTATTGCCCATTCAATGAATTCCACTTTATAATTTATATGCACGGATTTACTGATACTTTCATACACTTTCGGATGCAGATAGAATAAACCGCCGATAAGTTATTCCATTCTTATTTTAGCATTAATACAGAAAGAGAAAAAGCTTCTCTCTCTCATATATATATATATATATATATATATATATATATATATATATATATATATATATATATATATATATATATATATATATATATATATATATATATATATATATATATTTTAATATATATATATTATATTATAGGGTGGAAGAAAAAAGTTTTTAAGGATTTTATACATACAAATAATGTTAATAAATAAATTCCAATGATATCACTGGTGCATGCTATACTTTTCAAAGCAATTATACAAGGCCAGGAATGACCCGAGGCAAGAACAGGAAGGCCCGAGGCCCTAGCCCTAGTCAGAGCCATGTCAGTAAGGATGGAATACAGCAATGAAGAAAAAGTGTATCTTGTATCGTGGGCTATTTCTTATAACTGAAGAAAGTGTGCGTTTATTTCAAGAAAAATATAATAAACCACCGCCAAATGCAACTACTCTTCGATACTGGAAGCTCAAACTTCTGTAAACAGGGAGCCTGGTAAAAGATCGTCCAAGAAGCGGAAGGCCAGTAACGGCGAAAGGAGACAACAAAGAAAATGGCCTCGCCAGTTTTCAAGTCGATCAACAATTTCAACGAGAAAAGTCGCACAGGAATTAGGTAAAGTATTTCCAAATTTTCAGTAGCAAAAATATTGAAATCACAGGGGTACAACGTAGGGCCGCCGAGAGGGCGGGGAAGCCGGGTTAAATCCCCGGGGCCCAAACTTCTAGGGGGCCCGGAAAGAGGGGGGATAAAACCTAAAAATATTAATAAAGCAATTGATTAAATAACAGAGGAAATATAATTAATGAACATAAATTTTAGAGAGATTATCATACTGTATGTTTTGAATAGTGACTTGGACATATAATCAGTTTGCTTGTTATGTACACAAAATACATTCATAATAAAATACTGAGTAAACAGAGGGGTCCATATACCAATCCTTCCCCGGGGCACGTGACAGCTCTCGCCGGCCCTGGTACCACGACTACAAACCTATCCAATATCCATTTACTCTCAGCTCATATACAACAATGATTCTGATAGACGGCTGCAGTTTGATGAAACCGAGACAAAAGTTTAACAGTGATCCACATTTCCTTCGAAATATTAAATTTTCGGATGAATCTGTTAAAGGAGTAAAAGAAAAACAACATTCACTACTAGGTGAAAAAAAAACCAAAATATGATTGGGTAAACTCGTTAAACCGGCTACACTGACAGTTTGGGCGTACATTTGTTATTCAGAACTCGGTTTCGTTTGACATATCCAGAGATACGATGGATGGAAAACGCTATTCCCAGGTATTGAGAGAAAATGTTTCGCCACAGTTTATTAAACAGCATTGGCAGGAATTGGCTTTATCAACATGATGGAGCGCCAGCACATTACTCCGCAACTGCCAGAGAGATTCTGGATACCAACCTTGAAAGAAGATGCCTTGGGCGGTGAGGTCTAATAGAGTGGCCAGCCAGATCACCCGATTTAACTCCCATGTGATTTCTGGCTTTGAGCTTATTTGCCTGACAAACTCTACACTCGTGGTTTCATCTATTCAAATGTGAATGCCCTTGGCCGCAGAATAAACAACCGAAAAGGATCTCACTCGATATGTTCAGAACAATGAAGAGTTTCACAGAGAACCCACAAATGTATCATAGTGGATGGAGAACTCTTTGAAGATTAAATTACAATTTTAAAAAATATTTCTGTAAATAAAATTCTTACATACTTTTCGTTTGATGTTTTATCATTTGAGCACTTGTCTGTATAATAGGGTGTGTCAATTTTGGGGGTGAAATGACTAAATTGAAAATCATGTGATTTGGTAGCAATTTAATGTAATCATTTGGCATACAAAATAATATCCTTGCTTCAAAAACAATAAAAAATAACTCCTACCTACATCAATTTTAATTCAAAAATTCCATTTTTCCATAAATTCGTAACAAAATAAATGTGTGCAAACATCCTATCAACATTTAAAGTGGCAATAAGATATCATTCAGTCTTTATTTGAAAGTAACCAATGCAGTCATGTCCTTTTTGCTGCGGTTCCTTGACATCAGCATTCGGCTTGCTACTTGCGCTTTGATGTAGCCTTCTCCCCTCTCGTGACTGTAAACTTGACTAGCTGTTTCTGTGACCATTTTCACACATCTCTCACACACTGAGTGTGAGAAGGCCACTTTGGCACTTGCATTGGGGCCTCTTTAAGTTGTGTTAAATCTTTGTTTGTTATACATATTGTCAGTGGTGGCTCCAAAACTTCCGAACTCAAGTTAACTAATTCTGACAATTTCGTGGCATTGACGTTTATCGGAGGTACCTTCCTTGTCTGAACAGAGCAGTCTCCCAGCTGGTCATCATCTAGTGATGTTCCTCTAAGCTTTAGAATGATTTCCACAGCCTCAGTTCACTCTTTGGTACATTGGCTGCAGAATATTGCTTGCAAAACTGCCTCTGGCCTAGCATACCAAGCGGACCTTCTCACCACAGGTAACACGATGTCCACCACTACTTTCCTTTGGGTTCTCAGTAGCTGTAATTGAAACAAGATGTGGTTGGGCCCCTCCATCCACATTGGATTAAGTTTTACATTGAACCAGTGAGGAAGATAAAACCCAATAATAAATTCAACAATCAACATCAAATTCTGTAGCATTTTGCCCTTCAGTGCATGTTTGCCCGTTTGGAAACCCAAATCCTGCAGAAACGAATCGCTGTAGTTAACCAACGACTGTGACTTACGGGTCCAATCTCCAAGAGAGCCAGATTTTGAGGCAACTCTCCTGATCTGATTGCTTGAACAATACGATAAGCGTAAGATTGATCCGTGCTGAGGTCTTTGATAACTTCTTCAGACAACACTGGAAGAGGAGGGCCTACTTCGACCTTTGGAAATTTTTTATTTATTTCTAATTCCATTGCTTCATCTAGCATGTTGCCAAGGGGGCCTGACCATTTGTTGTTGCTCTTTGTAGGGCCATCAAGTTCCTGGATGAGACGAAGAGGTAGTTCCCCTGTGTGCAAATCACATACAATCCAAACAAGCCTTCTTCCAAGTTTTCTAAATGCGTCATAACACCGCCCTGCCATCCAGTGTTCACCGCAGTTGAGTCTCCACCAACGGCCTACAGTGAACTGTCAAGTCTTCTTTCTTGAAGCCAACATATTATTTGATCAGCAATTGCCTCTGCATGTTTCTTGCCTTCTACTTCTGCTTCAGGAACAAAGTGGAACAAAGTGAAACAAATAGCGGCCACCAGGTTCGGAACACACAGAGTAGTGTTGTTCTTTGATTGAGACGGGGAAACTTTCTGTCCATTCCCTCTACCTCTAGGAGAACTTTTGTGTCATCTCTTCTTCCATCAAACAAAAGGCCAGAGAGACCTTCCTCCTTCAAATCTTTTTCATGCTAATCAGATATTTCCTTCATTATTTTTTCTTGTGCTCTTCTTATCTTATTATGATCTATCACTAAGGATGTATCCTCTCGGCTGATGAGGCCTGCATCTATCCAAGCGGCAGTGGCAATCTCTGCAGTCTCTCGTAGCCCCGTATGGTGTCGAATACTGGCAAGGGCAATGTTTGAGATGTCTTTAGTGTTGTATTTCATTCTCTTCGGCGAAGGTTCAGATGACATTTTGGAGCTATCATCTGATGTTGCTTCTTTCTGTTCATCTGAAGAACTTTCAAAGAAGTGAGAAACCTCTTGATAGAGCTCTTCATCTCTTTGGGTGGCTTCTTCACTTCTTTTTCTTTCTTTCTTCCCTCTCGGATTTTCTCTTTTTTCTTAGCAATAACAATCTGTTTTTTGGTTTCTGAATAATCTGCAGAACCAATCTGCATACTTCCTTGGCCTCCTGCCTTTGTTCTCTGCGCCTTTATGAAAGCCAGCTCCAAAACAGGGATCTTCTTCTCACGAGGACAGCGACAATCAATGTGAGGGTGAGGTTCTCTTCTGCATGAGGGAGAACAATTGGCTTCAGAACACAACTCTATGGGACACTGGCAGTTAAAAATGTCAAGAAGAGTATCAAGTGTGTGCAGAAATTTATTTTTCTTTGCTAGTTTTCCTTTACCAAGTGATGTCTCAACTGCTTTGTGCCACAGCTTTGTTAATTTTAGCTCAATAGTTCTATACTGATTGAGGACAGGTGGTTTGAATAACACACTAGCTTTTTTCCACTGATGCAGAAGATGGGGAATCATGTCCCTTATGAGCTCTTTCTCTGTGCAGTTCCTTCTATCCTTTGTATTTTGTTCACGAAGGAGTAACCCTAGTCTCAGCATGTCTCGCACTGTTGGTAGTTCTGATACGGGAAGCTCCTTGCCTGTACCGACTAACAGGCTCAAGTGGCATGACGACTCACCTCTTGTCTTCAATTTTGGCATCTTAGGAATATCTGAAAAGAAAGAAAAACATTTAAGTATTTAATATCAATTACGATGTTTCAAAGTTTAGTCATTCGATGTTCTAAAATTCAATAAAAATATATTTCATGGGATTACAACATAATTAGCAAGAAGAATATGATAATAATAAATAATTGTAATAATCAATAATCCATACTTACAGTTAAACTGTAGTATTCGTCTAGTAGAATAACTATGAAGTAGGTACAAGAGCAATAACAGCAAACCACCGTCTATGACATCTAAGAGGCAACTGAGGACTGAGAGTGAGGGACAGTTCTATTCATGTTGACTTGTACATTGTACAACAACTATATGACCTTGAAAACACTCCATATGCGATCAGTAGGATAATTCTGTGACAGATGAATAGTTAATCAATTTATGTCCTATTATTTAGTAAAAGAGTCAATTTCTGAAACTTTAAGGTAAAATTGATGTACAGTAGTAAGGGTTATTTTATTTCATTTTGGTTGGCCAATTTCAAGTTCTGACATGAAAAGACACTATTTTCACGACCAAAATTGATTTGAAAAAAGTTGACAAAATTGACACACCCTACAGTGTATTATCATGTTAACTAAATAGTTGTACGGGGCTCCAATAAACCTTAGCCCCGCCCATGGCCTAAACCATTAGATGTACAGTAAAACTAAACATACCTTACAAAAGAGAATTTAATCCTGCACTTAATGAGAAACAATTAAAACTTGGTGTTCCCACCATTGGCTTCCAAGACAGCCTGAATTCGCTTTGGGTAGCTTGCTAAAAGTGACGTGAATAGATCTTGATCGTTACGCAAATTTGCTAAAACAGTTTCAATGTGTTGCGTCATTGTATCCTTCGAAAATCGATTTGCTGCAGGTTCTTGAAACAAGAGACATTCAACCTTGTCCTTTATAACTGATCCAATGTGTTCAGAGACACGTTCAGGTCAGGAGAATTTCCTGGCCATTCTTCATTTCCAAAGAAATCGATCTCATGGTTCCGCAACAACTGTTGGGTGGCTAATGCCTTAAAGCAGGGGGCTTTATCGTGCAGAAGTGTGACCTGATTGACATTCATAACATTGTTTGGGTTTCTTAGAAAAGGAATGACATGCTGGGATAGAATAATATCACGAAAATACTGTCCATCCCAACTCTGACCATTTGGCTTCAGCACCCACATGAACTTCTTTGCAGTGAACAAAACACACACACCAACACTGTCTGGACTTTTTAATAATTCGCGATAATGTTCATTGTCATCGATTTCATCTGGTGTTGTGGCCCACACTCGATCATTTTGGTAGTTAGGCCGACGTGTTACGTAAACAAAAAATTCATCGGAGACAGCTAAATGCATGAAATCATCCACATCCCAATCTTCAAGATAATGGGCAAACCACATTCTGTCATCGATGTTAAGTTGAGTTTTTCTTGGCTTTGGAAGTTCATGCCAAGGCTTTAAACCTTGCCTATGACGGTACAGTCGAATGATCTCACCACTAACGATCTTTCCTCTCAACACTTCGATCTCTCTAGAAAGTTTAGCACAGCTGTTTTTTCGCTTACGCGTACCGCTTTCAATGATGTCCTTTGTTTCCTGAGAGAGTGGCAAATTTGGGCGCCCAGATTTGGTTGTATCCATTTCACATTCATCCAAAGTTTTATTCCAATTTCTTTTGACGAAGTCCTCACTTGTTCGCGACTTTTTGGCAACCCATGAACGTGTTATAAAGGTGGCTCCAGCATCACGAGCTTCCCGAAATGTTATTGCTCGTACGCGATCTATCACACGTTGCCTCTCCGAACCACCAATTAATTGAGAAGCCATTATATTATCACTATCAGCTAGAGTAATTTTAATACCTGCAATAAATAAAGAATTTTATATATTTTTATAATCACTAAAAACTATTTCGATATAAGTAAACATGTAAGCTGCAAATGGGGGGGCTAAGGTTTTTTGGAACCCCTTATGTATAAAATCCTTAAAAGATTTTCTCCCACCTTGTATATACTATATGTACTAGAATGCCCGCTATGTCTCGCTCAGCAAAAGCTCCCGGAAACACAATCTAAGGATGCGTGTGGACTGGGAAGAGCAGGTGTTTATTATTATATATATATATATATATATATATATATATATATATATATATAAACGAAGTCTTCGAAATTGTAAATTTCACAATGGAAGCTATTGCCTGACAAATAATTCTGGTTTGTGAAGTTACATCCCGAATCTCGATGACATTGGAGAGGTCAATAAAATGCAGTGTTGTGAAAAGCTGAAGATTTTCTATTCAAAATATTTCACGTTTTTATTTGTTGTTTATTTTTTTAATCCTTTAGTGCTGTGTCGCTTTTCCGATTTTGTTCTGACTAATGCCAGACGATTTTATTCAGTCTCGGAAAAGACCGGGTGCTAAAGGATAAATCGGAGCAAAAGGAAAAAATATTTTAGTTCGTTACCATTTATAAATATTTTAAAGCAAATTTTAAAAAAACCATCTTTTAAAAAAAAAAAAAAAAAAAAAAGTTTTTCACCATTAATTAAGCGGCTGAAAAATGTCAAGTAACAAATTGTAGTTTTTACACAGCTGTTCGAAAGATCTATGATGCAAGCTATTATGCAAGCAACGAAATAAAATTTATAAATGAAATTTGCAATTGAGGAGTTAATTTTCAAAGCATTTTCTCAATAAAAGTGTGCAACTTTTTACCACACAAATTATTAATTATTATGATAAAGATGATATAAATAAGAGTAAATGATTAACTATTTTTAATTCTTCTTATACAAATGATTCGGCAGTTGTTATACGAGTAAGTCATTTTACGAGCGTATCACGCGTTACCGAGTAGGATATATATAGTACTCTTTCAGTTGTCCGTGATTGAGGGGCGAGCCATGATCACGGATAAACGATTTCACGGTTAACTCGGCATACCCCGCCGGTGCAGCCGCTGCTATCCGCTACCACTAACTGACCTCCATCTTCGGGTCGCCACCATACCACGCAGTATTATTCTATTACAGTCTCGGAGACTGTAATCCCTCCTTCCGCTAACATTGTTGCTAATATTGTTTTTGGTAGCAAAGACATTGACTGAGATGGGTTATGGTGGGCTGGCGAGAGGCGAGCCGCGGTTAAATCATATTCATAGATAACGGCGTGAACAATGTACGAGCGACAACCATTAAAATTCGGTATGGTGAGTTTTATTGAAACATCTCGGTCTGAGCCTTTAAAGCAGCAGCAGCAGCAGCAGCAGCAGCAACTATAAAAATATTGCATTTTCACAGCAGTTAAGGGCAGATTTAATCTCGGATGGGTAAAAAAAAAAATTTTATTTCACTTAATATTGTCGAAGCGTTCAAACACTTCATTCTTTTAAAATTTATGGGGGATAAATTAAGGTCTGTTAATAAAAACACAGGGAGACTTAACATTGGGTCCATACTTTTAAATACACCACAAAATTTTTTTTTTTTTTTTCTGTCATATTTTGAGTGGCAACATTTTACTTTTAACTCTACGATGGACAAGTTTTTCTTTAATGCTGCTCTCCATAATGCGCATATTTAATAATTGTTTTAATAGTGACGCTATTTTAAAAATTTACTCCTATGGCGTCAGTTCTTTCGCCGCTTAACGTTTTATTTGATGAAACAGGCATCATTAATACGAGAGTTCGTTACTGTTTTAACTGTATCAGTAATATTAACTTTTATGGTTATTGTTGAAACAACAGTCGAGTACCGTTAGTTTAAGAAGTCAATTTCTTTACTGATCTAACACGCATTCGGGATTTAACCGTAATTTCGAACGAAACTGTTCGATACAAATATATTTTCGACCGATGTATGGGTAACGAGTGGATATCGAAATCAAGTTAAATTCCTAGGTACCGATCACCTCCCGAATCGATTAAGGCAGGTTTTAAAATTGTATCCATCATAGTTTTGAAATTAGGTAAATTATGAATGGATAGATTTGTACAAAAAAGAATGTGGGAGTCTCAATGCGCCCGATAATTCGTACATTATCATTTTTAGCGACGAATTGTAATTCATTTTATGTCATTTCATTCAAATATTTGATTATGACCATTGAAGATTAACCTACATTGCGCGCCGAGTGGCGTTTAGTACTCTTTCGTGTATTGTTCAGAACAGTAATATTTTGACTATTATTTATCGATTCAACTCGAAGTATGAAAGTTTGTAAAGCAATCTCCGAATGAACAGCAGTAACTTTTCGACTGAACTGTTATTGTAAGTGCGGAAGATCCAGACGCTTAAAAATTGTTAAAACATCGAGCTTGTGACGTGAAAATTTACGATGCATTTTCTAAATTTACGGTACTGCGTTGTCAATTCAACTGTTACTGTACAGGCCCAAAGTAGAGGCACTATTTTAAGAACAGGCACTTAACTTAAAACAACAGCGAATCTGTTAACGTGAAAATTAACAGTAACAATTTCATTAATTAACAGCGACACCCGTGATTTGAAAATTTACAGTTTTAGCTTTTAAATTAATGGTTTAAATTCATAAATGTACCGTTAAGGGCGCAATTTTAGTTTACAATCACTATTTAAATATTATATACTGTTAAAACAGTGGAGGGCTGCATCATGAAATTTTAACAATTTTTAAGGATATCGTTATATTGACAGTATAAACCTATTAAAATAAGATAAAGTAATAACAAATGTTAATACAAAAACGACAAAATCTAGTTTACGTAAATATTTTCTACAATTCATTTCAAAATGTATTTTAGCCTCGTTTTGAAAACGAGAAAATGTCGTTACGAATGATAGTCATTTACAGTTAATTTAATATTCATTTTTTACGGTGTATCGCGATATAGTTTTCTATATTTTAGAAAACATTGAGTCACAATTCTACAGGGTGATCCAAAAGTCAGGTTACATAGGGCTTTTCTGTTTCTTCGCAGGTAAATGAGTTGCGAGATGTTATCGAAGGAGGAGCGCATTGATGTGATATTCCTAGCTGGCTGCGCGAGTGCATTGCCGTTAACGGTGGCCATATGGAACGTGTGATGTGGCTATTCCCCTGTATCATTACATAATACAATATTTCCCTATGTAACCTGGCTTTTGAATCACCGTAACGGGCCTGTATTTTATATTAACCGTTTCGACACTACGACGCTTGACGCGCGGCTTACGTCATATTTCGGGCAGACTATATTTTTAGTTATGCCACAGCGAAAGATCGATCATCAAAATATTAAGTTTTTCTCTTAAAAAGCTTCAAATTGAGATGAATTAAAAAGACAAAAATTATAGTTTATACTTCGGATGAAATTAGCTCGCAATTATGATGGAACGTAATTTGCCGCAGTGCGAGTAACTGCGTCACAATTCGACCACTTATTTCTTCTTAGTATTAAGCTCCCTTTTCGAGAGAAACGAGACGCATTTCTCGCATTGCAAAGGAAATAATATACACTTGCGGAAAAAAAGTTCGCGTACAACTAAAACTTGTTTAAAAAAAAAAAAAAAAAAAAAAAAATTATCGGCCTTAATTATTAAATAGTAATACTTTTTTTTTTTTGCATGTTTTACTCTTCTTGGTAGTTATATTATATATAATATATATATATATATATATATATACATTCAACTGCAAAGAACACGCAGTATAAATAACGTAAAGAACGACGCTTGTATAGGAGATATTCCGCGCAAGACGAGAGAGCGAGAACGAAACAAATGAAAAAATGAGGTAACCACCGGGAATTGAACCCGGGATCTTCCGATTGCCGGTCAGATGCGATACCATTACACCATGGGCCTCACTCTTCCAAATGCCGTAATTCTTCTACATACTCGCAGAAAACCAATGCCCCGAGGGGGCACCTCCCGCATGCGTCGTTCTTTACGTATTTATACTGCGTGTTCTTTGCAGTTGAATGTATATAATGTTACGGCATGCGGGAGGTGCCCTCGGGGCATTGGTTTCTGCGAGTATGTAGAAGAATTACGGCATTTGGAAGAGTGAGGCCCAGGGTAATGGTATCGCATCTGACCGGCAATCGGAAGATCCCGGGTTCATTCCCGGGTGGTTACCTCATTTTTTCATTTGTTTCGTTCTCGCTCTCTCGTCTTGCGCGGAATATCTCCTATACAAGCGTCGTTCTTTACGTTATTTATACTGCGTGTTCTTTGCAGTTGAATGTATATAATGTTACGGCATGCGGGAGGTGCCCCCTCGGGGCATTGGTTTCTGCGAGTATGTAGAAGAATTACGGCATTTGGAAGAGTGAGGCCCATGGTGTAATGGTATCGCATCTGACCGGCAATCGGAAGATCCCGGGTTCAATTCCCGGGTGGTTACCTCATTTTTTCATTTGTTTCGTTCTCGCTCTCTCGTCTTGCGCGGAATACCTATACAAGCGTCGTTCTTTACGTTATTTATACTGCGTGTTCTTTGCAGTTGAATGTATATAATGTTACGGCATGCGGGAGGTGCCCCCTCGGGGCATTGGTTTCTGCGAGTATGTAGAAGAATTACGGCATTTGGAAGAGTGAGGCCCATGGTGTAATGGTATCGCATCTGACCGGCAATCGGAAGATCCGGGTTCAATTCCCGGGTGGTTACCTCATTTTTTCATTTGTTCGTTCTCGCTCTCTCGTCTTGCGCGGAATATCTCCTATACAAGCGTCGTTCTTTACGATATATATATATATATATATATATATAATATATATATATATATATATTTTATTTTATTATTAGGGTGGTTATTTTTTGAAATTGCAAATTTCAACGTCTCACCCCGTCAATATATTCCATTTGACAAAAACAAAATGTGCAAAATCTCAAGTAATTATAAGTATTGTTATTGGTGCCGCACAAGGACTCAAATTTAGTTAATTATTGAAACATAAATATACAATTTTTTTATAAGCGTTCCACTATAAGGGCAAATAACAGCAGTTAAAGAAGAGCATAAGGAGGGTTCCAGCACAGGTGAAGCAAAAAATTTTCATTTTGACACCCGACCATCTCAGATCTTGCTTATTTTTTGGTGTATAAGGTAAGTTTGTGCAAGAAAGCCAGCTGTGAAAGTTTCAGCTTTCTACGACCATTACTTCACGAGTTATGAAGGTCAGAAAAATCAAGGTTAAGGTCAAAATAGCTCAAGGTCGGCATCTTTGGATGCACCTCTAGCCATGTTCAAAAATCAACTTTTTCTTATTTTCATAGGTTTCTGTACTTTTTCCCATGCTTTTTGACCTGAAAAGGCCGAAAATCACAACCATTTTGACCTAGGTTGTTGGAGAGCATTGCCGCATGGAGCTTTAAGTTTCCTGCCTTGAAATCGGCCAAAAGCACCAGTTCCGGGGTCCCTTGAATCATGTTTTGCACTATAACTTTTTATCTAAACAAGATAGAGCAACAAAACAGGCACCAAATTAAAGTGTTTTTAATCCTCTTTCTAACTTATACAATTATGATAGTCTTGGAACAAGAAATGGCACATTGGTACATACAAAGATTTCAGAAATATCACAAAATTCGTTTTCTCACACTCAAGGCAGACAAGGCGCCTTATTCATGACACAAATTTGAGATTAACATTTTGTCACAAGTCTAATCGATCAAGAAGTGAAAGCATTACATGATGATTAATTTCATAATGACATTTACACAGTCAGTTGTTGAGAGTTTGTTTCTTGAAGCTGTCAAAGCGGCGTCTGTTGAACTCCACAGCTTGAAGGAGATAGTCCCTTTGCTTGGCATCTGTTGTTATGACATTTGCAAAGTCGCTCATCATCTTCACACCACATTCAGCAATGTCATTCACCGCTTTCAGATTCTTAACATAGTCCAACGCTTTTCTGTAGTCCTCATTCTGTGGCCAAGACGTGACAGATTCCAGAAGCCACTCGGATCCAATGTTCAGTGTGTCCAGCGGGAAATGTGATTCTGGGCCAATGAGATCAACCAGGGTGGTCTTAGCTGTGACTCTCTGGAATAGAGGCTTTCCTGTTCTGAAGCTGTCTGGCTTCTCAGTGGCATGTAACTGGGCAGCAATGTCGTGCTTCAATGTGTCACTCAATCTACTGCTGAACAGGGCAAATGGCACGACTTCCTGCGTCAGGTACCATTTGTGGTTTTCCATCTTATTAAGTACTGCATCAGCAAGCTCTGGGTCAGTTTTTTTGTACTTCAACATGTCCTGGATTAGACTTAGATCATTCACGGGAGCATCTGCAGCAGACATTGACATCATCCATACAGGAGTGTAGAACAGCGCAAGGAAGGTGTTGAGTCTTTCCAGCTTTGATACAGTGTCTTCGTCGTACTCAAGTTGATCTGCAAACATCAGCATTTTCATGGAGTACAGGTTTCTGGCCATCCATCTGGCCTGATGAATGGCGCCTGGTCGACTCCAGTGAATACCTCGAGGCGGCGTTCCTCCAAGAACAATAACTGTCAGTTCAGCCATTTCCCTGTAGTCGGCTCTTGGAAGCCTTTCTGCTGTTAGAATGTCTTGGAGTATTTCTTCACTGTTCTTCTTTTCCTTCAGCCATTTGCTGTTGATAGCCAGCATCTTTGGGTTTTCCTTGGACAAGTCCGTCCAAACATCCTTCAGATGCTCAAACCAGGGATTATCTGGCCCCTTCACCTTCCCAAACAGCTTCTCCCAAACTGCTCCTACTAGGATTTCCAGGATGTGATGTCGACAGGCCAGATAAAACACCTTTTTGTTCAGCATTTTCTCTAGCAGTTTGGCAGCTCCTCTGTGAACTCCACTGTTACTGGATGTAGTTTCAAAAACAAGGGCAGTAACATTATCCGTAAGTTCCCATGTCTCCAGTAAATCCATTGAAGCCTCAGCCTGAGCTGTGCCAGAAGAATTGTCGATGACAGGTACTCCCAATAACTTTCCTTCAGTGTATGAAGGTGGACCAGACACTAGCACAGCTAAAGTCTCTGAGGTACTTCCAGGTTCACTGCCCAAGACATCTTTGAGCAACTTTCCATCCCAGTGTAAGGCAGCGTACTGTGGGGGGGTTTTCACAAAACTTGGACATGTGACTCTGGCTGATATTATACCTGGACAGCATTCTGTTGCGACGTGTTGTTGAGGTTGAGATGACGAAGTTATCCAGATCAGCCCCTCCAGCTTTCAAGGTGGCAGAAACCATGGCAGTAACTTGATTGTCTGATAAACCAAGACGATCAGCTGTATTGCAGATGACATCACATTCCATGACCTTCCTTGGAAACGTCAAAGTCACACTAGTCACAGTGTCTTGATGGTGAGAACATCCAGGACGAGGCTGATGGGTAATCCATGTCCTCTGTGTTAGCGTCGTTGTCAGTTGAGTCACCCCAGGTAATGTCATCCACATGAACAACTGCCTCTTGTTCTGCTGCAGCTGTAAAATAGTACAACATGTTAAGACAGTAATTGTTAAGTACATGTAAATATCGCAATGGAGTAAAACTTAAAACTTTTTGTAACGTTCAAAGTAATTAGTTTTACCTTGTTCTTGTCTATGCTGCAGTCTTTCATTCCTCGCTGCTTGCTGCAGGGATCTTGTCTCAAAAATCTTGTCATGACCAGACATATGACCTTTCCTCTCAGTCTTTTGGTCTTCGTAGAACCTGATATCCTCATCTTTCTTCTCTCTGGATAACAGTCTGTTGTTCTGTATTTCCTGGATTGAATCTGGAGCTCCTATATCGAACAGGCTGTCTAATTCCAGCACAAATGCTCCTCTTTTTCCTCCAGGGTTACTTGCTCTTCCTTTGCTTTTCACCAGAGCACGATGTTTCTCATGTAGTTTCATGAAGAGCTTCATTGCGTTGTACTTGGTCATTGTCTTGATCCTAGCCATCTGCCAGAATGGGATGATAGATTCAACTGTTTCATATGCAAGGTCTTGAACCATGGGCCTCCCTGCATTTTCCGGTAAATTCTGAAGATTAAGGAAATACTGGAACGCCTGTCTGTTGGTGGGAAGCTGGGAACCACTGATAAAAGCTGAAGAGCATCCAACCAGGAAAGTTTCAGTGAGAGATCTGGTAGATGGCCCAGTTGACACCTGCCTGTGGACAGTACGTGGAGGTTCTGAGATATCAACTGTGCGCCCACGGAGCTCCCTCAGCTCCTTGCTTAATGCCATTGTGAAGTTGTAACTTGTAGATGGTTTTCTAGATTCTGATTAAGTTTCTGTTGTTTCCTGAAAAATTATAGATTATTATTATTATTATTATTTATTAATTTTATGCTCTTTCATTTGATACCTAATTTGTTGCTCTATCTTGTTTAGATCAAAAGTTAAAGTGCAAAACATAATTCAAGGGACCCCGGAATTGGCGCTTTGGCCGATTTCAAGGCAGAAAATTTAAAGCTCCATGCGGCAATGCTTCCCAACATCCTAGGTCAAAATAGTTGTGATTTTCGGCTTTTTCAGCTCAAAAAGCATGGGAAAATGTACAGAAACCTATGAAAATAAGAAAGTTGATTTTTGAACAGGCCTAATGCACCTCACACATTCACTAATTATCGTAACCATATGAAACTATATTATTTTTGGACTCAGAATGAGCTGTAGAATCCAAAAACGCAACGAAATCAGCAATAGGAGAACAAATAAAAATGTTCACCCTTTTTCAAGGAACGAATTGACCTTTTGACCTTGAAGTTCACACATTTTGGGGAAACATTTCTTTACACAAAATGAAGTTCCATCATTGCACTTTTAATATAAACAATAAAAATGTATCTTATTCACCAACTATACTGTCTTAAAGAATTTTTCAAATTGGCTATTTTTCAAATTTCTGGCAAAATCGCCATATGTACCGTATATGCATATATGTACTGTTAAAATCTAGAGATATTCATTATTTAAACTACTTAAGCAAAAATAATTATTAGAAACGTGATACAAAATCACTTAGATATAAGCTAGGTACCATAGGTATAACTATGATATAGATCTCTATTTTATTGTGGTCTCCTCCACCCCTACAACCACACCTTTCCACCCTTAGAAATATTTCACTTTTTTTTATAATTACTTTTATTAATAATACATTAATACAAACATATATATATAGGAGTATCATATAAAATAGGAGTAAAAAAGGAGTATCATATTATGTAGACCTGTATTCTATAGATACATATTAAACTAGAGCTCTGTACACTTTCGACTCAAGAACAGGAAACTGTGGCAAACAGGTCTGCATGATTACCCTCAGCTGTTAGCATCTCATGATCATCAAAGGCATACTGAATTATTCTTGAACCTGCTGTCAATGATGGAGCAGTCATTGTCTGGATAATATCAGATGATAACATCCAACATGAGTCAGGACGAGAAGGGAAACTATGTTTAGAACGTCTTCCATGTGGAGACATAAAATTGACCTTATCATCACTAAATTCTTCTGATACTTCAACCACTAATCCAAACCAAATTTTATTATCATAGTTACAAGCTACATATACCCCAACTTGTATATCTTCAGTTGAAATGTGCTTTTGCTCATGTAAATTATCTTTAAACGATGGATGCACAACTGTCATAATTTTTGTAGGACCTGAGGAAATCTCACCAACCTCCAACTGGGTATGACTAATAGGCACAAATCTATGAAATCTACGAGTACCTTGGATGGTTACAGAATTTTTATATCTATTTTCCAGGAATTCAGTTGTCTGCTGGACATTTTGTTTCGATAAGAATACAAATTTTGTGCTGGTATCTTTCTCATCCAGAAATTTCATCATGTCAAGTGGTGTCAGAATTTGGTCTTTAAATGTACGTTGAAGACTGGCACGAGCCGTCATTCTTTTTGCTGTGCCTCCGACTCCATCACAAGCACTTTTGCCATGTGAAGTTGCAAAAAAATGCCATTCAGCATCCAGTCCAAAGTCCTCTTTGTGGTGACACAAATTGGTGGTTATATTTATTCTTATACTGCCCTCCGCAACCATCAGTAAAGTAATGAATCTTCCGCAGGCCTGAGCTCTTCTTTTATCATGGGGATCAGTTGCTTTAAGAACGCAAAGACAAGGTTTGTACTATGTTTCATGTCATCAGAAATGAAACAATAACTTTTAACTTTAATTTCAACATCATTTTCATTTACTTTATAGTAGAACACAAATGGATGAACTGTTGCCTGACTATTTTCCCAATGGTAACCTTGTGCAGCATCTTGTACAATAAATGAGTAGTTTTCAGAGAAGTCTCCTAGGAGAATACCTTCAGTGACCATCAGATTAGCTTTGTTTTTTTAGGAAACTTGCTTGTGTATCAGCCACATAAGTGTGTCTTGTTAGTGCACAAATTCTAGTTGCCAAAGACTTAATGAAGTTTTCAAGGGATTCACCGATGTTAATAAGGGTTGTCCGATCCGTGGAAGTCCACTGCTTGTATGTAATTATGTGCCGACTGCATCCTGAACAGATTCCAATCCTTCAAGGAATGCAATAACACCACCTTCTCCTGGACACAATGCACATTTTTGTAGCATACACTCTTCCTTTTCACTGTCACAAACTGCATAGAGAATGAGGTCTTTATATGATAGTTGCTTTTCCCCAAAAGCTGATAGCTGAAGTTTGGGATTTTGGTGGTAGGTACACACACACAGTGTGTGTTCCTCCAGCTCCTGCCAAGACACACCACTTGGGTCTCAATGCAGCAAATGATGAGAAACCTATTTTTGGATTAGTGTCATTTGCCTTGAAAACAGCGAAAATCTCACGTAAATTACCAAGCACCAATCGTTTCTGCTGTAGTTGCTTCTCTCCTTCATGATTCCTAATTGATAGACAATCCTTCTTGCCTGGACATATTCTGCTTATTTCATCTGATTCATAGAAAGTGCACACTGCTTCCTTCTCTTTGTTATAACCCGACCTTTGCTAATATGTGGAACTTCTGGTAATATGCCATGTTCTTTCTTTATTTTGCGGCTGGTTGAAACCATTCTTGTAGATGCATTGAAGAAAGATGCTGTTCTGTGAATGGTGTATGGTGAGAGTGTTAGTATTTGAATCTTCCTCTTGTAGTCAGTCGTCTCACTGAAGGCATTCTTGAGTGCTTGCATCACTCCTGCATGCCTGCGAAAATGATATACATGTTTGAGTAAATTTATATGCAAACATATGATCTATATATAGGCTTAGTATACTTTAATGAAGGTACTACAGATATATATACAGTACTCACAAATTATTGTCATCCATTTTAGATTGCTTTTCTTCACTTTCTTGTGTAAAACTTGTGTCATGTGAAGTTTCTAGCTTTCTCTTCAGGGATGTTGATGCCATTTCAAATTTTGTTTCAGCCTTTGAAGATCTCCCTTTTCGTGACAGACCCTCTGAAAAACAAATAAAATAAATTGTTATAACTTTTTTTAATCAACTGTAGGCCTATAGATGTACATGTACATTACATATGAATTTGGTAAATACCGTATATATAATCATAACTGTATTGATCTTCATTATATAAATTGATATGCATACATCTGAATTTGTCAAATATATAAAGGTTGTAATGTTCATACATGTAGTTATATATATTGATGTTTTGTTGCTATAATATCTACATAAATTAACACTTTAAAAATACTTAAACTTACTTGTCTTCACTGGTGTCACATTCAGCATTGGAAGAATTGTGTCTAAATCTCCTTGGAAATCTTCAAACATTATTTCAGTAGTACACCCATAGGCAGAGGAACGTTTTTTCTGTGGCAGTGCATCAGTGTCTGAGTTCGAATCTGAGACAATATCAGAGACTTTTTGTCTTCAGCTTTGATTTTATTGATATCATTAACACAACTTTTACAAATGTAATCTCCATATATTAATCCGTGAATTCCTTGC
Organism: Bathynomus jamesi; assembly: GCA_023014485.1. Taxonomy (NCBI): domain Eukaryota; kingdom Metazoa; phylum Arthropoda; class Malacostraca; order Isopoda; family Cirolanidae; genus Bathynomus; species Bathynomus jamesi. The sequence goes on from JAJOZX010000234.1 coordinate 1,559,818, forward strand.
AGTGTATTACGGACTGGCACAAGTGCTTTTTCGATCTTCTTCTTATGTTTTCTAAGAGGATCAGCACAAACTTTTCTACCCATCTTGTTTATCTGTAAGAAAGGCATAAAATAAGTAATTAATTTATGTTCACAAAATACAGGGTGGGCCGTAAGTTTCCATACATAGGAAAAATAAACATTTTTTTATGGACAACCATTTTTATTTATATAATATGCTCTACATGGTTGCCATTGTTTTGAAAACACATTTCAATACGTGTTCCCCACTGTTGATGAACACGCATTAGCACAGTTGACGTTATGCTTGTAATGGCGTTGGTGATACGTTCCTTTAGATGATTTATGTCTCGTATCTTTTCCTGATACACCATGGCCTTCAAGTGCCCCCAAAGATAGAAATCAAGGGGGGTGAGATCTGGGGATCTGGGAGGCCACTCCACAGGACCACGCCGACCAATCCAAGCATCCGGAAACTGCTGCTGATCCAAATACCGACGCACGTGAAGACCATAATGAGGTGGAGCTCCATCTTGCTGGAAGTAAACTGGGAAGTTACCTTCCTCGTTTAGCAGGGATGGGAAAATCTCTTCTTGCAACATGTTAAGATACCTTTCGGCATTAAGATTTCCACTGACAAAAATTGGTCCAATAATTCTGTCACCCCATATCCCGGCCCACACCATCACTTTACCGGCACCTTGCATCTTCGTCGGACTCAGCCAGTTAGGGTTAGCATTACTCCAATAACGTATGTTTTGCCGATTAACCTCTCCATTGACGTAAAAATTTGCTTCATCAGTAAACAAGATCTTACAAACGCATATTCTTAGGGTATCTGAAACATAAAAACAAACGTTTAAATTTTCCTATGTATGGAAACTTACGGCCCACCCTGTATATTATTTAACAGTACAGTACATATATGCATATACATATGGCGATTTTGCCAGAAATTTGAAAAATAGCCAATTTGAAAAATTCTTTAAGACAGTATAGATGGTGAATAAGATACATTTTTATTGTTTATATTAAAAGTGCAATGGTGGAACTTCATTTTGTGTAAAGAAATGTTTCCCCAAAATGTGTGAACTTCAAGGTCAAAGGGTCAATTCGTTCCTTGAAAAAGGGGTGAACATTTTTATTTGTTCTCCTATTGCTGTTTTCGTTGCATTTTTGGATTCTACAGCTCATTCTGAGTCCAAAAACATATAGTTTCATATGGTTACGATAATTAGTGAATGTGTGAGGTGCATCCAAAGATGCCGACCTTGAGCTATTTTGACCTTAACCTTGATTTTTCTGACCTTCATAACTCGTGAAGTAATGGTCGTAGAAAGCTGAAACTTTCACAGCTGGCTTTCTTGCACAAACTTACCTTATACACCAAAAATAAGCAAGATCTGAAATGGTCGGGTGTTAAGCACTGATTCACCCGTGCTGGAACCCCTCATAAACTAAAATAGACATTGACTACTGATTAATTAGAAACTGAATTGAACTAAACATTTTAGGACTGAAAAATTTGGCCTAGTAGCGATGGTTGCTTATAAGGCACCCTTAAATATTAATTGATTTTAATAAAACTTCTTTGGTACACGTTTTATATCACAGGAAAAAAATGCGGTGGTGAAACCCCCGAAATTTTATATATTTAATTTTTCCTATACATATAAGAACCCCCCAATCAACCAAAATTTGTGCGTCTCACTCCCGCATTTTTTGTCCTATTGATATAAAACATGTACCAAAGAAGTTTTATTAAAATCAATTAATACTGTATTTAAGGGTGCCTCATAAGCAACCACCCCTACTAGGCCAAATTTACTATGCTTTCAGCCCTAAAATGTTTACTTCAATTCAGTTTCTAATTAATCAGTAGTCAATGTCTATTTTAGTTTATGCTCTTCTTTAACTGCTCTTATTTGCCCTTATAGTGAGTGGAACGCTAATAAAAAATTCGTATATTTATGTTTCAATAATTAACTAAATTTGAGTCCTTGTGCGGCACCAATAACAATATTTATAATTACTTGAGATTTTGCGCATTTTGTTTTTGTCAAATGGAATATATTGACGGGGTGAGACGGATATATATATATATATATATATATAATCATGCGGGTTGCTTCTACAGAGCTTCAATTTAATATTTAGGAAAATCCAATGACAAGGAGAAATGTAAATGCCATGAAAAGTCTTCTTTAATGCGCAACGTTTCGAGCAATACGCTCATCTTCAGGCTGTTTAATAACAATGTGAAATTAAAATCAATATTGAATGAAAAACAAAACAGAAAATTTCTATAACCTATTCGTAAAGACAAATTTTAAAAGACTGAGAAAAGAGGGTTAAATTCTAAGTTATACAGATTTACATATAAAAATTAAGAAGTTATTTTTAAATATATGTAGTAAATGTGAAATTAATACACTGGAAAAATTACCAATAGTACACTGGAACAATGGAGCTATCTACCTTACACTGCAGTATCCGAGGCTGAATAATTTGAGCAGAGACAAAGAACGGGAAACACGAAGGATGGCGAGGGCGATTGGGAAGGAGGGATTATAAGGAATTGGGGAAGGAGGAGGGATCATAGCAAATTGAGAGGGACGGCCGATGAGTCAACATTCAGACTAGGGGACAATGCTTTAATGAAAAGGGATTCTAAAATTCTTAGTGAGTTGGGACAAGTATTACAACCAAGAATTTTAAAATTGTCTAAAGTGACATCAATTTTACATTTAATGCTGTGTTCACGAATACTCGAGGCTTCTTTAGTTTTTAAAATTTTACCTGTTCGGCCACTTATTCCCATATGCGAATAAAATCTAGCCCTGAGAGAGCGAACAGTGCTGCCGATGTAATTCCCAAGGAGACACCTGGGGCAGGTAAATAAATATACAACACCGCTACGCAACGAGTCAGGGGTTCGATCCTTCGCTGAGAAAAAGCTACCTAAAGACGTTTTATTAATAAATGATGCGGAAATCAGTATGATAAAAAAATTTCCTTAACAATTTTGTAAATTTAAGTGGCCGAACAGGTAAAATTTTAAAAACTAAAGAAGCCTCGAGTATTCGTGAACACAGCATTAAATGTAAAATTGATGTCACTTTAGACAATTTTAAAATTCTTGGTTGTAATACTTGTCCCAACTCACTAAGAATTTTAGAATCCCTTTTCATTAAAGCATTGTCCCCTAGTCTGAATGTTGACTCATCGGCCGTCCCTCTCAATTTGCTATGATCCCTCCTCCTTCCCCAATTCCTTATAATCCCTCCTTCCCCAATCGCCCTCGCCATCCTTCGTGTTTCCCGTTCTTTGTCTCTGCTCAAATTAGTCAGCCTCGGATACTGCAGTGTAAGGTAGATAGCTCCATTGTTCCAGTGTACTATTGGTAATTTTTCCAGTGTATTAATTTCACATTTACTACATATATTTAAAAATAACTTCTTAATTTTTATATGTAAATCTGTATAACTTAGAATTTAACCCTCTTTTCTCAGTCTTTTAAAATTTGTCTTTACGAATAGGTTATAGAAATTTTCTGTTTTGTTTTTCATTCAATATTGATTTTAATTTCACATTGTTATTAAACAGCCTGAAGATGAGCGTATTGCTCGAAACGTTGCGCATTAAAGAAGACTTTTCATGGCATTTACATTTCTCCTTGTCATTGGATTTCTCCTAAATATATATATATATATATATATAATATATATATATATATAAAAAGGGAGTGTTTATGGTATATGGTGAAAAATGCGAAATGAAAATGCAAGGGAGCGGAACCCTTTATTTTGTGAGGATACATGAGAAAACAGAACAGGCAAAATTTCTTTGTAATCCAACATTTAGAGGTTGCCCACAGCTGATAGGTATTTTCAATTTATAGGGCAATGGAAATTTTAATTCCCAGTTTGAATGATAAATTGCATCTCCAATAAGTATTCAGAACAAATATATCGTGAGAGTATATTCACTAAATTCATAATTAACGATTAAAGTACATGACACCTCGAATGTTGGCGTTCATTTTTTCATCAAAGTGGCTTTGGAGGCTGTCGGCAAGACTTTACGATGTTCTTCGAACTGATTGCCGTCGTCCCACGGCGATGTTTTGGAGCCGACGATGTAACTGGCTTTCTTTCGGGACTTGTTTCCTCACTTGATGACGCTGACGATGAGGTTTCCATAACAACGGTAGCAGAGATTTCTTCCATTTCCTGCACATGCCTGTCTTTCCGCTTCAATTCCTGAGCAGTTCTTTCTTGGGCCCTTGCGACTTTTTTGGCAATCTTCTTGTCGACATTTCCAATCCTTCCTCTCCGACCCTCCTCCCTTTGAGCAAGCAGGAAGTCCTTGTCCTCCTGAATTTTGATAAGATTTAGGGCATTTTGGTGACCAATGTCGAAAAGGTTGTTCAAGCTTGACCTGAACGCAGCCTGGTTGTCCAAATTGGTCTTCGTTTTCCGCGAAATTCTCTTCTTCAAACCCTGCCATTCGTCATGCAATTTCCGGACGTGCTTCTTGACGTCGTGCGGATGTTTCGTCGGTAAACCTTCTGTCACCCAGATTTCAATGATGGCTTGTGATGTCGAGGACACACTCTCAGCTAAGGATTTCTTCTCTTCATTGTGGAGATGGAAAAGGTACTTCAATACATCACCTCTTGAAGGTAATTGCTGACCGGCAATAGTAGGACTTGATGACCCCACAAGCCAGATTGATTTCTTCGATCTTGTACATGCCGCCATCGTTCACCAGTTATCTGTGAATAAGACAAAACAGTGAAATTGGTAAGTTAATTTAACCCATTCATGGATAAAAAGTACCTCAGGAAAATGTGTAGAAATAAGCCACCCTCTTTGTAACCGTAATCTGTGTTCAAACAATGATTGGCTGATAACCCATGAACACAATATGTATTAAAATTATAATAATTTTGCGAAATCATGCATACATAACCATTTACAGTATATCCAATCCATATATAAATTTAAAATAATCTACGGTAGAGAGCGTCCAAAATTTTATACGCATAAAAATTAAACCTTATAACTATTTTTGGAAACAAAAATATTGCCGGTAAAACAAGTCATTATACCTACAACAATTCATAATACCATCCATTACAGTGCTAAGTAAAAAAACGTTTGAAATATATGAATTATTTAAATAACACTTACCGTTATGAGAACTGTGATGCTTCTTGGCCACCATTACGTAAATGCATGAAAGACGTGAGTAATTAAGAGAAAACGATTTAGAATTAAAGAAAATTCATTTGTTGGTATACTCAAGTAAAGAAATATGGATTATCAGAACGCAATTGACAAATGCAATTTCTAATTTTGGGGACGCTGTGTATCAATGGGTTAATAAACACGAAGTGACTTAAAAAGGGCGCATAAATAAATGAGCATATGGGTAAAACTTTGGGGTCTTTGGGCAACCTCTAAATATTTGATGATTTTCCAAAAAAATCATGTGCTTTATTTGCTCCCGGAACCTCATCATTTGCGGGGTTCCGTGACCCGAAATTCACACTTTCAGTTTTTAAAAGCACCTTAATATATATATATATATATATATATATATATATATATATATATATATATATGAAATCGGATACGGTTTTCGTTTATGCATGTGCTCATTCTGGGAAATATTAAAAAAATAGAATTGCCCCTGTTAATTGTTTAAGCGTGGTATTTTTACCACGGGCTTTTGCTATTATCATTATAAATTTCATTTAATATGCGTTAATGATACTTTTCCTTGTCCTTAATAAAGAGATCATTGCATGCGGGGTTTTTTTTATCCTGATTATTCTTCCTTCGATTACGCAGTATTGAAGAAAAGGTTTCGTATATCTAATAAACTTGACCTTCGTAAAATGAGGGATCATCGCACCGAATATTTGCAAGGTATATATATATATATATACATATATATATACAGACACATATATATATTATATATACACACATATATATATATATACACACACACACACACATATATTATATTATATATATATAATATATACACACACACATATATATATATATATATATACACAACATTATATATATATATATATACACACATATATATATACACACACACATATTATATACATATATATATAATATATACATATACAGTGTATATATATATATATATATACATGTGTATATATATATATATATATATATATATATATATATATATAATATTATATGAATAGAAACGACGCTCCTTATTTACGTCGTTTATTCATTTATATACTGCGTGGTCATTGCAGTTAAATGCATATGATATATATATATATATATATATATATATATATATATATATATATATATATATATATATATATATTTTAGTTAGAAAATAACCTGAAGCTACAATGTACAGTTGATCCAAAGTCTTGAGTAGAAACAATAGAAGAATATAAATAAATAAAGCCAATACACACTGGCGCCATGTGTCCCATTTAATAGCAGGAAATAGGATGGTGCTGTTAAAGGAAGTGTTTAAGGTTAGTAGAACAGAACTTCTTTTTTTAAAACTTCTCAACAGGTTTTATTATTATTATTATTATTATTTATTATTTTTATTATATTTTTATTATTATTATTATTTATTATTATTATTTTTAGCATTATTATTATTTCAACTAAAGGTTTATTGCTAACTGTTAAGTTCTTTGGTCCCCTCGTCTAAGCTTTCTCCAAATGAGATGTATTAAATATTTGATGTACGATTCTTAAAAGGGTGAAGTAATTTGTTTTCAAACTCGTTCGGCTCACCCGTCCTGATGGTTTCCCAGTTACTATTATTGAGTGAAGAAGGCTGAACACGATTCCCCTTTTAGGTTGCAAATGTATAAATGATTCGTCCAAAACTTAATTCGCGATAAACCTGCTATTTACTTATCTTTTTTACATTTTAAAGGATAGGTCATCAATGAAGGTTAAATTAGCAAAATATTCCCGGTCAGGTTGCTATCTGAACTTCAGTGGATTTACTTTTAAGGCTTACCAAGACAGAAGGATAAAAAACAAAAATAAAGGGCCATACAGGAAAGGTCAAGGCTACCTTGAGCAAACGAGGAAAAATGTTTTTAAGTAGGACTCAACTCGGTACCGATCTGTTCAAAATTCAATATCCAAACAAAGGAATGCCTACATGGATACCCGTATCTCTTACATCAAGTTCCAAATGTGAAGCGAAATACACGGGGGTCGACCAGATGCGGGTAACAGGTCATTATTAATAGTTTTTCAACATGGCCATGATTAATACTTGAATTTATTTTATACGTTCAATATAAGGCAAACTAATTATTCCTTCCTTCATTAGCTGAAATACTTACAGCGTGGACTTAAAAAAAAGATAAACAAGCTATTTTCACTAAACTAAAATTGATTCACAGCAACTTTTGTGAGCAATGAGAAATAAAATACTACTGTAGTTATAAAAGTAGAAACTACGTAGTGAATTCTGCATGGTCACTTTACGAAAACTACATTTGTCATTTGTGCTTAACCGAGTAAATAAAATATATATATATATATATATATATCACTGAAGGTTTGAACAACAATAACGACACCCAATCGTGCCAAAACCTCTACAAATACTGAGTCAAAAGGGCTCTTCCAATTATTCTTTACCCCTCGCTTTACTCGCTTGGCACCCATGTTCCCAGTGCCAACACTGAAGTATTCGGACTTTGTCGAAATGCACGTTTCAAATATAATATACATAGCTTATGGAATGCGGCACGTGGTACAGCTGGTCGCAAAAATAAAATAGGCTAAAAGGAAAAATAATAAAATAACGAATAACGACCCCTTTTTCAAAAAGATGACCTTTCAAAAGTATTCGTGATTTCGAGTCCTCAAAACAACTTAACGCAAATTGAAAATTACTGACAGATAACAAAAGCAGACTTGAAGAATCCTTTTTTCCCCTCTAAATTTTGCTTTTCACTGACAAATTCTCAAAAAATAACAACTGCAAAATGTTTCTGAAATTCGTACCAACCTAAATTAAAGTGCACAGAAAAGTTAACACATGCTGTGGTGTGTGTGTGTGTGTGTGTTATATATATACATATATGTATACATACACATATGATTAAAGAACGACGCTTGTGTAGAAGAGCGTTCCGTACAAGATGAGGAGGGAGAACGAACAAATGAAAAATGAGGTACCACCCGGGAATCGAACCCGGGATCATCCGATTGCCGGTCAGATATGCTATCCACTACACCATGGACCCCTCAGGGCATTGGTTTCTGCTCGTATGTAGGGGAATTACGACTTCTGGTTGATCGAGGTCCATAGTATAGTGGATAGCATATCTGACCGGCAATCGGATGATCCCGGGTTCGATTCCCGGGTGGTACCTCATTTTTCATTTGTTCGTTCTCCCTCCTCATCTTGTGCGGAACGCTCTTCTACACAAGCGTCCTTCTTTACATTAATTATACCGTGTGTGTTTGCAGTTAAAATGTATACACACACACACATATATATATATATATATATATATATATATATATATATATATATATATACACACACAACACACACATATATATATATACACACACACACACATATATATATATATATAATATATATATAATATATATATATACACATATATATATACACACATATATAATATATATATATATATATATATATATTTAACTGCAATGCCACGCAGTATATTAATGTATAGAAACGACGTAAGTATAGAGGTGTGTTCTGCACACGAGGAAGAGAAATAACGAACAAATGAAAAATGAGGTGACCGCCCGGGAATCGAACCCAGGATCTTCCGATTGCCGGTCAGATATGCTACCACTATGGTCATATGGTAGCATATCTGACCGGCAATCGGAAGATCCTGGGTTCGATTCCCGGGCGGTCACCTCATTTTTCATTTGTTCGTTATTTCTCTTCCTCGTGTGCAGAACACTCCTCTATACTCAGAGCTGGGCAATAAAACATTGAATGTATTTAAATACTAAATACTAAATACATGGGAGAAATGTATTTAAATACTAAATACTAAATACATTTTACGAATGTATTTAGATACTAAATACAAAATACATCAATTGTATTTAAATACATTTGTAAATACATTTTAAATACATACAAATTTTAACATATGAATTCACTAATTCACTGAGCCATGACACGCACACGATAAAGAAATCAACCGCTTTCGACTAAGAGTGGCACACAACTGATTGAACTGACACGTTGAAACATGAACCATGCTGTACTACACTGTCGACGCGTCGTACTGTGCTAGTACAGAACGTGTATTAAACCAGTAAAAGTATTTACATTTTTAATTTTGAGTATTTAAATACATTGTATTTAAATACTCATTAAAGTATTTAAATACTATATTTAAATACATGAAAAACAATGTATTTATAAATACAGTTCTAAATACACAAATGTATTTAAATATGTATTTAAATACAAATGTATTTAAATATGCCCAGCTCTGTCTATACTTACGTCGTTTCTATATACACACACACACACACATATATATATATATATATATATATATATATATAGTGCCCGCGAAAAGTATCCGATCACTCAAGAAAATACAATATTTTCCCTTGATATTCAGAGACACGTAATTCACTTTCTATTTGTTCTAGCGACATCTGGTAACTTTGAGGTTGCTCGCTGATATGAGAGCTATCCAACGCATTCTCAAATTAGTGTTCTGGTAGCCTTCGTTGTGGTGGCTGTGTCTCAAATTTGTCAGATTTCACTGTTTGTGTAAATTTCTTGATATTTTTTTTTTTTTACAGAAATGGTGTAAATAAAATTTATATATAATTGTGTGCTAAAAAACAACTTAAGAGTGATTGTCGAGGTGCTATTGTTGCTTTGCATGCATGTGGGAAATCACAGAGACAGATAGCTAAGGAATTAAACATATCCCAAAGTACCGTTAATTTATGGGTTTCAGGCTGAGAACAATGGTGGCCTAACCACGCCAGTCCCTAAAAAACGATCTGGCAGACCGAGAAAAACAAATTCGCGAACAGACAAACTTATGAAACGTTTAGTATTGAAAAACCCAACAATAACTGCGAAAGAAATAAAATTTAATATGAATAATTTGTTATCTGGTGTTTCTGAACGAACTATCCAGGAGCGGCTCCAAAAAGAACTCGGATTACCATCTCGCCATGCTGCTAAAAACCGTTCATTAATGAAAAAATGCGTAAAAAACGTGTCGCATTTTGTAAAAAATACATTCATTGGACTGTTGATGACTGGAAGAAGGTTTTATTTAGCGATGAGTCGACATTTTTGACATTCAGAAGTTGTCCAAAAAAGGTTCACCGGCCTATTGGCTCAAATAGGATGGACCCTAATACACCCTAAAGACAATGAAACACCCTCCAAGTGTGATGGTTTGGGGTTGTTTCGGTTACTATGGGCGTGGAAACTTATATTTTCTTCCGAAGAACACAACTATGAATGGTGCACGGTATTTAGCAATGCTACAGGATAAACTTCCAATGGCAATGGCAATCCAAAGGACAAAAACATACATGCATGATGGTGCACCATGTCACAGGGCCAAAATAGTGACAAAATGGATTACTGACAATAAATTTGATATTTTGGATTGGCCTGGTAATAGTCCAGATCTCAATCCGATAGAAAATCTGTGGCTAATAATAAAAAATAAGGTTGAATGCCACGACACTGGCTCAGTCGAAAAATTACAAGAGGCCATCAAAAGGTATGGTGCAAGGAAATATCAGTGGAAGTTTGTCAAAACTTGATTAAATCCATGCCAAAACGTCTAGAACAAGTCATCCAAACCAAAGGACAGATGACAAAATACTAATATAAGGTTAGTATACATTTAAACATTGTTTTTTATGTAAAAATACAAATTTCAAGGGTGATCGGATACTTTTCGCGGGCACTGTATATATATATATATACACACCCACACACATATATAATATATATATATATATATATATATATATATATATATATATATTATATATATATATACACACACACATATATATATATATATATATATATATACACACACACATTTTATACATACATATACAACACACATTTTATACATACATATACACACACACATTTTATACATACATATACACACACACATTTTATACATACATATACACACACACATTTTTATATATATATATATATATACTTTTATACAAGAAACCGAGCAAAGCATTAATTTGAAATGCAAAATTTAGATATTCGCGTTATATATACCTCCTACATACAAATTATCTTTATATATAAACCTTCATGTCATACTGATTAAAATAATAAAGAGGCCATAATTTAAATGTCTACCCCGGGCATTACCCATAATTCGCTCGTTAAACGAGATCGCGATAGAGTATTGCCGAATGCTAGACGCTTGGTCGCGTTCTTGGCAATAATGTTCACGTAATCGCCCTTAGAAGACAATAAGTGATGCGGACGATGACGACGATAGCGAGTAGAAAGAGAGAGACCGTGGGGGTGAGGGGGTTGGGGGCCTCTTTATAAGCTGAGGGGAACCTCCTACTCCTCAAATGTCTGACCCATAAATACAGGCTAGCTAGCTAGCTAGCTAGCATTTCCGCATCTAAAAATACAGATACACGGCGTACAATTCGTGACAGCTAGCTTAAATTATAAGCCCGACGACACATCGATATTCTCTGTGTATCTCGTACGCTGTGTTTTGTAGTTTAGAAAACGCGTCTCCCTGATTGAAAAGGCAGGTGTGCGCCGCTGTAGCGCCGCTCGCCTCTCGTATACAGCGAGGTGCAATCATAAGCCATGAAACGCGTCTATAATAATTTAATCGAGATAAAAGAGAAAAGATCGTACCCACGAAACAAACGATAAAAATCTTCAAACGAACGACTGTAATTTTCCCCCCTCCCCCGTCCTATTATTGGGAAACTAGTTTAAGAAGAGGAGGGTGTGGGACAAGTTTATTTACCATTTCAACCGAGACGTTAAAATGCCTTAAGGGAAAACGTAAATTGTACGTCTCACTCAAATTCCAAATTTTGAAGTTTGACGATGATGGCGCGAAATTGCGGCCGCGCGGTTGGCAAGCTCTATTAAGTTCTTTTCACATTACTCGCACAACGATCATCTTTGCATTGATAAACAATCGGAGAATGCGTCAAGCTGAAAAAAAAAAGTTCTTAACTTTGCAGACGTAACTTCTTAAATTACTTTAGAGAACTTAATGAACTGAGTATATATATATAATATATATATATATAATATATATATATATATATAACGTGCCAAGTTTTTCATATATATATATATACACACATTATTTTCGTGGTCAGCAGATTTATATAGTTCATTCACACTTGGTAAGCATAATTACCCTACACTGTTTCATAAAAAGAAAAATTGAAGAGAGGAAGGAATTGAAAAATTTGGGGGGATTTCTTTTTTAGCTTCTTTCACACTGAATGTATCAACTATTATTACTATTTAAATCCCCATGTTTACGCATGTATCCTACAGTCGATATCAAACTGGGCCGTAAACGTAGTAGATATGGACCAATGTACAACGACTTTGATAAACAATGGTATATGAAGGAGGTTAATTCAAATTTTATTCGTCGGTTATTTAAAGTTTATAAACAAATAAATTGTAAGCTCCGGTACTCAGCAGATCCTTATATTAAAAAATAATCCTGACCAATTAGTTATATATATATTATCGTCATCTAAAAATAACACGCTGAATAAATGCAAGATTCCAAACATATAGGCCAACGTGTAACTCTCACTAAATGCGTACGTACATGTATACATGCTGACAACCCGCACGGAGGCGTAATAATTTAATGTTAAGTACATACAATAACGTACACTATAACTAATAATAGTGGCAGACACAGTACATAGGAATGAAAACGAAATGATGTTACTTCGCATTTGTAAACTACTAAAAGCAAAAAGACATTCTTCTCAAGGTCTTACGTGGGAGGTGGGTGTAAATGTAGCTTCTTCCTCCCTCCTATTCGATAAGACGAATGCCAGGAAAACGCTTTTGAGGGACGAGACATCAGAACTCGGTAAGAATTCAAAACGCGATGCAACCGCGACGAATTGAGACAAGATAAAACGGAGAAATTCAAAAGCAGAAAGCGGCACAATGAGGTATGACAAAAGTACACTTGTGAAACGGTTGGTAGGCGATGTTAATCGAAGTACTGAGGAGAGGTTGAATGTTCTTACCCCGACCCTTTTGGCAAACATATCCCAAACACCCTGGTACCCAAGGCCTTGGTATTTGGGTATTGATAGAAGCAAGTCGATAATGAATTCGAAAGCCTTCCACAAAGAAACTATTGGGATGATACCACAACAGTGCTCCCAGTATTAGAACCTGATACCAGTTCTAAATAAAAGCAGTGGCCTAACAAGCTACCAGCATAGTTCATCCAAACAAAGATATTTGACAATATGAATGATGAAAGCAATTCAAAGAAATGTAAACACCGCACAGACAAGGCCAATCTTTTAATCATCGTGAAAAGTATACAGCATCATTAACTTGTTTGTATGCACTCCATAAACAGTCGAAGCACAACCAAATCAGGCACTTGCAAAAAGCCGTGTGTCCTATTTACTGTTACTGATAGGGTTGCCAGATTTTTTGGTGGACTGACCGGGACAATAAAATTTTTTTATTTCGATTTCAATATATTGATGCGTAATTCACATATATTCATATAAAATTTGTACATAATAATTTTTATTAAAACAAAATCAATTTCTCAACATAAATTCAAATGAATAAACATTTTCTTTCAAACAAACAAAAAAATAAAGTACTTTTTTTTCCAACAAATAACTAAAAATAAATAAGAAACATCTACTTGTACTTTCCATTGGGTTTAGCATCCTTTTCTTGTGAAACCGGGAATTCGATTGTCCCGAAGGGTCTTTCTGGGACGCCGAGACAAGAGGCCAAAAACTGGGACATCTGGCAACCCTATATTTACACTCCCAAAAATACTGTCCAAGATTTTGAGTTAATTTAATATAATTACCAAATCTTAGCATAAAAATTCATTTCATCCATACAAAAGTTGAGTCGCAGTGCCCTCCCCATGTGAGCAATATAAATTACAAATTTCGTTCAACAGTACTAATTAAGAAGTCTATGAGGTTGAACACGCTTTTGAAATGGCTGGTAATTTCGGATTAGAGCCAAGATTTATTAATTAAGTAATGTCCTTTTTACAGTTGTAATAACGTACAAATTAGAGTATACAAGAACAATAACTTTTCATTACTTTCCGAGAGATAAAAAGTGTGTAGAGCATGGCAATTGTAAATACTAAATGCAAGTTGTAGATTATCATACATTTATTTCAGTATGACAGTTCATGAATGAGATAAGGAGACTTGGTATTATAACAGACTAGTCCCAACCCATTTATTTCCAAAACTGAACTGGAAGTCATTCTTTAACTGACAGAACATGGCAACACAAATTTGTGATGTCAAATGTAAACACACAGTTACACTCACTCTTCAAGGGCTTAGCCATTGGTCTGGATTCCCAGTATAGCCTGTATAGGGTAGCAGGGTGCTTACCTGGGTCCCATTATAAATCCAGCCCACAACAAGATTGAATAAGGCCTAGACTATGGCTTAGGTTTAAGCCTGCCACAACAATGTTAGCCTAGGCCAATATAGGCCCAAGATTGCAATGACTGAAGGCCAATTCTTTACTTAATCTTATAAATGTATAAATGTGCAAATTTAATCTAGCATCGCTTTCTAACATCAATAAAATCTATTTTCTTTTATTTCTAAATAAATAATACAATGAATTCTTGAAATACCTTTGATTCTGCAGATAAACTGCAATGAGTTTTCTCTAGTCACCTTCCAGAGCTGGCATGGCAAAACTAGAGTCTAGTTTGTTTTTGCAAAAGGAACATGCAACTTGAATTGACTTGAATCAGACCAAAAAAGTATTTCATTCAACACTTTAAAGACTAAAGAATCAAGATTTAAATCCTACAAGTCACAAAGTCACTGGTGGGTCATTGTTCCAAACTCCAGCTGGGTCTGCAGTATGTTTTCCTGCCCATCATGTAATAAATTTAACTTCTTGATACAATATGAAGACCTCAATATTAATCAGTCCAAAATCCCCAAAGAATGTTATGGTTGTGTAATTTATTCTCCGAGAAAAAGAGAATTAGTTTCTCCAGTTCATCCAATTTCCAGCAGCACTTTTTTGTTTTTAATGACTCTGCATCTAATCTAATTTTTCACCCAGTTGTATACCTATAGATGGTACACCCTATGTTACACAAGCCACAGTGATCAGTCTGAAAATAATAATCTCAGTCCAGTGATGAGGTAGGCATAAGTTCAAATTGCAGTATTCCTTTTAAGTAGTGATCCTTTACATTGTTCACTGAAATATAATCATGGATATTCCTGAGCCCAACAATATTCTTGTTTAAAAATGAGGAAGGCCACACTCCAGTAAAACACACAGCAAGGTTTCAAACCCTAAAAGGTCAAAAAGCATATTTCCAAAGAATGATTAGCACTACTAACAGAAATCAGAAAATTAATTCTAGGATGGCCAGACATCCAGAATTAAACTGGGCAGCCCTGTTTTTCATGATGGAAAAAAGTGAAAAATGAAGAAAAATTAGATTTGATCAAATAAACAAGTCAAAATATTATTTTATTATAAAATTGCAGTTCAAACTGCAAGTTACTGAAGTAACTTTTAAAAACATATTTACACCAATTGAAAATTTTCATGTGTACTTTTTTAATGTTTGCATAATGGCTACCATACGTAGTCAGTTCCAAGAAGGGTGTTAGGCCCATGGGCGTCAATTGCAGGGTGACGCAGGGGACCTACCAGTTGTCTCCCCCACTTTCGTGGATGAATTGCTATAAATGCTAACTATTAATGGCACCTAATAAGATTATGTCATATTATATGCATATGCAAATGTACTAGCAATATTATAAATTATTGTCATGAACACCAGTGTATATTTATCACAGAATTTAGCAGTCATTTGTTTTATATTTCGCAAACATATTTTGTTATCAGTTTATGTACACTGACCTCTGTTGTCTACAGGTAATAAAAGATTTATTTCGGTTAAACATGTGTGTGATATGTTACATGAAATGTTAAACATTATAAATAGTTTGTATTGCATTTCTTATTTCTGCAAAAAAAATTTTAAATAAATAAAGATATAAAATGATTAAATACAACTGAGTTTTTTTCAACATGCTGAGAAAAATACAAAAAACAGGCAAATGGTAAATTACAACATCACTATATTCCACAAACAGCTACTCAAGAGTATTGTTTGATTTGCTGTTTGAAGGCAAAGTTTTACTCTTTACAGTTTTACTCTTTCTAAGCCGGTAATATAAGGCAAACTCACATATTGTTTTTGGTTAACTGAAGGTTCCCGAGGGGCATAAAAATATTTTCTGGCTTTAAAATACGCCTTTCTGATAAACCACTCAGGATATTTTAAATCCTTAAAAATGTTCCAAATCTTTGAATTTTCCAGGTCCAGCAAATGTGGGCTACAAATCCTGAGTGCTCTTAGAAACATGGAAGAAATAATTGAGCTTTTAACCCCTTCATCATGATATGAAAAATAATGAATGTACAAATTACAATGAGTAGGTTTTCTATAGACTGTGAAATTGGGCTTTCCACTTTCGTTAATAACCAAAACATCTAGAAAAGGTAATTGTTTGTTGTTCTCCCATTCATATTTAAATTTAGTGGAGGGAACAAGATTATTTAATGACTGAAAGAAAGTGTCAAAGTTGTTCCAGTGGTCAGGCCAAAATGAGAAAATATCATCTACATAATGAAACCAAATTAGATTCCTGGGACATATTGTTTGCAACAATTCCGACTCATAATATTCCATGTATAATGTACTCAGTATTGGGGATAAAGGGGACCCCATTCCCATACCAAAATGTTGCAAATAAAATTCTTCACCGAAGGACAAGGCATTATTAGTGACACAGAGTTTTATCAGTTCTAAAAATACAGATGTGGGCATGCCTAGTTCTACGTTACATGTTGGCAATTTTCTATCTAAAAAACTAAGTACATCATCAATGGGAACTTTCGTAAATAATTATCCCCATTAGTTGGTAAATTTTCAGGCTCACACATCACTAATTCCTGTGACTTTATTAACAAAGTTATGTCCTTAGATTTAAAACGGGGAAGAATGATCAGTTTTGACGTTGAGTCCTTGTTTACGAAAGTTCCCATTGATGATGTACTTAGTTTTTTAGATAGAAAATTGCCAACATGTAACGTAGAACTAGGCATGCCCACAGTACTTATTGCATAATGATTTACTTGTGTGTTTCCTAACATATAGTATAGTCTCCCGTATACTTAATACTATTTTCTTATAATGAGTATGGGTGAAAGAAAATGTATCACCATACTTTTGATGGAGGGCTTTAACAAAAGTCAGCCTTGCTGGTAGAAAATTACAGACATTTTCTGACAACTAGGCAGTTGGTCAATTTTTTTCCTGAAAAAAGGCCTTGAAAATAGGGGTCTCTTATACAAAGGTGTGACTTATACACCGAAAAATACGGTAAGTAGAGTTGTCATTATTTTATTATTATAATATAAGCTGAGTAAAGATAAAAAGTTATATTAATTTATTTTGTAAATTATAAACACTTTCTTGAGAATAAAGAAATTGAAAAGTGAAAGAATTTGAATATTTGAAGCTTTTGAATTAAAGAACTTTATTTTAAGATTAATTTTAAACTAAATTTTGAAGAATATTAGAAAGGAGGGTTTTATTTATTTCCACACAGTTCCAAGGATAATGTTATCAGAGTTGACAAAATTAGGCAAAAAACACCATTTAATATCTCAATTGATACTCTACAAAGCCAAAACTTTGTTACCAGAAAAAGCTTTAAAATTATCACATTCCATCCATTTTTGTATTTAAGACGAATATTTTCACTCCAACATTTATTAGAGGCAAGAATGACTAAAATTCTAAACTAGCCATAATAGTGCAGTGTATTGGTTTAACTGAAACCAGGTAAATATTCAGTTTTGGGAGCATCAGTTTTTTGGATACCTGACTGGCCAAAAGTTGGTCACATGGGACATAACTACGTAACCTACTATAACTAGTGATGGGACAATACCAAAATTTTTAACGATTCCGATTCCGATACCACTAAAAAGTCTCGATTCCGATACTTCTCGATTCCGATTCTCAATATTTTTAAATATAATTCTATACTTGTTTTTCTGGAAATTGTCATATTTTACTCTGGTAAGATTAACTATTTACATTATGAGTATGGTAATATAAATTATAATAGATTGGTTTAAAAATAAAAATCAACTGTAAGTTGTAACAATTCATTTTAATCTTCTTGATTACACATCATGGATATACATGTTTTAATGTATAGCTACAATACAATAAAAATAAAATTTGTTATCCTCTTTCATTTAAATTTTAAAGTTTACATTGCAAAACTGGTTCAATTAAAAGTTAAAGAATCGTTTTAAGAATTGGAAATCATGGTACAATTCTCTCGATCCCGATTCCAATTCCTGAAAAATGCTCGATTCTTCCGATTCTTGATTCCGATTCCGATTAATCGTCCCATTACTAACTATAACCTAACCCAAACATAAAACTCTGATTGGTTTGATGGATGACAGGCAGATCACCAAAATCTGAAGTCCCCAAACTGAATATATGGGAAAACCACTATCCAAACAGAATTCAAAGTCAGTCAGTGATGTTTCTCCCACACAGATGATGCAGCTCTGATGTAATGACAGCATAGATTTTCTTCAGTTACAAAGCTGTTGCACATACATCATTCAGTTATATATACATGCAGAACCACTGAGAGGGTGGGGAAGCCAGGTTAAATCCACAGGGCCCAGAAGAGAGGGGGGGGGGGATAAAATCTAAAAATATTAATAAAGCAATTGATTAAATAATGGAGAAGAAATATAATTAATGAACATTAGGGCATCCCATTTTTCACCAACTTTTTTCCCTGGGTCCAACCTCCTAATATCATTATGCCTGTCACTCGAAGTAAGAAAATAGTAATTATTTTCCATTTCATGAAAATTTTGGACCCCTTAGGCCTACAAAACCAATTTTCCCTTTACTTTATAAAATATTTTCAATTTTCAGAAGTCTTTTGGTTATAAATTTCTTGTATTTTATTATAACCTCAGACTATGTACATTTTTGGATAGAAAATTAAAATAGCTATCGATTGATACCTAATTTAACATGCTTTTTTCCCAAAATAGAAAATTAAAACACAAATATTCATTTTTTAACATTTTCTTGTCCATTTCTAACCCTAAATCAGTACCTATAAAACTATATATATATCAAAATCCTCATGCAAAAGAAAAAATATTGTACAGAATCCTATTATTTCAAATATGTCAGATCGTCTTAACCTTTCTGTTCATTGAAGAAGAGGGTTTGCTGCTGTTATTGCAAGTCAGTGCAATAAAGACCTGAGCAATATCACTATCAAATTGAACAATACACAGACAAGGGATAAAAAGCATAACTGAAACAGCCAAAATGGTCAAAAAAAAGTTCATACCCACTTAACATTGTGCTCTACACTGGGATGGAAAGCTCATTTCTGATAACAGTGGGGAAATGGGAGAAAGGCTAGCAATAATTGTGTCAGGGATCCCTTCAGCACCTGAGGGAAAAGTTCTTGCTATACCAACTATTCTGGATTCCTCGTAAAATGCAAGCAAATGCCGCATTTAATGCTGCAAAAGATTGGAACTTGAACCAAAACATTTGTGCACTGGTTTTTGATACAACAGCATCTAATACAAGGTCGATAAATGAAGCCTGCATCATTTTAGAAGAGCTCCTAGAAAGGAAGGTAATGTGGCTTGCATGTAGGTATCACATTTATGAAAGTCTTGGCCACTGCATTTACTCAAATATTTGGCACTACCACAGGCCCAGAAAATGTTATTTAAACAGTTTCAAGATAAATGGAAGACATTAGATGTCACAAAACTTACACAACTTTGAAAATTACAAATAGACATGAAATCAAAGATGCAATGAGTAGCCCAAGTTTTGAAGATGTTAAGCGACAGATACCAGAAACATTTCTCAGGAATGATCATAGAGAATGCGCAGAAGTTGTTCTCCAAATTCTTGGACATATACAGTAGTACCTAATGGAGTTCATTGGCTCCATCCAGGAGCAATTCATAATGCTCACTGGATGGCAGCTATTCTCTATTCTGCTAAAATGCTGGCATTCAGCAAACAAATGGATTATTCTGAAGAATATGTGAAACACTTAGAGGAGTTCTGCTTATTCCCTGCTTTATATACAGGGTGTCCCACAAGTCCTGCATCATAGGAAAAATAATAAAAAAAGGCAAAACAAAAGCTTTTATTTAGAGAACGTGCTCAATATGTCCACTTTGTTTTCAATACACAAATTCAGACGTGATACCCAGTCAGCAAGCACACGGTGAATGATGTCAGGAGTAATGGTGTTACATGCCCCAATAATGCACTGCCGCAAATGTTCAACACTCCTAATTTTCTCTGCGTATGCCAGTGCTTTCAAGTGGCCCTAGAGATAAAAATCTAGTGGCGTGAGATCCAGGCTTCTAGCTGGCCATTCCACAGGCCCTCGACGTCCTATCCAATGACTAGGGAATTGTTGGTGCAGGTATTCCATTACTTGGGTGGTGTAATGTGCAGGAGCACCATCTTGCTGGAACCATGTTGGGAAATTTTCTTCTTCATTCAAGACACTGGGAAATGCTTCTTCCTTGAGCATACGTAGGTAGGTGCCTCCAGTGACATGTTCATCGAAAAAGAGGAGGCCTATGATGCAATCCTTCCAAATGCCACACCATACCATCACCCAAGATGCAACTTGTTCCTTTGAAGAAGTATACCAGTGAGGGTTGTTTTGAGACCAGTAGCGGGTTTTCTGTCGATTTACCTCGCCATTTCCATGAAAAACAGCCTCATCACTGAACAGAATGGTGGATGGGAAATTGGCATCCCGAGCATAAGAAAAATATGAATTATGGTTTGTAGAAATAGAAAAAATATGAATTTCTCCTATGATGGCCGGACTTATGGGACACCCTGTATATCCAACCATGGCTCAAAGCATCAAAAGTGTCTGATGTAGCAATCAATGATTTGACTTTCTCTAGTGACCTTCACATATATGGTGACACAGTGGACTGAAATGTAGCTCATTGTCTAATCAAGATATTCGAAGGCCATTTTTGGTACCTAAATGAGGAGCTTATTCCATTTTCATTATTTTTTTTACATATATCTGATGAAGAGAAAAGAAACATTGCTACAGAAATTATTACATCACATAGAAATTGTAAAAAAAAGCTTATATGCCCAAAGTGGCAAACCAGTATTTCCTTTAATCAATAAATCAACCAAAATTAGCTTCCCTAGCTGCACCAAAATCTTGGTTTTTCTTTGATGTTCTATATAGGAATGGAAAATGGTTAAATAAACCTGTTAAAACATGGAAAGAGGAGAGAGATTTTATTCACATCTCCAATTTTGTACAGTGTTAAGGTTGTTAATGATGTGGCTGAGCGTGGAGTACAATTAATTGAAGATTTCATAAACTGCATCACAACAGATGAAGAACAAATACAACTCCTGCAAATTGTGGAATATCAAAGACGTTTGTTGCCATCTTTTAAGGAGAGTTCCTTAGTTCAACTGCTAAAATAGCTTCAATCATTATCAGTATTCACATTTTATTTCATACATTCATTTGCTTTACTAAGTAATTTTTCTGTTCAAGGTACTGTATGTTTGTTGAATAAAAAACACGATGGGGCTCAAGAGTTGGCATGAAATGTTCAATCTCTTGAGTTGTCCCACCTTGGAAATATTGAGAGTCTCAAATATATTCCAAGGCCCATTGCCACAAAGCTGCATTGGGATGATGCTTCACAGGTGGCAGTAACACCTATTCTCTAAATCCCATTTAAGACAAAATGTAGAAGAAAATGTTAAAAAAAATAGACATTTTTGCCTTTTAATTTTCTATTTTAGTACAAAAGCATAGTACATTAGGTATCAATTGATAGCTATTTTAATTTTCTATCCAAAAATGTACATCGAATGAGGTTATAATAAAAGGCAAGAAATATATAACTGAAAGACTTCTAAAAATTAACAATTTTTGATGAAGGAAAGGGGAAAATTGGTTTTGTAGGCCTACAGGGTCCAAAATTTTCATGAAATAGAAAATAATTGCTATTTTCTTACTTAGAGTGACAGGCATAATATTAGGAGGTTGGACCCAGGAAAAGAAGAAGTTGGTCAAAAATGGGACCCTAATGAACATACATTTATAGAGATTATCATACTGTACATTTTGAATAGTGATGGACATATAATCAGTTTGCTTGTTAAGTACACAAAAAACATTCATAATAAAATACTGAGTAAACAGGGGGGCCCATGTCAGCTCTCACTAGCCCTGTATATATATATATACGGTATAGGCTATTCCTATATAGTAACACGAGAGAGTTCATGTCAAGATGATTATCTCAATATTAAACAACTTGTATAAATGCTTGGAGTACGAGTATGAACTGCTTGCATATTTACAATTTATGAATAGTGAAAAGTGATTTAAATTGTGGGAAGTGCTGAACTAACTAAAATACACAACAATGGTAAAAAAATTGGTTTTTGAGCTATTTGGCATGGGTGTTGTAAACCTATAATCAAGACAACCTAGCACAGTGTAGGCCTAAGTACCCAATTAGTCAAAACTACAGAATTATTTAGGTCTTAATAATGTATTCAATATTAAATACTCTTAATAGTTTCCTAAGTACTAGACAAAATTAAGAATAGTAACAGGAAGCATTACACACAGTGCAGAGAAGCTAGCTTGTGAGACTAGATAGACTTTTGACTACTTGGGTATCTGGGCCTACACTATGCTATGTCAACTGTCCTAATTATATAGTAGTTATACAAGTCTGAAGCACTTCTAGAAGGGGTATATAACTCCTCTGTACACTCCATAGTGATAAAGATGTATTTCTTTCAGAACTATTGAGAATAAGATTAGGAAACCCTTGTGGTGGAACAGAGAAAGTTAAAATGATTAAAAATAAGACAAGAGCATTCAGGGAATTTAAAAGCAGTAACAGCCTTATGAACTTGGATAACACTGTACAACAAATTTTCAGTTCAGAAAAAAATACGGGAATAGCATTCAGTCATTCTTAATATTTTGAGTGTGATGATTCCAAATCTGAAAATAGTTTTTTTCTATCATCACGTTTTTTTGTAATGACTGCTTAAAATCTTCATACCAAAAAATAAAAATATACTGATAAACAGATAGGCTTTATCATATGGAACAGTTTAATTATTGCTATACTTCAACATATATGCACAAAATTAACATAAAACTCTTGTATTATACTGTTTTCAACTCATTATTTCTATTTATGCTGGCATTTGTGTGATACTTCTGGTTGGTCACAAAAATTGTTCTTCATTGTGAAATATTCCTGCAAATCCAAGGAGTGCTTTCAGAATGCTATAATTCATATCTTCTGCCAGCAGATTCCATTCTTGTAAACGTGAGGCCAGCAGTTCACTTTGTTGCTTGGTAAGTATTAAATCACGGACCAAATCATTGAGTTCAGGCTGCGTGATGAGATGATGTTCTTTCTTGGACTCAACTTGAGCTTCATAGCATTTGCCATCTGATTCCAATTTGTCAGAGTGTGTGTTATCAGTCAGCATTTCAGCTGGAGGATGAGGGATGGGTATATCTGTAGAATGTTCCACAGGACACATAGCAGAACAAAGACTTGGGTAGACTATAGCCTTTTCCCCTTTTCTGTTGCAACCTGTAATGTGAGACAATAGACATTGATGACTACTTAAGATAGTATAATTGTGTAGTACATTATGCAGAGCAGGATATGCTAAAATGTGCTAAAAACACCAAATTTGACGTATATTCAGAAAAATAAAAGATTCAAACCTGTGATGTTCATTAAGTAGAAATAGCAATCAATTGAATGGTCCAGCGGCTCTCTCCATACCATTGGGACACCGAATCCCAGACCAGGACCAGTGCCTTTGAACCATGCAGATAATGAGCTTGTACATCTCACACAGCAGATATGAGGCGCCCAGTGCTTGTCCTGATCACCAACTTTGCATGCGAAGTATAATTCATAAAGCTTTTTCACATGAGAAGTCAACTTCCTTTTATACTGTTTTAACGTTAATGTCCCACAAATATAACAAAAACTGTCTGGCAAATTTTTGCACTCTCTAGTCATTGTAGCATAACATCAATAAAAACTGTAAAATAAGAAAATGATAGATCAATTTGCAATTTCACACAATATAGATGTTGTTGGTGAAATATACATAATTTGATAGCTGTTATTCAATATTACTCACTTATAGTGCCGATTTATGATAAAACATGGCTGACAATTTTGTTTTAAATGATTAATGAAAGAAATTTTTCATAAAATCAAAGTGGAAACACAGAGCTGAACACCACCACCACAGCATATGCATGACTGAACAAAATGTAAAAGATGCGTTCAGAGAACCAGTGGTTCTCAAAATAATACAATGAAATAGGGTCATTTTCATAAAATCGGCAGGTGATACAAATAAATGAGTGTTATTTTCGCAATCTACGCATATAATTAACCATAAAAATGACGATCTCATTTCCATTTTTTTTTCACTGTTGTACAGTGTAATTATAGGCAGTTAAGAAATAAATTGAATAGTATGATTAGACACAGCAAACACATAGTGAAATAAATTTAGCTAGAAATAGCAATAAAGATCCAAATAATCTTTTAGTTTTTATAAGTACAGTACAGTAACCTCACAGTGTGTCATGGTTTGAAAAGTCTCTCAGTTTATAATACAATACCATACTATGCAAGTTCACGAAGTATTGCAGATGTCCCATCCCATAAAGCATTGCTGATTTTTTGAATGGCCACTGAAAATTCCATGCAGTGTATGAGGACTGTTTTAGCATCATAATTAGTGATGTACCTATTCCAAAATTTAGCTGATGCCAATGCTGATTATTTGCCTAGATTTTTTAAAAATTCCCTTCATAAATTTTACTAATCTATTTTAATTTTCATATTCTTACATTTCAAATTTGTTTAAATGCTTTTCCTTAGCTCACTCCACAATATATGGTATTAGAATTTGTTACTCATATACAGTACCATAGCTAAAGTAGTAATAGAGTTTCATTACTCAGTAAAATGATGAGAGTTTTATTTCAGTTTCATAAATTGAATACGGTATTAATATTTGAAGTAATTGGTTTTCCTTATGTTATAGGTATTTTCTTTCTTCAGCAATGTAAACAACAAAATTTTTCATTAAAATTTCAAGGGCCTGGTGGCCTATTTGAATAAAAAAAAAATGGATATACAATTTGGGTTCATAAAATTATTAAAATAAAGTCAACATAAGCTGGTTTAATATAAAAATTATAAAGTACAGGTGAATAAAAATTACTATTATTAATAGAGAGTAGGAGATTATAATAGTTCATAGTATTTATTAAGCTTTGGGGTTTTTTGTGAATGTAAAATATATTTTATACAATTACACTTTGAAATCAATCTAAATTATCCATAAATAGTGTGGTTTATATGTTCAATTTTCTACAAATATAGATTTTGTTTTGCAGCTAATGAATTTTTTAAAATTTCAAAGAACTAGTAAAAGTGGCTAAATTTGGCCAATGCCAATGCCCAATAAAATGGCTGATTCTGCCAATGCTGATTAACTGGTAAACCGCTAAACATGATCTAACTCAGGGGCCTTCAACCTGGGTGGTAGCACCCACTAGTGGGCGAATTGTGATTTTAGGTGGGTGGTAGAAAATTTTCATGAAAACTGTAATTAGATTCACTTAAGGGTGTGGTAAATATGAACATTTAGACTTCAAAAGACCCGATCTAAATCGACGAAAAATATAGCACTAAGATCACACACACGTATGCGCGCACAAACACAATCGTTTTCTTCTACATCTATTCTACAATAAAAGAAAATTGAATTGATTGTTATCAATCAAAGATGATCTCACAGCTAGTGACTTGGAAAAATATAGTAGTCATCTTGATGCACTAAAAATTGACACGGAAAATCACATTCAAGACATTATCAACCTTAAAGTCGATGCGTGGATGGAGACTCCTTTTATTATAAATGTATGTGATGTTGAGGTTACCTGTCAAGAGGAATTATTGCAATTAAAATATGACAATGAGTGCAAAGCAAATTTCAAAGAAGGTGGGTACCTACAACTTTGGCAGAACAAAAAAATACCCAAGCTGTATCCACATTTATGGAATAAGATTTCCACTCTACTAGTAGCTTTCCCTACCTCATATCTGGTTGAATCAGGATTCAGTGTAGTGAACCACATTCTTATCAAAGAGAAATCATTTGAATATAGCAGAGAGAGGAGATCTTCGTTTGTTTCTTACTAAAATAAAACCAAACTTAAAGTTTTAATTAGCAAGCATCAACCACAAGGCTCTCATTAAAGGTAATTAAACATTTATTTTCTTTTTCTTTATTAATTATGATGATTTATTTTTTTTGCCCTAAGGTGGGCAATAAGTTTTTTTAATTCTCAAAAAAACAAAAAGTGGGTGGTAAGCTAAAAAAGGTTGAAGGCCCCTGATCTAACTGCAGTGAGTCAAAAATCATTGACTTTCTCAGCCTTTAGAGGTGTGAATAATA
Organism: Bathynomus jamesi; assembly: GCA_023014485.1. Classification (NCBI taxonomy): domain Eukaryota; kingdom Metazoa; phylum Arthropoda; class Malacostraca; order Isopoda; family Cirolanidae; genus Bathynomus; species Bathynomus jamesi. Next base: position 1,586,812 of record JAJOZX010000234.1, read on the forward strand.
TATATTATTGTATAATAATGATTATAATTTACATATACCGGTAGTGCTTTTGTGTGTTTAATACACTTAATTTAGTGGACTTCGGATTTGATTATTATGACTGACTTGATGTTTGATAGGACTGGTATTTATAACATGGAATGTATAACAGCACTGTGGCAGTCTATCACTCCACAAGGTTACTGTACAATAATAAAAACATAAGATCAGCCTAATAGAACATGATGATAGGATATTTGAAACTTATTAGGATAATGATGGCATTTTTAATGTTTATTTTAGCTCTGTTCTTATTGAAGAAAGTTTAAATAATTTTTATTTTAATTCCTTAGATTCTGTACACTCAGGCATTCTTCATAAATTTCATGTAAGGAAGGATGATGTTTGGCAAGTGATATATACATACAGGGTGTCCACAATGTCATCACCCCAATAAAATACCGATTTTCATTTTTTTTCACCCATATTTATCACTTAGATGGCTTGCCAGTTCTTGGTTTATCTTTTAGTTCCTGTTGTGAACAGTTTCTTTTCCCACTTCAACAGAGTCCTTTTTGGAGGAGCTGCATGACTGAATCAGTCCTAGGAGTCTACACAAACTTTTTCAATAGTTTTGCCATTATGTGATCACTCATGGACCCAGGTAGAGTACTGACCAATATGCATTGTTCAATCATATAGTTGCTGCTACACACATTCCAAATGGGTCTGAAAGAAAAATGAAAATCAGTTAGTAGCTATTTTACTGGGGTTACTCGCTTTATGGGGGGTTTGAATAACAGTTCAGGATCAACCTGGTCAACCCCTCTGCAGCATCTCACTCCATTTGCGGGATTTGGTGAGGAAGGAATTGCCTTCCAATCTCCTACTGCCATTGTAGCTAGCCATGCATAGTGTTTAGGGACTTTGCACAAGAATCTGTCCAGCTGGTTCTTGAAATTTATTGAGGTTGGTGTGGTGGAGGTTCTTCACTTCTTTTGGCAGTGCTTGGGGCCTCATATTCTGAGGGTATTTCCATCCTCATTTTCATGATCCCCTGTACCACTACAGCTGGGACAGTACAAAATCTGCCTTTTCTCTCATTCCATTTTGTTTAAATAGTGGCTTGGGAATACTCTCTTTACATTTCTTCAGAAATGTGGCACTCTGTGTGTCTGGCCCTGGTGCCAAATTGTCTCGCATCTGTGATAGAGCCTTAATTACATCTCCTTCCAAGAACTCTAAGTCTATTAATAGGTTTGTGCCAGAATTTGTTCTTGGCTAATTTGGATCAGTGTCAAAAAATTCATTTGGGTTTTCTACTTTCTTCTTGGACTTTGGGTTATTGAACACAAAGCTAAATTGTTCCTTAACCCCTTCAATAGTGACATATGTGCACATGTCTGATTAGTGCATTATGACAACATACATGCATATGCCCAAAACTTAAAGAAGGCGGCTAAATTATACGACATTTCTACTTTTAGTTATAAATATTTAAGTTTTGGAAATATGCACATATGGCATCATATATTGGAGTGCACTAATCAGACATAGGCACATATGTTGCCATATTGAAGGGGTTAAGCAGTTCACTCATTTTTTCTGGGTCATTTGTGTATTCAGCCTCCCCATCTATCAATGGACCAATACTCTCTTCACACTGCATTTTTCTTTTCACAAATGAGAAGTATTTTGGGTTGAATGCACAGTTTGGTTAATTGAATGCCCCTGACAATTGGTTAGGTTGTCATGATATTTTTGTTAAACTTGCAAAAATATGACCCAGCTATGTAAACTGTTTATTATTTGACCAGGTACCATGGCTACCAAGCTCCTATGTTAAATAGCTTGATAGCTCATCTATGGTAAGCTCTTACATTAAATAGCCAGTAGCCCAGCTCCATAAACACTCCAAACTTATCTATTTGACTGGGTAGCCCAGCTAGACAAGCTCCAGGGGTTGAAATTAACACCCTACCCACCCACCAATGGCAGGTAGATTTTGGGTCAGGCAGGTACAAATTCTAAGTTATATGCCCAGTTGGCAGGTAGATTTTGAAGTGATTATAATAAGTCCTCAACTTACACTGTTAATTCATTCTGAAGGTTGCCATGCAAGTTGAAAGCTGTGCAAGTTCAACACTGCTTACTTACTTACTTACTTCTTACTTCGTAGCCCCCGGGTTCTCTTATGCGAACCTGGCGGCACTCAGGTATCCCGCTACCACCGTGGGACAGGTCCATAGGTCTCGTAGAGAGGTAATGTTGGAGTTGTGTCTTTGTTGAGAGAGAGTGTGGCAGTGTAAGAGTAGGTGTTCTGTGTCCTCAGGGTGGAGGTAGCATTTTTGACAGGTGGAGGTGTCAGGTAGGTGGAGTCTGTGTCTGTATTGTTGGAGGGAGGGGTGGTGGCCTGAACGGAGCCTGGCAAGAGTAACTCTTGTTTTCCTTGGGAGGGTTTGTTCGCTCTGATGGACTACAGGGGGAGTATCGTGAAGGACAGTGTTGTGTGGTTGGTCGAGTAGGTATTTCTGGGTAAATTCTGTGTGGAGATGTTTAATGGGGTTGATGTTTAGGGGAGGAGGGGGGATATTGTTCAGTAGCTGCGAATAGTGAGCAGCAGGAGTACATTTTTTATTGTAGGGTGGGGGATTGTGTAATGTGAGATGGTGACAGGGGTGGTCTGGGGCCAGTGCTCTGGAGAAGAATTGAGTCCCTGTCATGTTCATGTGGTGTTCGATGGGGAGTATTTTCGTATCTGCATGTAGATGTGGGATGGGTGTGGTTCAGAGGCAGCCAGTAATGCTTCTGAGACCTCTGTTTTGTGTGGTCTATCTTTTTCTGGTTTGTGTGGGAGATGGACGGGGACCAGGCGGGGGCAGCGTAAGTTAGGGTAGTACATACAAACTGTTTGTATAGGATACTAAGGGATTCCTTCTGCTGACCGAATGTTGTGGAGGTGAGTGTTCTGAGAGCGTTGAGTTTTTTTGTTGCTTTGGAGCAAATGTTTGATATGTGAGGGGAAAAGGACGTGTGTGTGTCTAGGGTGAGGCCGAGGATTGTTGGGGTTTTGTTTAGAGGTAGGGGATGTCCCATGAGGGTGACTCTCGGGTGTGCTTGGGATTCGTGGTGGTCTGAGGTTAGGAGGGTGATGGAGGATTTTTGAGGGATGCTGACATCCTATTATTAGTCAGCCAGAGTTCCAGATTGGTAATGTACTGCTGGATCAGGCGTGTGGCGGTGTTACGGTTATGGTGTTGTGCTGTTATGGTCAGGTCATCTGCATAGGAGGAAACGTGGACATGGGGGGAGAGAGGTGTGGGAGGTGGGAGGTCGTGCATGAAAAGGTTGAAGAGGATTGGAGAGAGTATGGAGCCCTGTGGGATGCCATTGTATAGTCTGTAGGTTTTGGATGAGTGTTGTTTGTGTATGACTTTGCCAAGTCGGCCTGCAATGAGATTAGTAAGCCATTTCTTGTCATTGGTGGGGATGTCGAGATCAATAATCTTTTGTGCAAGAATGTGGCGTGGGACAGCGTGAAAGCTTTGTTGATGTCGATGGCAACAAGGACTGTGCGGGCAGGGGGTGATTGTTGGTTGAAGCCATCTAAGATGTGTTGGGTTAGGTTTGTAAGAAGCGTTGTGGTGGAGTGGGCGGACCTGAAGCCGTGTTGGGTTTGTGAAAATGTAATGTGTGGTTGTATGCGTCTTAATATCAGTTTTTCGAGGACTTTGGAAATGGTTGAGAGAAGGGAGATTGGCCGGTATGAAGCAGGTAGGTTGGGGGGTTTATTGGGTTTCAGTATCGGGATGATGTGTGCCAGCTTCCAGGTAGAGGGTATGACATTGTGAAGCCAGAGTAATTGAATATGTTTGTGAGGGCTGCAAGAGCAATTGGACCAAGGTGTTTGAGATGTATGTTTGAAATGTGGTCTGGGCTTTCGGCATGAGAGTTTTTAAGGGATTTTATGGCTGCAGCTGTGCCTTGGGGTGTAAATGGATGTGGTTGTGGGTTGGCCAAGAGTTTCCGTATGTTTTTGAGGATTTTTCTATTATTGGGAACAGTGATTTTGTGGCTAATTTTTGAGTAGTGGTGCATGAGTAGGTTGCAGTGTTTTTGTGGGGATGGAATTTGGTTACGGTTGGAAAGGAGAGCTTCGTGTGTGGGGGGTGGGTTAGTATGTGAAGTGTGGATTTTTTTCAAGGTTTTCCAAAATACATATATTTTGTGACATATATTCATTCATTTCTATGGATAGTTAAAGCTAAAAAAGTAGGTTCTATAAAAACAAAAAGTTAAGAAAATGAAATTTATCCGATACAGTACATACATAAAAATGTAATACTGTACATATTAAGAAAACTAATAATTTATAAGTAATATTTATTGATAAGTGACACCATCTATTGAGCAGCAGTTGAACTAAGGATCGTGCTCACATATGCATTATATCTATGGATCTGTGTAACTCAGACCCATGTAAGTTGGGGACTTACTGTATTAAAAACTACACTACAGTACACTATAAAAAATTAATGCATGTAATTCTTATTTTTAATTAAGAATATACAATTCTCAATTACTTTTTGCTTTGGTTCTGATATTTTTTCATTTTTCTAATCACTTTATTATTCCATATCAGAATAATTGAGATCTACAGATCTACAGAAGCTAAGGCTAACAAAGACACTAAGATACACTCTAAGGTTAGCCTGAGAGAAAGAAGAAAGTAAGAGTTTAAAGAAGAGAATATGGGGTTAAGTAAATAGCAAAACCTATCACTCAGGGTTAAAATTAATTCAGAAAAAGAGAAAGAAGGACACCATCATCATCCACCAGCCACTGCCAACAAGTCAGAAAAATAGTCAAAGAGAATACTTCTAGCTGTTGCAGACCAGTCCTCCACTCCATAGGGAGGTAGAGGATGCAGCCCACTCTGCTGGAAAGGTGTAAAAGATAAAAGAAATTTAAAAAAAAACACATTACAAACCATGCAACACATTCCTAACTCAAACACAATCATACCATGGGTAATTCCAGGACAAATAGACAAATGAAAGTGCCAAATGTACACTCCACCATCTCCAAAATTCATGAAACTTGGTGTGTGAGTTGGTTTTGGTCCAAATTACAAAAATCTGAATTTTTTTGAAAATTGGTCAAGTTGGTCAAATTTTATGGCTTGACCAAATTTTGGCAAAATGAAAAAACCAACAATTTTCAAACGTAAATATCTCAGCTGCTAATTGTGGTAGCGTAATAAGTCTTACATGATAAAATATGTAAAATTAACTGTAGTTTCTAAATATGTATAGTGGACCTAGTTTTAGCCGTTTAAGGTGATAATGATTTAATTGTATGCAACGATTGATTAAGGCAATGACTGACTGATTACTTATTAATGAAAGGCTGGGTTAATAATTTATATTGTTATACAGTATCACTGATTGGAATGAATGGTTATTTGATTAGATCCACCATACTATTGGAAGTGACCGAAATGGCAGCGAGGGTCACCAGCTTCATTTACGCCCAAGCAAATTAATGTTAAGGTTATAAAAGACACCTTATGGGTATTGTAGTTTATTATGAAAATAAAGCCGTTATTTATTCACTGTGATATAACAAAGAATTGACAGTAATTAATCGTTAAGTTTACGTTATGCTTATGACATAGACTTAGCTAATAAGATGAAATGAAATAGCTTGATTGACACGTAATTAATAATGTAATAATCATCGATGGTATGTAAATTGCATGCGACATGGAACATTGAATGGGCCTAATAAATGATATAAGGAATGCACGTGCGTTTGGTACATTGAATGGGAAACGTGACACTGATTAAGTAGGCTAAATGATTGCATGGATGCACTTAGAATAATTGCTGTGGCCTAATAATAATGAATTGAAATGCTTGACAAGTACGCAAATATCATTTATATATAAGACCATTATTTGATGTTAAATGATTACGTCAAGAGAACATTTAGTTAACACATAAATATGAATTGAACATAATAACGGATGATACGCGGAATAACGGTATTGAAATGACACTTGTTTTGGATGACAGGCCTACTGCGTTCTTTCACGAGAGTTAATTGGAATGCTTAATTACACTTGGGGTATAGTCTATCGTTCGGCGGTAAGCTCATGTAGGCTTCACCAGAGTACTTAGAAAAGGATGCACTTATCTTACCGGGACGATGGAAATTCTGTTGAAGAGGAACCTATTACTGTAGGCTCGAGTTGTCGTTGTCCATTAAGCCTCTTGAGATGATGTATGTAGGCTTCGTTTGGAAGCCTGAGGTGATGTTACTTCTCGAGGTGCAGGTGTCAGCCTGGGATGCTGAATATATCTCGAGAAATTTAGAGAAACTTGAAGGCCGTCCCGGCAAACCGCAGGCCCAAAATGATTCCGGTTGGGCCTCGAAGGATTGCTTCTGCAGGTGGTCTGTAGATCTTACGTGAAGACAAATTGTAGGCTCTGAAGAAAGTAGCGGCCGTGGCCCCCGGCCAGGGGGCCGGAAAGCGGTTGGTGGACGTTCGATGGTGAGCGTACGGGTGAGTGAGTGAGAGTGAGTATAAGTGGAAGCTCCTTTTATACCGTAGGCCTGTGACGTAGACTTCACGCCAATTCTTAAGACGCTTTGTCCACACGTCTTTTAGTTGTTAACGGTTTTCGTTCGCTCCCATTGGGAAGAAATAGACACTCCATTGTTTGACTCTTGCCCACGTGTTTTTTTCAAGTTCTTTGATGATAGCGTGGAAGTAAAGGATCTGTCTATTTGTTGGTCTATTTCTTGTCGATCCGCTACATATGTATCATTTTTTTAGGGTAACAAAAATAAAATTATGATTTTTTGGAAAAAACATTTTTTTTTTTTTGCGATTTGGCAGTGAAGATATCATTTTTTGAAAAAAAGACCAAGAATAAAAAATGTTTATTTGATGTATGTACACCATAATAAGTAATAAAAAGTCAGCTTATAGTTTATTATAAGGCTCAAAACTGAGTTTGAAATTAAGTAATAAAATCTTTTTCAGACAACGAAGATTTATTACAGACTTGTTGGTCCAAAAAAAGACAATTTTCAATTCATATAAAAAATACATATGTACAAAGGAGAAAAAATCTTTTAAAATATATGTACAATGTACATTAGGGTTATGACTTTTTAATTTTGTCATAAATATTGTTTCCTGTATCATCAATCGATGAACTTTTGCTTGAAAACAATAAAAAAGAGCCTAATTCTTCAGAATTAAAAAAAAATGTCACCCCGAAAGCAAATATAGTATATTAGTATATTCGAGACAGTGCATTGCACCATTCTAGATTGGTTACCTGATGATTATCATAAATTGTCCAATATCTTGCAACAATACCGAAAAGAACTAAATACTCTGGAAAATCACTGGAACAGAGACCCATCTGCAATAGCTATACCAAGGAGCAACCAATATTTATTATTTTATTAATTTTTTCTTTTTTATTTTGGGGTGAAGTTTTTTCAAAATATATCGAAAAAACTGTTATTTTCATTGTCAGGGGGCAAAAGTTCATCGATTTATGATACAGGAACATGGTTATAAAAATGTCATAACCCTAATTGTACATACATAACCTCTCTTATATTTAGGGACAGAATATATTGACAATAATAATGTTTAATTTATAAAGCACTTATCAGAGTATAAAATACTCTTCCTAATACTACACGTACACAAGTCTTTGAGAATGAATTAGAGTATTCTCATCCAGTGAATCCAAATTTTAGACACTAATAATATAATAATAAGAAAAAAGAATTTGAAAAGATTTTTATAACTATTAAGTAGATACACAAATCTTAGATAAAATTTTTAGAAATATTATATAGACAATCTTAAATAGTATACATTCAATAGAATTTATTTTATCTTCTTTGAAAAGTTATTTAATTCTTGAAGCGGAAAAATGTATTGTATTCATGTTCCTCCTCGTAAACTTGCTTCAATACTCCCAAATATATTTTCTGTTGGAACGTGACAAACATCACCTTGTACAGGAAAAACGTATGAGGGACATACGCCCGAAGGATGGAGAAATTTTATCAGAAACATCATATTCACAGTCAAAGGACTGGACTAATCCGAGCCATAGTTTATTTTCATACATACAACTCACAAAAGAGCCTGTTTCAATTTCGCATTGAGAGACAGTATTATGTTCTTGAACCGAAGCAGAAACTCTAATGAGCTCTCTTATTTCGACTGACTGTGCACTCTGAGAGAGTGGATAAACCTTCAACAAATTCTTGGAAATTGGGACGAAGCGATGTAATTGTTGAGTACCTTTGATAGAAGTAATAGGTTCACTCAGACGTTTTTGCAAAGAAAGCTCTACATCTACAACTTTGTAGAAGCCTTTATCTGTTTTTGTCCCGGCTTCAATCCAGCTGTAAAACAAATTCATAAATTTAGGTTGCGTGAAATAATCAAATATCAAATATTTTGTATATATGTATTCAAGTGCTGATGCTAATATTTAAAAACAGAAAACTACGAATTTGGCATTAAGAAACAAATGTCCTGAACGGAGTCTCTATTGTTTTATTACGGCTTTCATCAAATAAAGGTAAAATATTGTCACTGAGCAAATCTTTATTGAATTGCCTGTCTTGAACGACAAATTCTTCCAATGGTGGTGGATTCGTGGAATCGCTACTGCTTCGCTCCATAGATTCATTATGTATGTCTGGCTCAGGTATTGGCGCAGGTTCCGGCTCTCTGGATGAACGTTGAACATGTTCTAATACAACTGGCTTCTTTTTAATTGTGACATAGCAATTGCTGCATAGTAATTGATTTTCTTCCAAAATTCCATAGCTTGCAACTGCCATGGCAGAGTTTACTTTTTTGATGTTACAGAAAATTCTTCTCGAGTGTTTTTTCATAGGATCGCAACAAAATTTTGTGTTTTGAGGCATTTTAAGGGTTAGGTAAATTTACGTATACTAGAAAATTAGGTATATACTGAAAATCTGGAAAGAAAGCAAAAAATTGTTAAAATTTAGAGGATTTTTTTTTTTGTCATTTTTTTTCATAATAATCGTCGATAAGCTGACTTTTTATTACTTATTATGGTGTACATACATCAAATAAACATTTTTTATTCCTAGTCTTTTTTTCGAAAAATGATATCTTCGCTGCCAAATCGCAAAAAAAAAAAAAAATGACATTTTTTCCAAAAAATCATAATTTTATTTTTGTTACCCTAAAAAAATGATACATATTTAGAAACTACAGTTAATTTTACATATTTTATCGTTTAAGACTTATTACACCACCACAATTAGGAGCGGAGATATTTACGTTTGAAATTATTGGTTTTTTCATTTGACCAAAATTTGGTCAAGCCATAAAATTTGACCAACTTGACCAATTTTCAAAAAAAATCAGAAATTTGTAATTTGGACCTAAACCAACCCTCACACCAAGTTTCATGAATTTTGAAGAGGTGACCGTGTACTTCATTTGTCTATTTCTCATAGAATTACCCCCATGTAAACTACAAACATGCAATGAAGTTACAGACATGCAAATAAGAAGAGGAAAAAAAAAATAAAGTGGGTTAGTTTACACCATGAGCTACATCTGTGTTAGTCTATTTTTTTTTTTTTTTTTTGGCTGGCATATCACACACTGGCATGTCACAAGCTGGCATTAGTCGTCAACAGACTCATCCCCAATCACCACCCCCAGAGCTCCTGTTACTAATTGTTTTATTATTATATTAAACAACATTAATATTTTTAAAATGCCTATCTAAACAGTTTTTAAACACATTAACGCTGGTAGAGTTCACAACTGATGCGGGAAAATTATTCCATTTATCAATTACTTTAAACGTAAAGAAGTTTTTAGCAATATTAGAAATTAAACATCTGCCACACAACTTAAATCTGTTATTACGAGTATTGATATTATCGAAAATGAATAATTTATCAAAATTTACGTTATTGATTTTATTAACAATTTTGAAAACTTCAATAAGCTCCCCCTTAATCTCCTAGTTTCAAGTGAATGCAAGTCTAACTCTCTAATCCTATCTTCATAAGGCTTGTTGCACAATGATGGAATTAGTTTCGTGGCACGATGCTGAACCCTTTCTAACCTATCAATATCCTCACGCAAATACAGGCACCAAAACTGAACAGCATATTCTAAATGAGGCCTGACTAGGGACTTGTAAAGGAGCAATATAATATTCTTTGATTTAAATTCAAAATTACGCACTATGAAGTCTAACATCCTATTAGCTTTTGCACAAGACTCCAGGCACTGGTTCCTAACTTTTAAATCCTTAGATATGCGTATGCCTAAATTGACTACCTCGTCAACACACACTAACTCTCTATCATCCATCATGTACGTGTAATTATTGTTACAAGAACCTATATGCAAAACTTTACATTTGTCTACGTTAAATGGCATCTGCCACTTATCTGTCCACTCCATAATCCTATTTACATCATCTTGGAGCCTATGTCTTTCATCCTCGCTAACAACCTTACCACTTATTTTAGTATCATCCGCGAATTTTGACACATTACTAGTCAATCCTACATCTATGTTGTTAATGTAAATTGCAAATAGCAATGGGCCTAACACTGAACCCTGTGGGGCACTACCTACATCCAACCACCCCAATTCACTACCATTAACAATGACCCTCTGTCTCCTAGCACGAAGCCATTCCTCTAACCAGTTAGCTACCTAACCATGTATACTGTGCGCTTTAACCTTCGCAATTAATCTTCTATGCAGAACTGTATCAAACACTTTTTTAAAATCTAAATAAAAAACATCAGTCACTCTATGCCTATCATATTCACACGCTCTTTTGTTATAAAATTCTAACAAATTAGTTAAACAAGATTTATGACGTCGAAACCCATGCTGACTACTATTAATCAAATCGCGGCTTTCTAAGTGATCGATAATACGATCCCTAACTACGGATTCCAAAAGTTTACCAACAATTGATGTTAAGCTAGTGGGGCTACAATTGCTAGCTACTGTGCAGTCACCTTTTTAAAAATGGGTGTGACATTAGCCAATTTGAAGTCTTCAGGAATAATCCCTGTTTCTAGTGACTAATTAAAAATCTTCATTAAGGGGCCTATGATAACATCTTTCAAATCTTTCAGATGTCTAGGATAAAACGTGTCAGGGCCTGGAGCCTTGCTAACTTTTAGCCTATTGATATAATGTGCAATCTCACCCTCATAAACAGTTATTTCATCCAAAATAGCCTCACTGCTAAATTGAATATCATCCACATCAGGGACATTATTAACATCTATGGTAAAAACTGTCACAAAAAGTTATTAAAAATACCTGCCATTGCCTATGTTGGAAGCCAAAGTGCCATTAGCATCCACGAGAGGGGCTATATTATCTTTTATCATCTTACGATTATTCACATAAATGAAAAACTTTTTGGGGTTATATTTACTATCTGCAGCTATATGTATCTCTAAATTATGCTTAGCATTCCTAACTGACCTTTTAACCTGACATTGAAGCTCTATATATCTATTAACGTTAGCTACCATGCCATTGCGCTTATTAAGTCTATACACTCTATTACATTCATTTATGAACTCACCTATTTCCCTAGTCCACCACTTGGGCCTACCATGATTTCTAGCATGCTTGGGCCTATGAGGAATAAACCCCCTTTCAGTATTCAAGAAACTATCTTTAAATGCCTCCCAATGCAAATTTGTGTCATTACCCATAAATAAATTATCCTAGTCCACTACTCTCATCCTATCCACAAAACTATCAAAATTGGCCCTACAAAAATCAGGACTTCTATTACATTACTATCCTTAGTGTTTTCTATCAATAGCTTAAACCTAATAATTTGATGAATCGCTACATCCTAAACTCTCGCCTACTTCTAAACCTTTGACTATATTTTCGCCATTCATCACCACCACATCTAAAATATTGTCACTGCGCATTGGTTCGGTAACCATCTGTCATAAAAAATTATCTTCCATGAACTCAATCAATCTCAAACCCTCATCATTACCATAAAAGTCTCATAATTAACATTAGGGCAGTTTAAGTCTCTGACAACTATACTATCCCAATTATTAATAAAGTTACCAAGAAGTGTGTAAAATCTAGTATCAGTGTCGAGGGGTTGAATGGGACATCTATAAATAACAAAATTGAAACTAAGACTATACACCCTAACTTCAACACATATCACATTAATTGCTGCTGGAAAATCTATCTTAACCTCGATAGCCCTAAGTGAATTACAAATGTACAGCAAAACTCCACCACCAATCCTATATAACCTGTCATTAGTAAAGAGTTTAAAACCCAGTATATCAAGTTCCCCCAACAAGTCACGAGTCACTGTATGCAACTATATCATAGTTGCTGGAATAAATTATCACTTTAAATTTGTTTAATTTATTTCTAATACTATGTGCATTACAATAAAAGATGTTTGTTATTTTTTACCACAGGTCAGCATTTTAAACTATTTTTCACATCAGGCCCGTGTTTCCCAGACCCACAACATTTAAAGAAGGCTTTGAACAGCTTTCGAACATTTTTTGTCAATTAACCTATAGTACCTAGCCTAGCATTACCTATTTCATTAAAATGCACCCCATCTTTTATAAAAAGGATAGGATCACTGAATTCTGACCACAGCTTTATGAAGGGTACTTTTCCTCAGCACAAATCTCTTCTAATTTAGTATTCAAAAATATTAAAATATTGTTTTTGACATAATCCTAAGACCCAAACCGTGCCTAGGGGTAATACCTAGAACTAAAGACCTATCTGACCTCGCCTCCAGGGACCTAATTAACCCCCTATATCTCTCAAAAAGGTCAGGCACTCTCATATTGGGCCTATATGAGTCAGTGCCCCCTACCATCATCAACATCTAGTGATGGGAGGCAACATCAATCCTATCCACTTCGTCTCTAATTCTGTCAACCGTGGCCCCTGGGAGACAGACCCTCCTCCTCTCGGTTGGATTCCATTCAACAAACTCTTTATCCATATGGCATACTAAAGAGTCCCCAATTAAAATAGTCTCCCCTTCATTCGTGTCCCTATCCAAATGGGCGAAAGGGTTTGAAACCTCAATAGGAGGGGGAATTCCTATCACCTAATGTACATGGCCTAGCTCCACCCTTAACTTCTCTAAATCCCTCCCCATCTCCTAATCTCGGACCAAATCCCTTCCTCAACTCAATCCAACCTTCCCAAGAAGCTACCTAAACTAGAAACTAGGTTACACACCTCACCCTTCAAATTACTAATGTCTTCAACATTGGTATTGGTTCGGCTTTCATCAACTGTACCCTGCCCTCATCAAGCATTGCAAGTCTTTCCATTACCTCACATACACTATGTTTTATGTCAACTATTTCCTCCCTTAAATCACAAAAGAAACAAACTGATCTCTCGGTGATCACCATAGGACTGCCGTTATAATCCTTAAAATCTGTATACCACCAATTTACCCCCCACCTAACACACGATGCTTTCTGCAATGGCATCACACAAGTTAAATTAGTTTATAACTGTCACAAGTTTAAGTTAAATTAAGCCAGCATGCTATGAAAACTTATAAATTGCTAGAAACCATTAATATTCAATTACGGTACTTAACTATAACAATGTGAATATAAACACAAGTATATAAAATTCAGAACTTTCCAAAAGTAAAGTTATTGGTAACATCCAAAAGTAGAAAACAATATCAGAGCTCAGGAAATGCATCCACTCAGTACGGAGTCTGGCTGACAAGATGTGGAAGTAGTATACATTTTGGGTACGTGGATTTTTTTCTGGGTGGGTAGATTTTACTGAGTACCCACTTGGGTGGTTGGTGAGGGAAAAAGTTTATTTCGAGCCCTGAAGCTATTGTGCTAAATACTAAATAGTCATGTAGTCTGCCTAGGCAAGCTCTTCCTTTTATTTATCATCTCATTGTTATTTGTCAAAATTAAATCCAAAATGTTCTCTTTTCTAGTGGCTTCACAGATTTCCTGGGTAAGGGCATAAGTTTCCACAACATTTAATGGCATTATTGTTTGGGTTCCATAATTTTTTGTAAAGTTACAGTGAAACTTCTCAATATACAAGGTGCAATCCAAAAGTTCTCAGACTGGCAGCTTGGAGCACTAACAGCCATAGTATGGACTTGAGCCACTAGATAGCGCTAAACAGCTTTATCGTGAAGCAGTGTACTGAGTGACACAGTGATACACACACATTTTTTTTTCACAAATGTTTTTGTGCGTTAGTGTTAGCTGTTTTATGCAATTTTTGTGAGAAGAGAAATGGCAGACTTGAAGGAGCAGCACATGTACATCAAGTTTTATTTCAAACTCGGCAAAACCACATCAGAGACCCATGAAATGCTTAAACAAGCATTTGGTGATGACGCCATGGGCAGAAGCCAGACTTTCAAGTGGTTCTTGTGGTTCAAACATAGGCAAACATCGGTTGAAGATTCTGAATGTTCTGGTTGGCCCTCAACTAGCAGAACTGATGAAAATGTTGAAAAAGTGTATCAGGCCATCCATGAGGATCATCAGCGAATGATTAACAACATCTGCAGCATCGTTGGCCTATCGTTTGGTTCATGTCAATGCATTCTCACGGAGGAACTCAACATGAGGTGGATTGCTGCCAAATTCACTCTGTCTGTGCAGCAGTTTTGGGCCAAAAACATGGCAGTGGTCCCCCATCCACCCTACTCCCCCAACCTGGCCCCCTGTGACTTCTTCCTGTTCCTCAAGATGAAGATCCGGCTGAAGGGGCAATGATTTGATGACATCAAGGAGATTCAGGCGGAATCGCACGAGGTGCTGAACAACATCCCCAAAATGGAGTTCCAGAGGTGCTTCCAGCAGTGGGAAAATCACTGGGCCCACTGTATCAACTCCCAAGGGGACTACTTCGAAGGGGACAGCAGTAATTAGAACCTAAGATAAGCCTACATTTTTTTTGTCTGTACAGTCTGAGAACTTTTGGATCACACCTCGTATATAATTTCATAATTTTTCTTTCATGTTATGAATGGGAAATTAAAATGTCCACAAATTAAAATATTTGTTGCTAGAGTTTCAGTAATTTTAACATGTTTTCAATTTCATTTGTAGCAAACTAGAATTCACTTTTTGTGGTGTTTGGTGGTCTGTAGACATTCATAATGGTTAGGTTCAGTTCTTTTACATCTAAAATAATAATTTTAACTGTGCTGTTTGATTTGCTTACCTTCACCTCACATAGATAAAACACCCTCCCCCTTGTCTAGCAACTCTACCTGCTCTATGTATGTTGTAGTCCAGCATTGCTATTTCAATTGCAATTGTCAGCCTTTTTTCACATTTAAGCGAGTGTGATTCAGTTAGGCATACGATATCTATTCTAGTTTCTATAGCTAAATTTTTTAAGTATTGTAATTTGCAGTCTGCATGGTCAGTATAGAGGCCTTGTATAATTGTGTAGAATACATTTACAAGGTTTCTAATATTCATGTTTGGTTTTCCAACATAATGGTTGTTTCCTAGTCAATGCCAGTTCTTGTTGGGCCACTGCATTTGGGAGTATTTGGGTTGTGGCCCTTGACAAGACCTTGTGGACATCCTGTACAATGAAGTGAAATAAAGCTGCTGGATCTGATATATATATATATATAAAGGGTGTCAGGAAATGATTGCCCCCCCCCCCCCCCCTGTACAGAAGAAACTGAAAGGAATAGAAAAAACAGACAAAACCACGCGAAAGAGCGTTTAATTTTGAATAAAAAACACTTGTTTTAATATCGGGTGTTGCCCCCATTTGCAGCTCTGACAGCCATTAATCGACGGGGGTATGATCCCAGAAGTGTCTCAAAGATCGGTATCATGACTCATTTCTTCAAGGACTACTTCGTTGATCTTTGCAGTCATAATTTCTGTTGAGTACCGATTCTGAATGGGTTGTTCCAGCATTAAGGACTCCACCCGATCCTTCATAATGGATCCGACATGTTCACAGACATTAAGATCGGGAGAATTGTCAGGCCATTCATTATTTCCGAAAAAATCAATGTTATTGTCTTTAAGCAGTTGTTGAGTCGCAAGTGCTTTCATACAGGGGGCTTTGTCATGAAGAAAGGTTGCCTGTTCAACATCCAAAACACACTCTCGGGGTCTTTCAAAAATGGAATTACATGTTGGGCTAAAATTACATTTCGAAATAAGGCCCATCCCAACTGGTTCCTCTTGGTTTGATAACCCAGATGAGCTTCCGAATAGAGAACATAATGAAAACACCCACACATGCTGGATTTTTTACTATTTCTCGATACTTCTGGTCATCTGGGACTTCATCAGAGTTGTTGCCCAAAACCCGATCATTCTGAAAATTTGGTTTCTGAGACATAAACGAAGAATTCATCACTGACAACCAAGTGAAGGAAATCGTCTTCCGTCCATTCCTCAAGATAATCACAAAACCATAGCCGATCTTCAATATTAAGATCCCTCTTCCGTGGCTTAGCTATTTCATGCCAAGCACTCAAGCCTTGGCGAACTCGAAATTGATGCACAAGTTGCCGATTGACTATCTTACCATGATGGATAAGTATCTCTTTCGCTACCTCAGAGCAGCTCTTCTTTCGGCGCCGTGATGCAGCAAGCACAATGTCTTTCGATTCTTGAGATAATTTCTCCGGTCTTCCTCCTCGAAATTCTGTTTCACAATCTTCAGGATTCTTATTCCAATTCCTTTTGACAAAGTCTTCTGATCTTTTTAATCTCTCAGCCACCCAGTGTCGAGTTATGAAAGTTGCACCAGCTTCCTTTGCTTCACGAAATGTGACAGCTCAAATGCGGTCAAGAACTCGCTTTTTCTCTGAATCGTTCAAAATAGATGATGCCATGGTTTCTGTGGGGAAAAAATGGTAAGACTTAAAATCACAGGAATAAAATATTGTTTTTACTCAGATTTTAACGCTCTTTCAAGTGGTCTCGCAGGTTTTTATCTATCTCTTCTAGTTTTTGCTCTACAGGGGGGGGCAATCATTTCCTGACACCCCGTATATATATATATATATATATATATATACTAGAATTCTCAGAGAAGGAGAGGATAGCTTATCTGAGGCACTAACTATTTTGTTTGCTAGGCCTATTAATTATGTAAAGGTAGTTCCCACACAAGTGGAAATTTTAGCAAATGTTGTACCTATTTACAAAAAGCGTAGTAAAAGAGGAGGTAGGGAATTATAGGCCTGTTAGTTTAACATCTTTGGTAGGAAAGATACTAGAAAGAATTATAAAGAATAATATGGAAGATCATTTGGAAAATTTTAACCTTATTCAAGTTCCCAACATAGATTTAGATCAGGAAAATCTTGTTTGTCTAATCTCATACACTTTTTAGAGTTTGTAACTGAACAGGTAGATAATGGAAATGATGTAGATATTATTTATTTGGATTTTAGTAAGGCATTTGACAAGGTTCCACATAGGAGACTTCAATATAAATTAAAGGCTCATAGGATACCAGGGCCAGTTATAAATTGGGTAGAAAAATGGCAGAAGACAGAACAGAGTAATTATAAATGATTGTGAATCTAGGTAGCAAAAAGTATGAAGGGTACCACAGGGATCAGTATTAGATCCACTGCTCTATTATTTTATATCTAAATGATTTAGAGAAATAAAGTTTCTAAATTTGCAGATGATCTAAAAGTAGTTGTCCCAATTACAAATATCAAAAATTCTTATAACTACAAAAAGATCTTGATAGATCAGTGGCCTTAGCTAGTAAATGGCAGAATGAATTCAATGTTCAAAAAAGCAGTCATCCATTTTGGTAGAAATAATGAAAACTTTAGTTATGAGATGCAAGGAAACTGGTTAGAGGATGTTAGACAGGAAAGACCTTGGTGTTATAGTTAGTTGTGATCTAAAATTTTCTAAGCAGTGCCTAGAAGCTAGAAATAATAATACCTAACATTTTATTTGCTTTAAGAGGAAGGTTAATATTGAATTTTACTTCCAGTCACAAGCAGTTGAACAAGTACTATACAGGTATGCCTTGATTTACACCGGGGTTAGGTTCTAGCAGATTGCCATTGAAAAGTGAAGCGGCATAAATTGAAGCTAAAAAAATAATGGGCTTCTACCTAAATAAATAGGATAGGTTCCAGGATTCTCCAAAAGTGACCTCATATTTTCCATAATATAAAAATTATTAATGGGTTATATGCTTAAAACTAGTAAAAGAACGCTTAATATTAATAAAATAATTTAATTCAAGATAAATTACTACTTACTTTGGTAATTAAAGCAATTAAAAACAAAATTATTTGATCTTGTTTGACAGTGGCGAGATGGAGATGATTTATTGAGAGGAAGAAGATCCCGGAGGGAGATCCTCTTTTTCTTTTTGCTGAGGAACTACAGAATTGAGCAGTTCATCATCATCATCATCTTCCACATCATCTAGACCTACTTCATTCGCTATCTTAGTGACGTCTTTTGTCACAGTTTCAACACTGTCAAATCCATCAAAATCAGCAATGCAATCAGGCCACAGCTTACACCAGACACCATTTAGACATGATTTCAAAACTTCATTCCAAGCTGCGGCTATGTTGGAAATGCCTTTTAAAATGTCATATGACTTCCAGTAGTCTTGCACAGTTATATCATCATATTTTGCGTAGTTTACGGCTTTTTACCATTTTTAATTTTACATTTAAGCTTTTACTTTAAGCAGCGTAAAAGTGAAATGACGTAACTTAAAGTGGCGTAAAGAGAGGTTTACCTGTACCGGTATATTGAATTGCCATTAAAAACTGACTAAAAAATATATATATCTTATCTTGTGCAAATTTGTTCAAATGTACTTTTTTTAATAAAATATATTTCCTATTTTGGCTATAATGTACTTTTTTCATAAAATATTTTTCCTGATTTGGCTATTTTTTTTACATTTATGATATGTACTGGTATGTATACACTATTTTGGTCAATGTCACATTTTTTCTTATTTCTGGCTACAGTTTCAAGTTCTGGCTAGTTTATTTTATTCTAATTAGATTCAGTTTGGTAGTGTTTACGATAGAATTATAACATGACATTTGTGTGATTTCAACTTTGAGGACCTGATTCACCATGTAGACCTAGATGAAGACAAAGCATTGGATGTTTTTATCAATCAGTGTTATTCTCTCATCCTTAACTTGCCCAAAATGTGACAGTGAGTGCCTAATACAAAAAGATCAGAAGATATTTAGGTGAAATAACCAATATTAACCTGTTAGGTTAATTGAATGCCTGGTTAGGTCAACTGTACTACACCCTTCATGATTGGTTAAGTTACTGGTAAGTCGTGATATTTTCATTAGATTAAACAAAAATGACAAATTTTTCTAGTCAATTTTGTTTTGTTTTGCACAAATGTGATATCCATTTCCTGTGAAAATGTGTAGTTTTCGAGATATCTTCATCTACTGTAAAAATAGGTGAAGATATCTCGAAAACTACGCATTTGCACAGGAAATAGATATCACATTTGTGCAAAACAAACCAAAATTGACTAGAAAAATTTGTTCTCAAAAAACCTGGCTGGGAGTAATAACCAATTTTTGGTAAATTTTTACAAGTGTACATTACAGGCTTTGTAAATCAAAACTATATTTTTCTGATAGTTTTTGATACAGTTTGAACACAGGTTAATTTCATTCAAACAAAATCAAAAATAATCAAAAAATAATTTTAATATATAACCTAATAACCTAACCTAAAATTCCAAAATTCCTCAAAAGCCTGTAATGTACTCTTGTAAAAAAACCCAATTTTCACCAAGAGGAATGTTAGTTACAAGAGTAAGGAAGTCATCTGTAAATTATATAATTCAAATGTTAAGCTTCAGAATACTGCATTCAAACCTGATTCTCTTACCTTGGATATGATATTGATATGCTTGAAGGTGTGCAATATAGGGCAACCAAGCTTATCCCTAACATAAGAAGATTGGAATATAGGGAAAGTTTAAAGGAACTAGGTAGGTTTAGTTTTGAAGGATGTTATTTGAGGGGAGATATAATGGTTGACAGTCATAACACCCCATAGAAAAAATAGCCTATCATAAAAATGGCCTTTGTAAAAATGTCCTGAGGAAGGTCAATAACAGCCCACAATAGGTGGAAACTGGCCATGTATTATATTCACTAATAATGGCAAATAAGATGGGGTCCTAATCTAACCAAACAAGGTACTTTGAGGTAATATAGTTGGTTTCATACAATTCAAAAATGATAATATGATCAATTAACATTTTCATATACTCATTATCTAGTTGATTTTATGTATCTGGTGGGCCATTATGGTAACCCTCCGATATAATATGGATATTCAAAATATTTTTAGGTTTGGATAATTTAGATGTAAGCAACTTTCTCATTACACACTGATGGAATAACTCAAGAGCATAATAAGAAAATTAGAAAACAGACTTGTACACTTGATCAATGAAAATACTTTTTCAGTCATAGTAACATGGTAATATAGTAAAAGTTTTATAGTGGGCACACTATAAAAAGCTATTACTCCATATAGTAATAGCTTGTTAATTAATTTTAAGAATAATTTAAACACCTTCATGAATGAAAGAACTAGTTTGTAGATTGTTAATAGTGTATATTCTTAGCTTAAGTTAAGTATGAAGGCTACTTTGGTAGCTCTACAGATATTTGTATGTTAATTAAGTGGCTTGAGATTGACATTTTGCACAATTTTATTATGAAATATAGCTGATGACTTGGATAACCTTGATAGGCCCTAGTGGCTTCAAGTTTTCCAAATGAAATGTAATGACTATAGATTAATCAGGTTCTTGTTTTTGGAAAGGAGCTGCCTAACATCGAGAGGTCTTAGTGTTTCTGAAGTTATCCAGGTCATAAAATTCAAGATTTTACATTAGTAACATAAGAGAGAGAGAGAGATAAATCATATATTTTGAGGAAGTGGATATTTTGAGACAGGCTAAACATAGATAAGTCACCAAGACCTGATAAAATTTATCCTAAAATAGTAAAGGAAGCAAAATATAGCATAGCTCAAGCACTTAAAATACTTTTAAACCTTTCATTGATTAACAGCGAAGTTCCAGAAGACTGGAAAAAAGCAAATGTAGTTCCACTTTTCAAAAAAGGAAACAAAAACCTAGCTAAAAACTATAGACCAACTAGTTTAACTTCTATTATTTGCAAATTATATACTTGAAAGTGTCATCAGAGACAAAATTACAATATTCTTAAGAGGAAGATTAATTAGTAATAGCCAACATGGCTTTTGAAATGGCAGGTCATATTTGACAAACTTAATCAAGTTTTATGATAGTATGTTAAAGCATCTGGATAAAAAAGAATCTATAGATATTGTGTACTTGGATTTTGCCAAAGCTTTTGATACAATTCCTCATAAGCAGTTGCTTGTTAAAGTCAGAGCTCATGGAATAAAAGGGACAGTAGTAAATTGGATTGAAGAATGGCTTAAAGAAAGAGAACAAAGTCCAGTTAAATGGGACTAGGTCTACATGGAGCCCTGTTCTGAGTGGAGTCCCAGGTCAGTACTTGGACCTTTACTTTTTATTATTTATATATATTAATGACTTGGAAAGGGGTCATGACAATCCAGAATTTGAGTATAACATGGATGGAAATTGGATAAATAAAGAAAAAAAGGATATATATTTGGGTGTCATTGTGAATCATGATCTTAAACCTACAACTCATTGTATTGAAATTAGAAATAAGGCTAATGCTAGACTGAACCTAATGCAGAAACATATAGAATATAAATCGCCAGAAATTATAAGTAGGCTCTACACTTCATACGTGAGGCCTCCTCTTGAGTATTGCATTCAGTTCAATAGTCCTTATTTAGAGCAAGACAAAGATAGACTAGAAAAGGTACAAAAGAGAGCCATTAAGGATGATACCATGCCTTAGATACCTTAGTTACAGAGAGATTGGAGCACCTAAACACATTTTCCCTAAAGCAAAGGTTACGAGGTGATATGATGGAAGTATATAAAATAATAAAAGAGTTAGATAATATAGACTTCTACTCTCTTTTCACAAAGGATCACAATAAGACAAGAGGCCATAGCCTTAAGCTTTTTCAGCAAAGATGTAAATCAGAGTTAGTACAACATAGTTTTTCAAATAGAATAGTAAAATTCTGGAATAGCTTAGATGAAGAAGTCGTGAGTTCCCATACTTTGGAGACTTTTAAGAATAAACTAGGTAAATTAATGACTATGGAAAAACTATACGCGCTCACAACATGGTATCATATGTGGTACATTTATTTCATAATTAAATATAAATTATTAATTAATTGAATTAAATATCTATACAAAATTGCCTCGGGATTGGCGACATAGCCTATTGGGAATGAAATAATTGAATTGCCATACGTACAAAGAACCTGTATGTATGAATCAGCCCCACATAGCAACAAGAAAACCCAATTTATTGTTTAGTCTACCAAAAAGAAGTAGACACAACAAACAACAAAATCTTGCTAGATCGGCAAATAATAATGAAAATACAAGCGAACCAAGGAATGGCTCTCAGGGCTGTTTATTCCAAGCAAAT
Organism: Bathynomus jamesi; assembly: GCA_023014485.1. Lineage (NCBI taxonomy): Eukaryota > Metazoa > Arthropoda > Malacostraca > Isopoda > Cirolanidae > Bathynomus > Bathynomus jamesi. The sequence goes on from JAJOZX010000234.1 coordinate 1,609,494, forward strand.
GCTTTAAACTGGGAAAACGTGTCTAAATTTTCCCTCAAGTCCTGAGTGAATTCCTTATAAAATAAAACCTAATGATTATAAAAGATAGGCCTATTCCTTCAGGGGTTTATATAGTGACTGCCTATATTAATTACCTTAAGTAAATTCGCCGCGTAACCCCATGTGGGGCCCTACACCGAAAATGACCGTCATGCCCTACATCGAAACAAACAAAGACCCAGCAAAAATAAGGTGAGCAATTTCAGTTTTTCATTAACATAAGCTTTCCCAACTCCCGATGCTAGAATTACCGTAATCAATATAAATATAAAGAGGTCCTTTAAAGACCTACATATTTATAACTCTCTAACGAAAAGGCATAGGGCTTTTGTCGGTAACCCTCCACTGAAATCTGCTGGAAATTTCCAACGGATGAGGGCACAGGCAATCAACCCATAGCCCTAATAGTTTTTTCATAATGACAAAGAGGTATTTGGTAATGACATTTTGCTGGAACTAGTAGTGGTATGGAGAAGAGGTTTGTGAACCCTTCCCACATATACATATAGTTTATTTTCTATTTGGGTAAATCTCATCACCCACACAGTGATGGGATATAGGGAGGCAAGCAGCATCTTGGGTTAAGGGATACTCTCTGTCTTTATACCCCCCATTTAAAGAGATTTCTCTACTGAGCAGTGCCCCCCATAGCACTGTGACGTATGAGACTCATTTTGTTCACTTGTCTCATAGACACCTTTAAATGAGACCCTGAATGGGTGTACATTCATATACTCTATACAGTCTTTACAGTCCCACATACTGCTTTTATCTTAATTGTAGAGCTTGTATTATATTATACAGGTTATAGCTATATAGATCCATGTAAAACTTGTGATGATAACCATATGATGTCTACAATTAGTACCGTACAGTAGTAGTATTGATGAATGATCCACAAAATTCAAAGTTAATGTACAGCTAGTAGATGTGTGACAATCTGCAGAGATCAATTGGATATTATATTAATTTTGCATGTAACTGTATTTATGGTTTGTTTATATTAACAGTGGAGCCACCCAGATGGACCGAAGGGCCCCTAAGAGTGCCCACTATAAAATTTTTACCATGTTACTTCTTATGTTCCCCTAATGCCTTAGATCTACTACACAGATAATAGGGTGAAACTTTAAAACCTGGGCCTAATGTCCTTTTAAGCTATAGTAAATTTTTTAAAGATGTTTCAGTAATAACAATAACTTACCTATAGAATTCTCATTAATTAAGTTTGAGGCAGGGTAATGTAATTGCGAAATAACTTCTTTCACGAATCGTTCCTCGTGGCTACTTTGGTATGAGTTAATACTTTTTTTTTTTTTTTTTTTTTTTTTTGAGAGGGGTACATATTAAGTTTGCTAATGCCAGTTTTTGACAAAGTCGAAATTTTTACAAAGATCCTGATTGGACGAAGTTAATAATGATGACGATAATAGAAGTTCTGAGATGGCGTGGGCACCCAAAACGGCACCTATTTCTCCCAGAGACATTCCACACAACTACTTACATTCAATTGTATTTCATTTGGAAAACATGAAGCCACTGGGTTGTTCAAACACAAAACGTCATTATACTCCATTTGTCCGCAGAATCACTTTCAGGAAAGCTTTTATTTTCCTTAAAATAATGTACTTTTCTTGTGGGTTATGTCTAGGCTGACCATACGTACCGTTTTGAACGGGACAGTACCGTTTGTTTTATATTTCCTGGCCGTCCCGTCGTTTTAATAAAAATGTCAATTTTGTCCCGTTTTTAATAAAAACTATAAATATACTTTAATATTGGTCAATCATAAATTATTATTCATAACCATCCCAATGTCCCGTTTTTGTCTCAAGGAAATATGGTCAGCCTAGTTATGTCTAGCATCATCCAGGAGAGTGGATAAATTGAATAATAGAAATATGAGTTAATCTAAGAACAAAGGTGAAATGAGGAAAAAGTATACCGAGAGAGAAGTTTTACTGAGCTAAGTGAGTCAATAAAGATGACTACAGGCTGTGGTGGTAAGCTGTTTTTAATAAAAATGAGAGATTGAAGAAATGAAGAGTTCTTCTCCTAAAATATTGTGATGAGAATGTAATTTCCAGGCGAGTGTGAGAGAGAGATCAGAAATAAATACAGCACTACCCACAAATGGGGGTGAAGAAGAAGCTGATCCATCATAAAAATATGTAAGACATTTGTATAAGCTTTAGTTGAAATCTCAGAGAAAAGGAACAAGACCAAGGATGGTAGATCTTTCTTCGTCCAAGTTGATGGCAGACAGTTACTAAAATAAGATCATATTGGGAACCATGGAGAGAGTGGAGAGAGAACCAATGGGGAGAAAGGAACAAGTGGCAGGGATAAAGATGAGATAAGTGTTAATGTTCGCACTATAAACGGTAGGTGAAATCTACAACGAAAATCAGTTAAGTGTTTGCCGAAACCTTGACAAAAATAGGAAGAGTGAATGATCGAGCGAGTAGTTTAAAATCTTATAAAACCAACGGCAATATAGCAGTTCTCTGAGTTATGATAAAAGTATAAGACCTGATTCTGCATGTAGGACTGAGGAGGGTGAGGAGCAAAAAGCCCCAAGTGCTATTCGTTGAGCAGTGTTCAGTATCATATCTAGTCTTTTGAGAACATTCTGGGGAGCAGAGCCGTAGACTATAGACCCATAATCCACCTTGTTCAGGTTGTAAGCCTGAAAGAAGTGGAGTAAAGTGTTCCAGTTTGCCCTCACCGGGTCTCTGAAACCTTCTTCATTAGATCTAGTCGTTTCACGAAGGAGGTTTTGAGGTAAGTGATGTGCTACTTCCAGCTCAAATCAGGACCATCAAAATACATCCCAAGGACCATCAAGATACCTCCCAAGGATGCGAGGACGCATAAGTTAATGATGTGAATTGTACAGTAATAAGTGGCATCATTTTAATTCTTTTCTTAGTGAAGCACATGAGTCTGCTCTTGGCAGCACTTACTGTGAGACACCAGCTTTCATCCCGTGCAATGAAGGAGTTCACTGCTTGTAAAAGCTGTTGCGCTTGCATGAAAGTGGAAAAACAGCAGAAGATAGATATATCATCTGCACATGCAAATGTGATACAATTTAGGTTGTGTGTTATATCTCACATAAGAGTGGAGAAAAGAAGAGGGCTCAATACAGACCTTTGGGGTACTCCAGTAGTGACTAGTGATGATTCAAAGAGTGTATTACCAGCTGAAACTGAAACTTTAAGAAAGTCTTAAAACCAAAGTAGTGATGTACACTTCAGTCCCAGTGCAGCAAATTTGTAGCGACACTATCAAAGGCACTTTTAATATCAGAGAAAACTTAGACAACTAGTTTATGGTTGTATGCAAGCTGAAATTTATGTTCAAGTTGTGGTAAGATGCCAACAGTGCTTCTATTAGGTCGAAAGCCACACTAGTAGTCTGGAAGTAAAGCTTTAGTTTCCAGCCACCACATTAATCTGTTATGCAGGCCCATACTCAGGAGGGTTCGAGGGATCGAACGAACCACACTTGAAAGGAAAGGCCCACTTTTGTAACCATAGTTATAACTTATGATGTGATATTATAATATAGAACATCATTTAGTAAATAAATTTCCGTGCCAGTGCCAGTGCCGATGAAGCTTGTCAGTTTCGTGCTCCTTCTTCATATCAAAATTAACAGTGCTTAAAGTCAGTGAACCATTGTATTACTTCTCCACTAAAATTTGTGAATGTGCCAAGCTTACGCAGTTAGAATCTCATCAGATAAACTGCAATACTTAACTAATAATATTACATAAAATATATCTCAAACATTTTCTAGCGACATCCGACACTACCTTTATATTCCTACAAAGTGGCAAGCAGTGACCTTGAAGTAACGGGTATGCAAACAACCGAACGAGCGAGACCTTTAAACGTACGAACGAACAAGTGAATTTTAACCCCATAAATTGCTCAAAATGGCTTCCAAAGGTCAGGACCTAGCAAATAAGTATAATTCCCTCTTTGACTTAGTACACAAAAGTAATAGTGTAATCAAAGACCTTGAGGCATTAATAAAAGTTGTGCTACATAATAATGAATTGTTAAAGAAGACGATGCAAAACTGAAATATAGAAATATAGAGCTCGAAAAGAGCAATCAGTATGCACATGATGAGATAAGGGATCTTAACTCTAGTTTAAACTCGCTTACTAAAAATAATCGTAGCATGGAGATGATAAAAAACCAGCACGATTCAATTAGGAATAAATTAAACAGCTTAGACGATAATTCACGTGCCAATAACTTAATCATAATGGGGGTATCTGAAATTAATAGAGAAACAAACGGTGAAACGAAGAAAACGGTGGAGGACATAATAAAAGATAGACTGAATTTGGAGAATATTAAAATCAAAAGTGCTTTTAGATTAAAAAAACAAATTCCACCACAAAAGACAAATTCTAGAGTTAAAGACACGATTGAATCTAAGACACCCACTTCAGCTATAAAAGTAATATGTGAGGACAGGGCCGCCGCTTCCATTAGGCGAGGTTAGTAAATGCTAAGGGCGCCAAAGATCTGGGGGGCGCCAGCGCCTCCCGCCCTGTGAACGTCTGATAGTATTATGTAAGAACAACATGAAAAAAATAATGAAGGAATGAGAAGCATAGACAAATGATGAAAGGTTGTAGGACGTATGTACACCAGTTTAGCTTGACTGATATTTACATAATTAACTTATTCATCTTATTGGGTCATTATAGAACTTTCACTGTCACGACCTTTAACCCTTTAGGGACGGGAGTCGTAAATAAGCGATTTAAAAATGTTGCGCGCACAGACGGGAGTCGTCAATAAGCGACTCGGCTTATTTACGGCTTAATATGAGTTCCGGGAGTCGTCAATAAGCGAATAACTGTTTTTATGTGACATATGCCTTCTTGCTTGGAAAAAACAGTAGATATGTCCTTTTTGCACGCATATTTTAGCACTTTTGAGCGTTCTGATTTGTTACTACATATGCCTCGCTTTACTCGCTGTTTTGATTGGTCATGACACTTTCTTGAACTGTGAAATGATTTTATAATTTTATAATAAATGTATGTATTAGCAAATTAAAATAGATCAGTGTAAGGCAAATAGTTTCTTCAATATGGTACCTTGATTACTTTGTGGGCAAACCCAATCGTGAAGTGGGAGGCGGGTGGGGCGCCAGCTGTAGTCCTGCTAAGGGCGCCAAATAGGCTGGCGCCGGACCTGTGTGAGGAAGAAACTCACAGAGATTTAATATTAAAAAACAGAAGAAAGCTGAAAGGATCAAAAATCTTCGTCAATGACGACGTATGTGAGGAAACACGTAAAATTCGTAAAGGAAAGCTCTCTAAACTCATAGAAGCGAGGAAACTCGGGAAAGTTGCCTACTTCCTTGGAGCGAAATTAATTATTAAATAAAGAAAGATTCTTCCAACGCAGAATACTTCGGTCAAAGGAGTTTACCTTGATAGTGAAAAAGCATTCGAAGTTATGAGACCTACGAAAACGCAAGCCGACAGTCAGCACACAGGAGGCTTGCGAATAACTCCGCATACAATCTCATCAGTTGACTTTCCCATTCTCGGCTCAACTGGGCGGTAACTCCTTATTCCCGTATTCTGTATTTAGTGAAATTGTTTGAGAACTATTGTTAAATGGCTTTCATCGATAAAGACTTTCATAGTATATGTGCCGATATTAATCATTTCAATTCATTACCAAAAAATTCCATATCCAGTTTAAAGAATCTAGAACAAGAATCTGGTGTAGGCAATTGCATATTCTCATCGATAGATGAGTTTAATGCCTTTGTATTACAAAAAGATATTTATAAAAATCTTTCAGTGCTAAATCTAAACATTCGAAGCTTACCAAGAAACTATAACTACTTATTGGCCCTTTTGAAAACGTCTACGGTCAAATTTAATGTTATAATTCTCACGGAAACCAGGTTAAATAGTAGTAGTATTAAAAACCTGTATAATATAGATAATTATGTTGCTTATCATATTGTAAGAGATGGTCAGATTGGTGGGGGTATCTCTGTATATGTGCATCAAATTGTAAGGGTCTTATTTATTATTATAGACCTTTACGTAAATAATTAATTAAATGCCAGGGTCACCAGCGCCCAAATACTAGATTGGCATCCAGCACTGCAGCGCAAAAATAATTTTAATACAAAAGGAAGGATTGATTATAAAAATCGTCAACATGAATTTTGTATTTTATTGACAATTAATAAACTATGTGCAACAATTATTTATAAATGCAAAGGGGATTTTTACCCGTAACAACTTTGACATATAAATGCGAAATTAATGTTGATGATTTTATAATCAGTCCTTCCCTTTTTTATTAAAATTATTTTTGCGCTGCAGTGCTGGATGCCAATCTAGTATTTGGGCGCTGGTGAAATTATTTTTGCGCTGCAGTGCTGGATGCCAATCTAGTATTTGGGCGCTGGTGACCCTGGCATTTAATTAATTATTTACGTAAAGGTCTGTAATAATAAATAAGACCCTTACAAAACGACTCTAACGAAGTATTTTCTGTATGTAATAGGGACAATGAAAACCTGATTGTTAATATAAAAGACAAAAGTAATGTATATTCTGTCCATGCAATATGTAGACCTCCTAATACTAATATCAATAGCTTTTTAATTCACATAGCATGTTATGCAACTTCCATAAATCGAATGCCATAGTTGCGGGTGACTTCATCATCAATTTGCAATCTGAAGCAATCTCTTATAAATTTTTAAACTTAATGAATTCTTTCTATCTTAGTCATACTATTACCAAACCCACTCGAGTCTACAATTATGGCAATCGAATAACAGAATCTACGATTGATAATATATTTGTAAATAGCAATGCCCTCATAAATTCTGGAATTATAACCACAAACATCAGTGATCATTTTCCTACATTCGCTGTATTCAATAACATTGTTCAGGTTGCGGACAAAACAACTATTTATTACAGAATATTCTCAGAGGTTAACAAAAGAAAATTTATTGGGGCTGTAGAAAATACTCGATTTGACTGTGACGAACCTATAAATGACCCAGATCATATGTTTCAGTTCTTCTATGACACCTTATTCCATATTTTTAATATTTGCTTTCCTTTAAGGAGAAAAACGGTTTCGCCCAAAAGTGTCGCAAATCCATGGATTGTTAGAAAATCTAGAAGAGGAAGAGCCATTGTTGTCCCAAGGCAATATGATGACTAAGCTGATTGATGCAGCATTGTTTGTATATATTAAGTTAAGGTGTGTATATATATCCATCTCATAATTGTAAGGTTAGTGAAAAATTCACTTAATTTAAAGCTAGCATTTTTGGGCTCTTGTGGCATCATTGTTTGGGCACTCTTGTGGCATCATTTTTTTGGGGCACTGCGCGTCCTTCCTACTCGTTTGTTGAATGCGGCACTTACAGGGTGTGGTCTTATAGACACCTCTCTTACAATTCAGTTTGGTTGTTTGGATACAAGACTGTTGCATCATGCAATGGTGCAGGTTGTGTTGTTGTTGCAAGGTTTAGAAAGAAGACCATAAATAGTGCCCTTTTGTTTTTTATCTTAATTTTATGCAACTGAAGCCTAAGGTAGGCCCACATCGAGTCAGTAACCCTGAGGTAGGACCTAATAGGACCTCCAAGTCCGTAAGTTTTTAGTCTAGTTTAACTTGAGCTGTAGGTTGAACTGGCCCTTCAGAGCTTGGCCGTTCACGGCTCAGCTGGATTCTGAACCCAACAAAAATAAAAAAAATAACATGGTCCTTCGGAACCGGATTCTAGCCCAAGATTGAGTCAGTGACTATTTTTCGGCAAAGTTCTGATTGTGCAAATTGTAGCCCAAGTTAGGCCTGGACGGGTTGAGCATAATTGAGTTAAGGTCCCAGGGTAGAAAGTTTGGTCGCCCAATTGCGAAACTTGGCCACTAGTCTGTTGTTGTTTTGGGCCCACATTTTACCGGTTTGGTTAATTTTGGTTTATTGTTCGTAGGCGAAGGTTGCAGACTTCAGTGCGCCAGTTACTTGGGTGGAAAATTTGGTATTCCATACTGGTGGTTGGTCAGTACCCCACCCAGCAATTCAGTTTATTTGAAAAAAGCAAAATTTGAGTTTGATCAGTTTGGTTAAGTATTTTTGCCAATTCAGCTTATTTGGTATTGAGCCCAATTGTTGTTTGCATTGAAGATAAGTGCAGCTGAATTGAACAAGTTTGAAAAAAGGAGAAGCGCCTACAAAGGTCTAATTACAAAGGTCATTGCCACTATGGATTCTGCCATAGAGCAAAAGAAGTTATAGCTTAGTGACTGCACAACTTTCCATATTAGAAACTAAAAAGGTTGCTCTGAGCGAAGTAAATGTTAAAATTGAGGCTCTTGTAGAAGAGGATGAAATAGAAAATAACATCATTTACTTTGAAGAGATTATTGATGATATAATTAAAGTATGCCACAGAGCAAAAGAGTTTAGCAGCTCAGTACAGTTAGAGACCAGGTCTAATAATGAAACACACCCCTCAACAAATGGTGTTTGTGAAGTTAAGGTTAACAGATCTGCAGTTCAATTACCGAGGCTTGTACTCAAAACATTTTCTGGGAGTATTCAGGAATGGCAAGGATGGGCAGACAGTTTTCAATCAGCAGTTCATTCTAGTCAAGTGTTAAGTGCGGTGGATAAGTTTAATTATTTGCAGTCCCTCTTGGAAGGGGAGGCAGCAAAGACAATAGCAGGATTAGCATTAACAGAGGCTAATTATAATGTGGCTTGGGATATATTAAAGAAACGGTTTGGTAAGCCAGAGATCTTAATTAAAAGCCACCTCCGCGAACTTTTATCTATACCTCCTGTTAATAATCCCAATAGTGTCAAGGAGTTACGGCAGTTATATGATGAATTTGAAGTTAGAACTAGGTCCCTGGACAACGTAGGTGTAGGAATGGAAAGGTATGGTATAATGTTGGTCACTATACTGGAGTCTAAATTGCCTAGCTCAATTTTGCTTGAATTAAGTAGGGGACGCTCTACAGAACATGTGTACATGCCTCTTCAGTAGATGTTGAGTCTTTTAAGCACAGAATTAGCAAGACGAGAGGGAATTGAGTTTGCACAGTTGGGTGTTAAACAAGGGGACAAAGGCAGGCACAGCACCAAAGTTTCTACAAAAAGGAATAGCCCAGGTACAGTGTCAGCTCTACATGCATCCTCTGAGAATACATTAAATGGAATCAAGGAATGCATATTTTGCGAAGGCAACCACGTCATATAAATGTGAGGTGGCTGAGGCTTCACCCTTTGAGGAGAGAAAGAACAGGGTAACTAAGTCCACAGCATGTTTTAAGTGTTTTTTGAAAGGTCACAGAGCAAGGTTTTGTAAATTTAAAATTTTGTGCAAAAAATGCTATGGCCGGCATCAGCCATTATTGTGCGAAAACACTCCTAGTAGGCCTACCCCAGAAGTAGAAACATCAGTGGCACATGCCACTACTATGAAAGGGAGTAAAAGTAAAGGAGGATTATTGCAAACAGCTGCAGCATTATTAATTGGGAATGATGGAGAAACTACTGTAAGAGTGTTGTTTGAAAGTGGTAGCCAGTGTAGCTTTATTAAGACCAGAATTTCCAGAAAATTGAAGTTTAAAGAACTTAAGAAGGAAAATTTAAGAATTTCTGGGTTTGGGGGTTCCATTCAAAACCGAACCAAAGTTAAGAAGGTAGAAGTTCTAGTTAAGGGGTTGTTACCACAAGGTCCCACTATCAAGGTCCAAGCTGTAGAGATTGAGGAACTTTGCGCTCCAGTCACTACTTGTTTAGATATGGCATGTGTCCAAGAATTGCAAGTTAACGGAATTAATTTGGGCAATAATAAGTTTGAAGGAACAGAAGATATTAGTCTTTTGATTGGAGCTGACTATTACTGGGACTTCATCACTGGTAATATTGTCCGCACATCTCGAGGTCCGGTAGCTATTGAAAGTAAGCTAGGCTGGATGCTACATGATAGCTATTGCAATGAAATGGAGGTTAAAGCTCTTTTTGTTAAGATCGAGGAGAACAGCCATGGTTTGGAAAGGCATTTGAAAGCCTTTTGGGAACTTGAATCCATTGGCGTAAAGGACAAACAGGAGAAGCAGGCGAGCACAGTGAACAGTGATGTTTTAGAGCAATTTGAAAAAGGGATTGGGTTTAGAGATGGTTGCTATGAAGTTGGCCTCCCTTGGAAGGATTCTTGCAAACCCAGTTCAAACCTTCAGCTAGCTAATAGGAGGTTGGAGACTTCATTGCACAGGCTAAGAAAAAATGAGGAGTTGTTAATTGAATACAATGAGGCCATTCTAAGCTATGTAAAGGAGGGCTATGCTGAAAGAGTGCAAGGTGAGCTGGTGAGCCAGGAGGCACATTATCTACCACACCATGCAGTGGTACGGCGAGACAAAACTATCACCAAACTGAGGGTAGTTTTTGATGGCTCAGCCAAGGACAAAGGTGGTGTGTCCTTGAATGACTGTTTAGATGTTTGGCCAAATTTAAATGCAGATTTATTTTCCTTGTTACTAAATTCAGGTTTGGTAGAGTAGCATTGACTGCAGATGTGAAGCGAGCCTTTTTGCGGATAAAGTTAAAACCAGAGGACAGAGATGCAGTAAGGTATCTGTGGGTGGATACGAAAGACTTTTTGGAAAATGAACCTAAGGTTCAAGCATATAGAATGAAGTCAGTGTTGTTTGGCCTCAGCTCTAGTCCATTTCTGTTGGCAGCTACTATGCAGTACCATTTTAAGAAATATTCTGAAGTCTATCCTTACACTATTGAACACATAAGAAAAAATTTTATGTTGATGATTTGCTGTGTTCCGTGGATACTACAGAAATGGCTAAACAGATATTCAGGGAGGCTAGAGCTATAATGAGGGAGGCTGGCATGGAGCTTAGAAAATGGCAGACCAATCATTTTCAGTTACAACAGTTTATGAGTCAGTCTTGTGTAGTACCTGATGCAGCAGAAAGTATTGAGGATTCTGGTATTAAGGAGTTGTGGGCAATATACACAAAGGTGCTAGGCATATGTTGTCACCAGATAACTGAAGAGATCGTGTGAACATTTGCTCTTCATTGCACCGTTTCTGAATCGACTCATTACTGGGGATGAAAAATGGGTGCTTTATCACAATGTTAAGCGTTATCGACAGTGGGTTAGTGCTGGGGAATCTGCTACACCACAGCCGAGAGGGCATCTGCACCCCAGGAAGGTTTTGTTGTGCGTTTGGTAGGATATTCAAGGAGTGGTTTATTTTGAACTGTTGCAGCCCAATCAAACCATTACAGCCGAAGTCTACTGTCACAATCGCAAGGGTGTTGTGTTTCAACAGGACAACGCGCGTCCTCATACTGCTCGAATCACCACTGCCAAAATTGAACAGCTTGGCTGGGAAAAAATTCCACATCCTCCGTATTCACCAGACCTTATACTATCAGATTACGACCTATTCAGAAGTCTTCAAAACTCTCTTGACATGAAAGAACTTTAAAGTTTCGAGGTTATCAACATTGCCCTCTCCGAGTTTTTTGCTTCTAAACCGAAGGAATTTTACCATCATGGAATTGAAATGCTTGTAGAGAGGTGGCAGATAGTCATAGAAAGTGAAGGAAAATATATAATTGATTAAAATTTATTTTGATGTAGTTTTATTTTCATTTGGAAATTAAGGTAAAATAACGACATTACTTATAGGATGACCTAACACAATTTCGAATCCCTCCCTTGGGAAGTCCTGATTACAGGACTGGGTATGTATCATTTTTTCATCACTTTTGCGAGACATGAGATAAGGCTAATGGGTCGATATGACGATGAAGTAGAAGGATCTTTTCCTGGTTTAGGTATACAAATTATTGTACTGCATTTCCATGTTTGTGGCACTATTCCTGCTTTCCAGCTCTGGTTGAATATGCCTAATAATGTGTGTCTGAGAGAAGATGTGAGGTGACGAATAAACTCATTAGGCACAAAGTCTGGTCCAACTGCTTTCTGTGAATTCAGGGAGGAGATAGAAAGTTCGAGTTCTGAAAAGGGAAAATCTGTCACAAATGCCTCATTAGATGTAAATGATGATGTGACAGTAAATACAGATTGTAAAAGTTGTTCATTGGGAATAATAGGAAAGCTACTTAGTATGATTGCATGATGATGTACGAGGAGATTTACTTTAAGGAGATCATCTAGCAATACAGTATTGCAAGGTTTTATTAACGTGCAGTTCTAAAAAAATTGTGCAGTTCAAATATGTATTTTGTATGGTTTACTAAATCACATATAGAGTAGTTATCATAAATTAAAGTTAAATCAGCTCTTTCCAGTTGATATGTAGAATATTATTCAAGCAATAACGTATCATATAGTCACCACCGTGCAAAAAAATTTCACATACATATTGCCATATTTCAATGGAAAATGAAAAGGTCCCTGTTTCCCTGACGTTTTGTGAAAGCAGCTCCACACTTTATGTGATGATGTGGAGAAAGATAGAGATGAGCAGTAGTTTGACCAGGATGACTTCTTTGCTTGTAGGTGTGTTCTTTTACATACAGCCTCCAAGCGACGAAAGTGCACGCGTAGAGATTGACATGGCTGGCACCTCCAGCCATTAAAAGCTGTATGACAGTCGCTAGAAGTTCACTCGCACTCATAATCCCACCAAGATCCGGAAGGTAAGTGACCAGAGCAGCTTCTACAAGGGTGGAGGAGAAAAGAACCGCTTGTTTGTCAAGTGAGTCACTGTTTAGAATTTGGAGAGAGAACAAAGAAGGTTTAAATGAGTTCCATCCTTTAGATGTGAGGTGCCAACGGGAGCGTACGGAGTAAAGAAGAAGTGGTGGAAGAGAGAACTGATGGAACACTGGAAAGTGATCATTACTCATGTAAGGCCCAAGACTTATTCTGGCAGAAGCAAAGAAGCCAGTCCCGAAACTGAGGTCTAGTGTTGATCATGCCCGTCGCCAAGGGGTGCACAAATGGATCGCGCCCCACCTTTCGAATTTGTGCCCTCCTCCCCAATAGAACTTTGGAGGAATATAAAATTTTCCTTGAAATTGGAGATATTCATCACTGCAAGTTAAGAAATCAATAGTAACTGTGACACGTCCCAAACATGTTCTGAACACGTTACACGCCATGCAGAAGACGCGGCGTCTGATATGTATTTGTCAAATAGTTTTGCAATTTTACAACAAGCTTAGGTATGTTTATTTCAAAAAGATTTGTTTAGTTTTGTTAGATATTTTATTGTTAATTTGTTGGTTTAGCAATAAAACCCACTAATAGACGGAGTTTATTTCTACCACAGTTTCGATGTCCACTGGCATCCTCTTCGGGCGGATACAGAAAAATGAATGAACAAAAGTGAGTAAGGAAACAATCCAGGAAAGGACCTCCACGTAAAAGAGTGAAGTTTTGCACTTATTGTTGGTTTAGTTTTTAGTATTTTTATGTGGATTTATTCTTTTGTAGTCTTTTTTTATATTTATCTCGTCGTTTTAGCCTTTTGTATATTAGGAGTTAGCAATTTTGTTTACTTCAAGTAAACAGAGTTCCCCACTTTAAATTACTCATCGATTAGTCGTAGAAATACATAGGTGAATGCAAAATGGCGGAGGTTCGTTTTGTGAAATTGTAATTTATTGCATCATCTATGTCATCTACTGTATTAGTTTAGGATCTGGCGCAGAGTTCGTATAAATTTCTGGGTGCGGAGGTTTTGACGACTGATCTAGACTAATTTTGGGGCGGAGAATCCGAATTTTTCTATGCCATCGCACCAAATTGGTGCGAAAGTGGTCAAAATGGCAAAAAATTGGCAAAATGGCAAAATTTTATCAGTTTTTCGTATTTTTGTCATATTCTTGAGTTGAAAAATTTTTCCAAGGGCAATTTTTTGTTTGAGAATCTGTTTTTGTAACATACTGCTGCCTGAACCAAGAAAACTGACAAAAATGTCAAAAAATAACAGCAAAAATAGTAAAAAATTAAGTAATATTGTCAAAAAATCGCAAAATGAAATTTTCGGCTATTTTGGTGCATAAACTAGCTCTAACCAATTATATCGAACTAAATAGTCAAGAAATTAGATATTAATAGCTCTGTAAGAATTTATTAAAACAAAGTATACAGAAATGTCTAAATTTCGGGTATAAATCGATAAAACTGGTTGTAAAATACTTGAAAAAATAGCCAAAATATAAAAAAATAGTACTAATTTTATATTATTCTTAGGCTTCCTTGTTGTAAAATGCTTCTTATAGAATCGATCTATTTGATTTCTTTAGAGTAACTAAGTCATATTTATTGTGTTTCAGGTTTAGTATTGGTAGTAGCTACAAATTGAGGATCCCTGTATTCATTATGTGATTCAACAGATGATAGATCATGGTAAGTAATAATCGAATTGAATATTTAAAACATAAATATAAAGACCAATGTGTTGCAAATGAATTTTTATATGTATAGAATAAAACCAGTTTATTATAATTGCAATTGCAAGAAGTCTTAGTATATTTTATTTTTTCAGGATGTATGTCAATTTGTGCCAGAAAAGAAGCATAGCTCAAACCTTGGTAAATGTATCTTGTGCCAGAAGAACAAAAGCCCAAGTAGAGAGAAATATTTGAGCAGCGGAGAACATGGAATAAAAAATTTGCTTCAGTTGGCTTCTGCGTACCCAAATGATGACAGAAGCAAGCGTTTGAAAGCTCTTACTGAGAGTCAGACTCCTTATATCCAGTATCACAGCACTTCGTGCTATGCAACATATAAAAAGTTCGTTGAACGTAGCCAGAAGTCTAAAAATGCTGAATCTGAACCCTCCAATTCCTCCTTAGGGGAAGCATTAACTCCTCCAGAAAATAGTTCAAGCAAAAGGATTAAAACACAGCATATCAAGGATATGAAAATGTGTGTATTTTGTGGTTCAGCTCGAGTCAAATTGAAAGGTGGAAACATTGACCATGATTTGTTTTGGATATGTACTCCAGGTCGTGCCCAAAGTTATTGAATTATGCTCACTTGTTCCAAGACGATGTTTTTACCAGAGTAGCGATGTTGAACGAATACAAAGATGTATTCGCTGCAGATGTATTCTATCATAATAATTGTATAAAGAAGCATTTTGCAGCCTATGATCGCAGAATAGAGACGATTTTGGAAAACAGACAGCAAGAAAATGAAGTTATGGGTTCTACTGACATGGTTCAAGAAGCGTTTAATGACGTAGTCTCAAAAATAACTTCACAAGCTGTGGATACAGTGTCACCTACTTGAGACAAGAGATCAATAAAAAGCTGAACCAGGATGAATCGATCAGTAACTATTTGGTTAAGAGCCTGCTTATAGACAAATTTAAGGACACCATTTATTTTACATATCCCAGCAACAAACGAAAATCCCAGATGGTTTATTCTGTCCAGATTGAGAGTGCAAGAATTGTTGAAACTTTGCGGAAATCATGTCAAAAACGTTGCTAAGGACCTAAGGAAAGAGTTAAAAACTTACAGTTTTGGTTTACGCTCTAGCTATTGTGATCCAAACGATCTTGATCTAGCCCTAAAACGCTTCCAAAATGAACGTCCTCCAATATGGATGGAATTTCTTCAACATTTGTTTTCCACCCGGAATGTATCAGATAGCAACAATCAGTTCATGCTGAAGTGTGACACTATCTTCCAGATGTTGTTTTACATCCTTCATAATGGTTTGGAGCCCACCCCATTGCATGTCGGATTTGCTCAAACTATACATAACCTGTCACAGTCTAAAGATCTTATTGAAATTGCAAACAAACGGAGCATTTGTGTAGGATATCAAGAAGTTCGCAAAATAAATTTTGCACTAGCAAAACGTACAATATCTTTATGTGGTTCACATAGAGTTCTTCCAGTTCCTCCAGTATTTGATCAAAACCATCCAATTCAAGCAACAATGGATAATTTTGACACCTTGGAAAATACCTTGTCTGGAATTGGTTCGACACACGATACGGTGCTAGTTTTATTCCAAATGCTCCATTAAGCTCTGCACCAACACAACAGCATACTAATAAGATCAGTGAAGCTCCAGAGTCAACCCTCCGGCTTGGCAAGTTACAAAGCGTTCTTCTTTGCCAAGAAATTATCTCGATTGGACCAAGATATTTCCATTGAATCAATTACTTTTCCATGAAATTACACCTCTTCCATTTTTTCTTGTAGACCGTGATGGTTTTTTGAAGAAATCTAAGAAATCAGAATTAGGATCGGAACTTGAAAAGAAACTGGGTGAAGACCTCCCATTGTTGTTAGAAGGGAATGATGCAATGATCATAGATTTTTTGGCTCAAGTAAGGAAATTCCCGGTGAAAAAAGCAATGTTGAAAACATTTAGTGAATTTGCACAATCACTTTTAAATATGTTTTTGAGTATGGGATCCAAGTCAACCACAATTCATATCTTATTTGAAAATTACAAGGCTTCAAGCATCAAGACTGAAGAACGGATGAGACGATCAATTGTGCATTCGAAAATACAAATTTCCATAACATCACCTGAGCAGAGGCTTCCAATTGACTTCAACAAGTATTGGAGTTCCACAGATAACAAGGCAAACTTCCAAAAAATTTTTGTCGGTTTTTTCATGGAAAACTACCATGGAGATAAAGTAATTGTACTGGGAGATGGTACTCTTGAAAAACCAGAAGTTTGTGTCAAATTCCAAAATGGGAAGGTCTGCGAAATTCCTGAGCTTTGTTCTTCACAAGAAGAAGCAGATAACAAAGTGATGTTACATGTAAACTATGTGGTAGATAAAGCAATGCCTGGTGGTGGAGCTACAGTTTCAGTAGCTACCAGTGATACTGATATCTTTGTGTGCTTCATCTACCATTTAACAAAATGGATTGAGCATGGCCTGAAGGAATTATGGTTTGTTAAAGGCTCTGGAACAAGTCGCAAAATCATTCCTCTGCATGGATTGCATCAAAAGCTTGAAAACGATTTGATCCAAGTTTTATCTGCCTTGCATGCTTTACCTGGCTGTGATAGTGTCAGTAAAGTAGGCACAAAATCTAGTGCACTGAAGCAGTCAAACTACTTTGATGAAATTAAGGACTTTGGCAAGGAACCACTTACAGAGGAAATAATCGAAGGTGTCGAAAACTTTCTGGTTCATTGCATCAAACCCAAGTCAAAATCCATATCATTTGATCAACTAAGATCTGAGCAATACTACAAAACTGGGGACAAAATCGATTTTACTCAGCTTCCTCGCTCTTCAAAAAGTATTAGACTGCATATTAAACGGGCATATCTTCAGTGCAAACTTTGGCTTGATTCTCCATATGGCTCCATATCTGAAAATTTAAATCCACTTGACTATGGTTACGTAAAGTCTGATGAGGGACTTTTGGAACCTCAACTAACCGATTACCCAGATAAACCTCAGGATTTGATTGAACCTTGCAGCTGCAAAACCTGTACCAAGAGGTCAAAATGCCCTTGCACTGCGTCATCTATACCCAAAGGTGGGCAGGACCGAGTTCCAAAAGGACCGAATTCCAGGAACTCGGTCCTTTTCTCAGTGAGGACCGAAATGAGGAGCGACGGTCATTTTTAAGCAATTCCGGACGGTCCGGTCCGGGCGGTCATTTTTAGTGATTTTAGTGTGTTTAGTGATTATTTGAAGTTCTAAAGAAGATGGATCGTTTCCTCCAGAAGACTCAGAAAGAGACTGAGACTGAACTGAAACTTGTTTCAACACCTGGAGGAGACGAAGAATCTACTGATGTTAGTGCTTCAACTTCAAGTCAAGCAACTGGAGCTCCTAGCGGAAGAACTGAACCCGGCAATCCCTGGCCGTACCTGGACAAATACTTTGAATACCTGGGCCCCAAGGGTGAGCAGAACCTGGAGTACAAGTGCTTGCTGTGCCTGCCGAACAAGAACATCCTCTCGACAAGCAACAAGAGCCAAAACAACCTCAAGCGACATGTCTCCAGGCGCCACCCTCACGTCCAGAACCAGTTCGACCAGTGCATCAAGGACGGGGTTGAGCTCCAGAAAAAGAAGAAGCGACGAGGAGACCCTCAGGAGCGCCCCGACGACAAGAGGCAGAGGACCATGGTTCAGCCGACTATACGGGAGGCCATGGCTGGACCGTCCAGAGTCACCAAGGCTCTCTTTGAAGAGAAGGTTAGTAAATTCAATTAAAAATCTTACAACTTTGTCTAGAAGTATTTATAATCATTAAATTACACTCAAATGTCAGTCAGTTATGATGAAACGTAACAAATTTTTATTTCTTTTTAATTAGTTGATCACCTTATTTGTGGGCAACATGTTGCCTCTCGACGTCGTCGACTCCGATTCGTGGAAGGACTTTGTTAGCACCTGTGTCCCTGGCCAACACTCCATGTCTAGGAGGACGCTTACCAGGCGTATTGAAGACAGGTATTTTTTGTTTGGCTATTTAAATTCATTCTTGATAACAGTATTTTCTTTTCTTTTTCTTTTAGTGATGAGCGATGACATTATAATTTTTTACTTTACTTTTGTCTTTTAATAAACTTTTTAAGGTTTGACGAGAAGAGGCAGCACCTGAGGGACGTCCTCAACTCTGTACAGTCGGTCTCTACTACGGCAGACGCTTGGACATGTGCCCACAAGTATGTTTAAATTTTAATTAATTTACTTTTTACTTCAATCAAAAAGAAACTAATAAACTGTGAGTTTATTTTATCAATTTATTACAATGCTGTGAAAATATAAATTATAATACTACATTTCAATTCAAAGCATTCCATTTTATTTAAGGTCGTACATGGGGATGACTGTACACTGGATTGACCAGGCCACCCTCCTCAGGCAGAAGGCAGTCTTGGCGTGCAGACGACTCACCGGACGACACACCTTCGAGGTCCTTGCGAAGGAGATGTACAAGGTCCTCTTCGACTTCGCCATCGAGTCCAAGGTCTGCAGGACTACTACTGACAATGGCAGCAACTTCGTCAAGGCATTTAAGTAAGCAGATTTTTTTTTTTTAATTTCTTCATTCAAATTTTTTGACTTTTAAATCTTTACATTTTTTATTTTTTCTATAACATTGAATAAAAAAAATAAAAAAATATAATAATTGTGTTTCATTGTGCAGTGTCTTTGGCAAAACGGACGAGGAGCTGCCTGAGGAGGTCCAGGAAGAGGAGGAAGAAGGTGTGGGGAGGCCCGATGATGAGGACGTCGTTCAGGTTGAGGATCTGGCATCGCTTTTGGAAGGTAAATTATGGATTATTTATTATTTCTTGATTTTTTTTTCACTTTTTACAAGTCTTGTAAGGTATTTTCTTTTCACTCAAATATATTATTGAATAAATTGAACATTTCTTTTTAGCCGGTGCCACGGAGGATCCTGAATACGTCCTGCCGAAGCACACAAGGTGCGCCGCCCACACCCTGAACCTAGTGGCCACCTCCGACGCTGACAAGGCCCTGAAGAACTCACCATCCTACAGGAAGGCGTACCGGACCGCCTTTGGTAAAGCTACGGAGCTGTGGAACAAGCAGTCAAGAAGTTCACAAGCCTCAGACACCATCAAGGCCGAGATAGGGATGCAGCTGACTGTCCCCACCGTTACGAGATGGAACTCCGTCTACGACGGGGTGTCCCGCCTGGTCGACATCTTCGGAGACAGGGAGAAGCTTCATGGACTACACCAGACGTGCAACATTCTTGGAGTGCCTTCGTTCTCGTCTGGTGAGCAATATACATATTTGATTTTTTTACTTTTCTTTTTGAAAAGGTAAAAAGTAAAAAGTAAAAAGTACAATATAAAAAGTTTAAGTACAGGACTAAAATATTAACTATTTTTTCAGCTGATATCAACGTCGGTTTTGTCTCCATTTTGAGGATATGGACTTCCTCCTGGCAGCTGCGCTACACCCCCAAGTTCAAATTGGGCTGGGTGAGGGGCTGGTGGAGGACGACGTCATGTATGACGTCGAGGAGATCAAGGCCAAGGTAAAGAAGCAGATGATGTCTATGGTGGAGAGGATTCTGTCAAGAGCGGACTCAGGCAAGGACACCAGCAGCAGCGAGGGTGAGAATGACCAAGACAATGACGACTTCTTTGAGGCTCTCTACGAGGGCGGGGAGAAGACGAAGGAGACCGTGACCAAGTTGGTGGAGACATTTCTCAGCGAGAGGCCTGTGAAACCCTTCATCTTCAACAAGGACTCGTTCCCCAGCCCGGCGTTGAAGGACTTGTTCATCAAGTTTAACACGCCTATCCCATCCAATGCCGCCGTGGAGAGGCTCTTCTCTTTGGGGAAGGACGTCCTCAAGCCGAAAAGGTCAGGGCTCAGTGACAGCCATTTTGAAATGCTAGTCTTCTTGAAGGGAAACTCAAGCATTTAACTTAATAACTTTTTTCATCATTTATGTATTGTATTAATTATAATTTACGTTAATAAATTAAAGATTTCCGGTGTCTTTAATTTCATTTTTCATTTTAATCAAATTTTCACTTATATTATATATAAGGACCTAGGACCGAGTCGTTCCTAGGTCCTATCTTCAGAAAGGACCGTGACCGGGACCGTCGGTCCAGTTTGAGGCAAGGACCTGGACCGGGACCGTCGGTCCTTTATGAGGCCCGGTGCCCACCTTTGTCTATACCATGCTGCTCATTCTGCAAGTGCAATCAAAGAACATGCCAAAATCCTAACGCCTGAATTTCAGCAGGTAACTGAATAAAATTACAGATGAACAAATCTGTACATTGTACTTCTGTTTCATTTTCATGGTGTCGGAAGATGATACCACAAAAGCCATAGTGCTTTTATTTGTAAATAATGTTTCAATAAAAGTTTCAAATAAACAAAAAAAAAGAAAAAAAACAAAAAAACAAAAAACAAAGGAAAACACTGGGGCCTCATCACTAAATGAGATCGTTCCCATTAAGTTAGCTATAACTTAGCCCATTGCCGTGGTGCTGCACTAGGAAGATGCACCTGAGTGGCGGTAACACTCTTTCTCAATCACATAAGCGGCCTTGAGAGTTTTTGTCATTTTTGCCAAACTCTTTGCCACTTTTGCAAGATTTTCAGTCAACTTCATCATCAGAAATAATACATGATTTTATCTCACAGTCTTTTACAACATGCAAACCTAAGAGTTTTATAAAATTAGCACTATTTTTTATATTTTGTCTATTTTTTCAAATATTCTACAACTATTTTTAATCATTGTAACCCAAAATTTAGACATTTGTACATGTTTTTGTGTTAAGAAATTTTAGTAGAGCTATTAATATCTAATTTCTTGACTATTTAGTTCGATAGATTGGTTAGAGCTAGTTTATGCACCAAATAGCCAAAAATTTCATTTTGCGATTTTTTGACAATATTTACTTAATTTTTTACTATTTTTGTTGTTATTTTTTGACATTTTGTCAGTTTTCTTGGTTCAGGCAGCAGATGTTACAAACACAGATTCTCAAACAAACAATTGCCCTTAAAAAAATTTTCAACTCAAGAATATGACAAAAATATGAAAAACTGATAAAATTTTGCCATTTTTACCAATTTTTTGCCATTTTGACCACTTTCGCACCAATTTGGTGCGATGGCATAGAAAAATTCGGATTCTACGCCCCAAAATTAGTCTAGATCAGTCGTCAAAACCTCTTCACCCAGAAATTTATACGAACTCTAGGCCAGATCCTGTACTATATATGTCATCTATGCATTCTTAAATTTTGCATTAGTATAATAATATTTGTGTGCATATCATATTTAGGTGATATTTAATTTTTGTTTCTAGTTTCGAATGTCGATAGTCGGTTTGTAGTTTGATTACAATACGTCATTTTCTGAATACCCTTGTTTTTGTAATTTTGATCGTAATAAAATTTGTTTCTGATATTTGGGAATTCAGGGGAAAACTATATGGTAGTGGTGTAGATTACTGTTGTCTGTAGATATATATAGAAATAGAAATACAATACCTATTGTTACGCCTTCCTTTTGTTGTCCAATGGTAATTCATGTCGAGTTCAAGTTGTTGTCATATAGACAACTGTTTGGGAGATTGGATATGTGTTTTGGCGAACGAAATTGTGAAGTACTCACTACAATGTCAAAACTTTGGCCGGAAAGTGAGAACTTTTTGGATTCAACACTATTTCGACCACTAGCTGAACTTATAAAACCGAATACCAGATCGTCATTATTCACCAGTGAATGTGAAGTTGCAAAAAGTTTTATCCTGAAGGAATTTAACCCACCAAAGCACAAAGATGTTGAGAATATTTACACCGTACTGTATCCATTTCGCAGTGGATTCTCCAATGTGTACCAACTCTATGCAGCATGTGCGACATTTGGTGCCAGCATTGTCATTTGTGAAACGTCATTTTCTACGCTCACTCGAGTTCTGACATTGTGTAGGCGCTCGCAGTGGCGTAGCGAGGAGGGGCGATAGGGGGCCATGGCCTCCGGGGCCGCCGGCTGGCCATATATTGCATTAATATTTGAAACGTTGACCTTACCTTTGAAGTACAGTATTTAGCATAATATCGCGCGTGAAGATATGTAAATCATTAATTGTTGTCTTTTCCTGCCAACTTACATTAATTTCTAAGGTCTTTGATGCATCAGGATTTTTTTACGATTTTTACAAAGTTGTGTTATCATAAGTAAAGTAAAAAAAATATTTTCTTAATGCATTCTAACTTATTACGTTGCTTAGGGCATTTTTGTAGTTTTAAGTCTAACCCTCTTTCGCTCCCATTTGACCTAGTTTTCTTTTTCACAGGATGGGAAATGGAAGGGGGGTTAAAGGGGAAAGCGCAAATGGAAATGGGGGCCCCCAAATGGAAGCAATGGCCCCCGGCGCCAGAGACCCACGCTACGCTACTGGCTCCATGATACACCGTCGAAAAAGTAATTTAGTTCTTTTATCCTTTTTACATAAATACACCCGGAACTTAAATTTTGATAAAGTTTTACAAACTTTTGTGAATAGTGGTAGCCGAAGACTTTAGTTGTATTAAAAGGTTTATTTAATTTCATTATGCTTTGTAATGTTGTACATACTTTATGAACTTTACTTTACTCAATGCCTTCGATGTCGCTTTCTCTCTTTGATGTTAATAAATAATATACAACTGACTTTTTGCAATTTATTATTCAATTTACACTGACCAGTTGGGCCACTCCAATTCAGATATATGCTCCCCTAAGCTGGTAATACTGTCGACGAGCCCCGCCGTACATGGTAGTTGTGTTCCTGGAAACTACCACATATAGTGAATTCGCATATAGTGAGGTATATTTTCCGTAGACACAATATTAATTAGGGGATTACGTTTCACAAAAAAATTTCAAACTATAATACCCATAAATCATAGATAAACCTATCGTATCAACTGTTTATGCAATCAAATAGCATAACGATAATATAAATTAATTATAAACCTGAAAGAGAACAAATAATTAATGCCTAATATCTATCATGCATTAATGATAAACATAATCGTATAGTTTACTGATATAAATTAAGGAGGAAGGTGGCAAAGGCGCTGAGGCCGAATGAAGGGAAACTTGACGATGAAATTTAGGCTTGAAGGGTTGTTGGAGGGTTATCTGGATCTGAATCTTCGAAGGCTGGGCAATTGACGTGGGAATAAGCGTTTTCGAATGCTCTCAAATGTTCGCGTGATGGACTTCAGAATTCTCGAACCGCGTAACCTCGAGTGTTTCCGCTTCACTACGGGGTTGGTCCTTAATTAATTAACCACATAACCTTGAATTCGCCCATAGGGATGTGTATATATAATATATATAATATACAGTATATTCTTTTTCCTTCGTGGTTATTTTCATTATAAGTATAATTCAGTGTTATTTTCATGAAATAATTTTCATATATATATACAGGGCGTCCAAAAAAATGCATACACACTTTAACAGCTGATAGCTCAATTGATGTTTCTTTCTTTCCAAGTTAAACCCATTTGAAATTAATAATGCAGTCAGACTAAGCTTTGAACAAAGGAAATTCATTCTAAAATGCTACTGGAAGTGTGAAAACGCAGTTGAAGTGGCAAAGACAGTTTAGGAGGAGTTTGAAACAGATCCACCAACGCGACTTACCATCACTCGAATTAGAGATAAGTTTGAAGCCGATGGAACTGTTCAGAATGTCCACAAGAAGCGTTCCGGAAGACCACGGACATCGACAAGCCCCCAAAGCAAGAAAGAGTACTGGAAACGTTCACCAAAGTCCAAGAAATCTGTGCGGCAAGTGAGTCGTGAGGTAGGAATTTCAGAATCGTCTGTCCAACGCATTTTGAAGCGCTGTCAATGGAAAAGTTACATTCCAAGATTAGTCCATGCTATTAATGAAGATGATCCGGACCGAAGAGTGAGTATTGCGAGTGGTACTTGCACGATGTGATGTGGATTGGACGAAGGGTTTCGTAGAATACCCTCCGCGTTCACCAGACCTCACACCACTAGACTTTTTTTTATGGGATACTTAAAAGACAAAGTCTACGCTATAAACCTGCAACAGTCGCTGAATTGAGAGCAGCCTTGAACGAGAATGCACACAAATACCAACGAAATGTTTCGTGATGTTTGCGATTCCATTGCTTCGCGTATCATCAGTGCCTGGACCAGAACGGACGTCAGTTTGAAACAGGCGTTGACAAAACAATTAATAATGTCTGTAGATTCTATTACTTTTGAAATGAAATGTATTTAATAAACACTGCCTTTATAAGTATTTAAAGTGTGTATACATTTTTTTGGGACGCCCTGTATATATATATATATATATATATATATATATATATATATATATATTGTCAGTAAAATCACAGAATAACACGTGATCTTATTAATAACAAACAACCATAGGAAAGGAAAAAGAAACACGAATCGAGCGCTTTCGTGATGTATTCACATCTTCAGGGAAAACAGTAATAATTACTTGTTTTTCCTGAGAGATGTGAATATATCACGAAAGCGCTCGGATTTCGCGTTTCTTTTTTCCTTTTCCCTGTGGTTGTTTGCTTATATATATATAGGGACTAGTATTTTCATGACTGCTCTCGATTTTTCCTAGCGAAATTGCAAACAAGGGCAGTCGATGACCCTGATTTTGTTTCTGCAATCGGTTTTCTTGAGAAATGATAAAGAAAAATGTTATTGGATATTGAATAAATTTATTTACTGAAACGACGCAATACACTGCAACATCTTTTGAATAAGTCCGAGCTGGTGTGGCGCTTACGCCATACAAATTCACAAAAAATGACAAGAATTAGCGCGATGTCTTGCAAAAAACAATAGTATAAGAAACTCGATTAGGTCAGGTTAGGTTGGTTAGGTTTCTCAAGAAAACCGATTGCAGAAACAAAATCAGGTCATCGACTGCCCTTGTTTGCAATTTCGTAGGAAAATCGAGAGCAGTCCATGAAACATACTAGGTCCTATATACAGGGTGGGCCGAAAGTCTGGAATCATAGGAAAATATTTATTTTAATACATAAATTACAACAAATGGTAAATACTTAAAATGAATATCACCTTTAACTCGTAAATGCGTATCCGTGATACTGTACAGTGGTTCGTACTCCAGTATAAACAACAAATTATAACAAATGCTCAAATTGGCGGCTCTGACATCGAGACAGGGATGGAATTTATGATTTTTAATAATTCTTCGAATTGACGTTCTCGAGATGCGTGTTTCATTTGATAATCTTCTTGTTGACTTTACTGGACTATTCGTTAAAGTTTCACATACCATTGCAGAGGTATTTTCATCAGTTGCAGTTTTTGGACGACCAGAACGCCGTCGATCATGTACACTTCCTGTTTCTTTGAAACGTTTAAACAACTTGCCAACAGTCGCATGTTTACTGGATGCTTATCAGGATGATTTCTATTGAATTCGGTAGCAACTTCTCTGTGTGTAGCGCCCTGTCTTGCGTGCATGAGCATAAGTTCTACCCGGTCTTCTGTTGTTAGATTCGAAGCCATTTCTGGGCTGAAATAAAAAATGTATTTGAGTATTTATACTGGAGTACGAACTACTGTACAGTATCACGGATACGCATTTACGAGTTAAGTTGATATTCATTTTAAGTATTTACCATTTGTTGTAATTTATGTATTAAAATAAATATTTTCCTATGGATCCAGACTTTCGGCCCACCCTGTATATATGTGTATATACACAATTTGTATGTATTATATTTGACCTGCCATAAAATAGCATCTCAAAAGCACCCTAATAAATTTTTTTTGGGGGGAGACCACTCTCCCTCCTAGCAGGAGGGGGATACTACCTCCTACAACCTCCCTGCGGTCCGTGCACCATATCTTCGGGCCACGGCGCTACTGTGCACCTCGCCCGCTGCGCGGGCTCGGTCCGCTGCTTCGCAACTTCTGCCTCCGGCTCACTAGCGTTCCACAATAACGTAAAAAGAAAAGGGAGGAGCGGTGACTGAACAGAGTCAAGAGTCACTGAGCAACCGAACACCTACTCGCTGACTTAGATTTCCGCGCAGGCTGAAAATGCCAGAAGCCCAATACTGTATTATACCTACACTGTGCTATATATATATATATATATATATATATATATATATATAATATATATATATATATATATATATATATTATATATATATTATATATATATTAGGGTGGTCCACAGAATGGGGTAAAAAATCGAAGTTCAATTTTCTTTCCTCCAGGCTATAATCTGGTTCCTTTTAGCTAAATATTTCATGTAAAATTTAAGGCAAATCGAATAACTTTTAGGGGTGGCTCAAAGCTGTTTTTTGTATACCATTATGCCCTTTATTAATATAGTGAATAATTAAAAGAAACATTATTTACAGATACATTAACTAATGATTATTTTTCTTTCAGATAGATTTATTAAATTTACAGGTTTTGCAATGTCAAATAAACGTACATTTTACCAGGGCTGTGGAGTCGGAGTCGGAGTCGTGGAGTCGGAGTCGGAGTCGGAAGCAATTTTGGTGGTGCTGGAGTCGGAGTCGGAGTCGGTAAAAATGTACCGACTCCGACTCCGACCTCAATATAAATTTTAATAAAATATGTTTTTGTGTGTGATATCACTGGCAGCTATGGTGGTTAAACCACTTAAATAATAAACACAATGTTTTCCATTTCAGACACTAATGCCATTATTTCATTTTTTCTTTTCAGATAATATTTTTTATTTTTAATGCTTATTTAATTTCGAGTTCTTTCTAAATTTCATAAGTTTTTAACTTTCAAGTCTAAAACCCCTTTCACAATGGCAAAGACACTTCCAACAAGTCTGCAGTTTTTTAATATTTTACAATAACCACAGATGGGAAACATTTCGTGTGTCAGTGTATGATAGAAGATGATGATGATGAAAAATTATGTGAAGCAAAAATCAGTGGTTTTACTGGCTCTGATAAAAATGCACCAACCAGAGCATCAAATTTGAAAAGACATTTGCAGTGTTTCCATCCCAAAATTTTAGAAGTTGTCATTGAGAAAGATAGTAATAAAAACCTTCCAACTACTTCAAAGTTAACAAAAGATCAGAAATCTACTGAACGACAAGCACCACTTACAAGATTCTTTACTACAGACAAAGTTACCGTAACAATGACCACAGATGATGATGCTTCACGTGGTAGTGATGAAATGCCTCTTGTGTAATTATCATCATAGCAGATTTAGAATTAATATACCTTCGGAGTCGGAGTCGGAGTCGGATAGACAAAAAATTGAGGAGTCGGAGTCGGAGTCGGTTTTTTATGTGCCGACTCCACAGCCCTGCATTTTACTTAATGAAAAAGTCAGAGGAAACAATCACTGGAGCCAAGCTGCCTTCCCGTAGCCAGGTCCTCCGCATGTTCCTCCACCATCATCAAGTCTTGAAGAAGGAGATCAAACCTAGTTCAGAAGCTGTTTTTGAAGAATTGCGTCTCTTCTGGGAGAGAGCCCGAATCCCTACTCAAAGGAAAGACCACATTCTTCACAAAATTCAGGCTCTACACTTGGAGTGGAAAGCGATTAAGAAGAATGCTGGGAGGAAAAGCAACTCTCAGTTAGAAAAAGAGAAAACCTTTCAGGAAGAAATGGAGAACCTATTTGATGTCGCCCATGCTGATGCCTTTACCTTAATAAAAAATGAAGAAGACCGCAGTTCTTGATCCAACAAAGGAAAGCGGGACGAGTGGGATCAATGGTCTCTGCAGATATGGTGACTGACAAGACAGAAAAGAGAGCTGCTGAGAAGCAAATGAAATTGGTAAATAGGAAGCGGAAAGCTGAAGAAGAAAAATATGCTGCTTCACAGGAAGTTATGCTAGATCAGGGAAGTTCTTCTTCTGAGTCTTTATGTGAGTCAGAAAGAGAAGATGAAGATTACCTTATTAATCCCCATCTACCAGCGGACCAACTCCACCAAAGAAAAAGGCAGCAAAGAATATCATATCTCCTGAATTGGCTGCTGCTCTGGACAGGACTGGCATCAGTGACAGGAGGGCCACCTTTGTATTAGCTGAAACTGCATCTAGCCTTGGTCAAGATCTTTCAGAGGTGAACATCTCTCGTTCTTCAATCAAAAGGCACCGAGAGAGGCATCGAAGGCAAATAACCCATGCCATTAAAGCTAGCTTTAGTCCAAGTATTTCGATTGTCCACTGGGATGGGAAGTTGATCCCTAATCTACTTGCCAAGAATGAAAAGGTAGACAGACTCCCAGTCCTGTCTCTTCAGTTGAATCAGGTGATTCAAAACTGCTTGGTGTTCCCAAACTACCAAGTGGAACAGGGGAAGCTCAATCAGCTGCAGTGTATAATCTTCTTTCCGAATGGAAACATAGATAAGTCAATAATCGGAATGTTATCAGATACTACAGCATCAAATACAGGAACAAACAGGGGAGCATGCGTTCTTCTGGAACAGAAACTTGGTCGACCACTCTTCTATTTGCCTGTAGGCATCATTGCAGGGAAGTCATGTATGGAGGAGTGTTTGAAGCAGTCCATGGTTCATCTTCTGCCCCTGAGCCACTTTTGTTCAAAAGGTTCCAAATCTATGTGGGACTACATTGATTTAAAAACCTTCTCTACATCACAGGATGATGATGAGATGAAGGAGCAAGTTGATCCTTTCAGAAATGAAATAATTGCCTTTGCCAAAGAACATCTGGCTACTGGAAATTTCGAGATGACTATAAAGAGTTTTTGGAACTTTCTTTGATCTTTCTTGGTGAAAAAATTGAAAGTTACACATTCAAACGTCCTGCTGGCACGCACTATGCAAGGTGGATGGCTAAAGTTATCTATGCCATCAAAATGTGGCTTTTTCGAAATCAAATCACCCTGACTCCTCGAGAGAAGAAGGACCTGAAAACCCTTACCCTTTTTGGAGTCCTAATCTACTTAAAAAGCTGGATCACTGCTCCTATTCCATCACAAGCTCCGAAGAATGATCTGGATCTTATCCAAAAGTTAAAGGACTATCATGACCAGAAAGTGGCCAAAGCAGCTCTCAAGAAATTTGAAAACCACCTATGGTACTTATCAGAAGAGCTGGTGGCCCTTGCTCTCTTCGATCAAACTGTTGCACCAGACACCAAGGGAATCATGGTCCAGTGTATGAGGGAAAAGGGGGGTCATTAGACTTCTCAAAGAGAAGAAGACTCAAGGAATGCAAAGCAACACTGAAATTAGAAACTCTTGCCACAAAGAACTCATTAAAGCTTCTTAAGGCCCTACCGATCAATATTAGTTTTCTTGATGATGACCCCAGCACCTGGGAGGAGAATGAAAACTTCCAAGAAGCTAAAAGAATCATAGGAAACATCAAAGTAGTTAATGATCATGCTGAAAGGGCAGTAGCTCTCATTCAGACCTTCAGCGGAACTCTGACGAAAGGAGAAGATCAACTCCAGTTTCTCTTAAGTGTGGTGGATGAGCACCGAAAGAGGTTTCCTGATTCTAACAAGTCCACAATCTTAGCTGGGCAACAATGAGTGGCCTGGTCAGCCATGATACCCCGCCAACAAGCGGATAATACCCATATATATGGGGGGCCCGGGGGGGACCCAGAAGCCATGAATGTGGACTTCTGGGGGTAATTGAGCTACCTCTAAATATTAACCGTTGAACCCAAATTTTGCTCAGAGAAGTTGTTTGGAAAAGGAACCTAATGAAACCCTGGGAGGAAGAATTTAAAATACTTCCATTTTGTGGACCACCCTAATATACATATATATATATATATATATATATATCGAATCCTAAAATCCAAGTAATATTATACCCCAAATGGACAGGAATTCAGAGAAATTATAAAGTAAAACACTTAGGGTTGTAATGACTGATGATGCGAAATTTGAAACACAAAATAAGATAGCAGTAAAGAGAGCAAAGGAAGTAATTAGGCAGATACTGAAAACCTTTTAAACGAAGGGATAGGAATATAATGATTCCTCTACTGAAAACACTGATGAAACCCAAATTGGAATACTGCTCGGTCCTAACATGCCCATATAAAAAGAAGACATTAGACAACTAGAAGGGACTCAGAGAAGCTTCACAGCCAACATCAATGGGTGCAAAGAACTAAATTACTGGGAAAGGTTACGCGAATTAAACCTATATTCACTGGAAAGGAGGAAAGAGAGATACACCATTATTTATAAATGAGAACCAACTCTTTGTGATTTTATTTATTTATATAAAGTCAAACAATGACAACGGTCTTCTGAAAAAGGAATAAGCATAATAAGTAATCACTTGAATAAAACATAAACATAAACATAAACATAATCATTGTCCTCTATCTCCTCCCAAGTCTTTGATACTAGATGTGATATGAGGTAATTGCAGTACAGTAGTGCAAAGACTTATATTGTTTTATAAAGTGAATACAGTATAGTACTTTAATAGGAAAACATAGATACTAGTTTATTTAAGAGTAATATGAGAACATAAGGCTTTGCTATTACATCATGATGAATACGATACTGTAGAAACTAAAATATAAATACTTATGGAATTATACAGTACATTATATCCAATCAAACATATTACAATACAATTAGAGAGTTCAGCGAGAGATTGAATATATTAAAATAAGGGTTGTACAACGGTATTCCTGACAAAAGTAATAGTACAGTAATGAGGTTACAGCTGTATTGGGAACACAATATAAAGTTCTTAGTAAGTAAAGTGTAAAGTGTACTGTACTCTATCTCTCCCCCAAGTCTTTGAGCCAGCAATTTTATAAAGAAGATTATTAAGGATAATATGGCAAAAAAAAAAAAAAATTTGTATGTTTACGGATAAAGACTAAACCTTATTTTGTCAGTGCCCTTAATTTAAAGCATACTTGATTGGTTACTCTTCTTGATTCATATGGTAGTCTTCATGCCAGGTAGGGGGGCGTCTGGTACGGTTCGAACGCCTTAGTGGAGTTGCAGTTTGGGGTGCCGTACCCATTGGCCTAGGGGGTGCAGGTGGTAGTATGTCGATGGGCGGCGTTGACATGTCTTCTTGGGTGGGGGGTGTGGTCTCTTCAGGGGTCGGGCGCCTGCGTTCAACGTGTGGGCTGGACCGTGTCGGACTACGGGGTGAAGCGGGTGTCTTTGGTCCTGGTGCTGACCTGGCAGGTGTAGGTGGTGCAGCAGGTGGGCTGTTGGTGGGCACCGCTAGGAAGTTCTTCAAATGTTGGTCTATGGTCATCTTTGGAGCAGGTGTGCTGAAGGGTTCATATTTTTTAAGGAATTTCCTGTTCCTTACAGTTACCCTCCCAGATCCATCGACCCTAACCACGTACTGGTCAAACTGCCTGACTTCGATGACCACACCTGTCTTGTCCCATTTACGGGCGTGTGGACCGACCTGGTTCTGGATGCGTATAAGGTCTCCGACTGCTAGTGGTGGGAGTCTCTTGGTGTGCTCTGACCAGCGTTCCGCTCCCCTCATGTGGCGGTTCCTCAGAGCTTCTTCTCGGGTGGCCAAGTTTTCACGCCACGTGTCGTGTGGTTTATATCGGCCGGGAAGGATTGGAATGAAGTCCCGGATAGGGCGGCCGAATACACACATTGCTGGGGAGTGTTTTGTATCTCTATCCGGCGTGTTTCTGTATTGAAGCATGGCCCGTTGAAAGTTTTCGGTGTTGAGGTCGCCGTTTGGTCCAGTGTTGTCGGTTATTAGGCGTTTCGTTGTCTTGACACCAACTTCTGCCCGACAGTTGCTGTGAGGGAAAGCCACTGATGAGAGTCGGTGGTGTACGCCCCAGTTTTTGAGGAACTGCCGTGTGGCTGCTGCGGTAAATTCAGGGCCCCCATCGGAAGCCAGTTCGTCGGGGATGCCGAAGGTGACGAAGGTCCGTCGGAGGCAGGCGATGAGTCCAGCAGCACCATCTGATGACCTCTCTACTATTGGCCAGTTAGAGTATCTGTCCACCACGACCAGGTAGTTTACTCCTTTGTAGTGGAAGTAGTCCGCGCAGACGCACTGGAAGGGGTATTCTGGTGATGTTGGTGGAGTGGGTGGAGCGCTGGGCTGGGTTGGTGCCATGCGGTTGCAGTGGTTGCAGCTAGCCCGTAGTGCTGTGATGGCTGGTGTGATGCCAGGCCAGAAAATGGAGTCTTCTGCTCTGGAGATCATGGATGAAGTACCTTGATGAGCTGAGTGGAGTGAAGCCAGTACTTCTTGCCTGAGGGCCGGCGGGATAACCGTGCGGTTCCTGTACATTACCACGCCGTCAACAGTGCGGAGGTCGTCGCGAAACTGGTGATATTCCCGCAGCTGTGCAGGGAGTGCATGGCGGGATTCAGGCATGCCGGACTCTATGACATTGGCTAAACTATTCATGACTTCATCGCTGGTCGTGGCGGTGCGTACTCGATCCCATGTCACTGATGCCAGGCTCAGCGAGTTGAGTGTTGATGCGGCTGCAGAAATGACGCAGGCTTCCATGCCATTACCATCTGTCAGTGATGTCCGTATGCCGGCTAGGAAGGTGGGGGGGGGGAAAGAACGCCGTTCCCTCGCATGGTTGATGGATGGCTGCTACGTCATCGGGGAGTGTCAGTGGTATGGGGTCGCCAGTGGGGTATCGTGACACCCCGTCAGCAGCTTTGTGTTTCGCGCCTGGTACGTGGATCATCCGGAAGCGGTACCTGAGGGTTTTTTCCTTCAAGTTTCTGAGGCGTGTATTAGATATGTCCTCTAGGGATCTGTCACCAAACACTTTGAGGAGAGGTTTGTGGTCCACTGCAATTATTAGGTCTTCGCATCCCAGCACGAAGTACCTCGCCTTGTCAAGGGCATCGGCGACAGCAAGTGCTTCTCCTTCTACTGGTGCATAGCGGGACTCAGCTGAGGTAGTGAATCTACTGCCGACCAATGTGACACGCCATCCAGTATGGCAGCAGAAGGGTTCGACTCGTGTACAGGTGCAGTGTTTCTGAAGTAGCCAGTAGCCGATGCCTGTTTTCGACCAGTCTGTGGCGAGGCATGTGGGCTTGGTTTTGTCAAAAATTTTAACACCCTCCTCTATTTCTGTGATGATGACATCCTTTGATTCTTCGAAGATGGTTTCCAATTCGTCATCCCACTTGAAAGGTGTTCCTGGCTTCAGAAGTAGGCGGAACGGCTGCATCCTCTTGGCCATGCTGAAGGCATACGACACCTGGTTGATGAGCCCGAACCATGATCGAACGTCGGTGATGTTCTTTGGAGATGGAAACTCTAGGATTGCTTTGAGGTATTTTTTACAGGGTCGGACACTGTCAGATGTGATCTCGAAGCCTGCAAATTCAACCTTGTCCTGACAGAACACAAACTTGTCGGGGTTCAGTGTGATTCCGTGTCTGCCGCAGGTGTCAAGCCACTGGGTGGCCTGGAAGAAGCTCTCCTCCACTGTGTCTGACCAGAGCAAGACGTCGTCAATGCACTTTGTATTGTTAGGGATGCTCGATACAATTTCGTCGTACCTTCTTGTGTAACCGTCACCAGATGCAATGTAACCCTGGGGAGCGGTTTTGTAACGGTAGCGACCCCAGGGCGTTATGAAGGTGGTCAAGTGGCGGTCTTCTTCACAGATTGGTACGCTGTGATATCCATTCCATGCATCAAACACTGTTTTCTTTTTGCCTTGCGGTACTGATCTGGCCTGGTGGAATGGCGATTGAGTGTGGTGTGTTTCGCGGGTGGCGTGAGCGTTGAGGGGTTGAAAGTCAACGGTACGCCTTGGTTTTCCGTTCTTTTTGGCGCACACCACCATTCTGTGACACCAGGTTACGGGCTCACCAACGGGTACTGGTTCAAGGACACCCAGTCTGACATCTTGGTCGAGGCCAGCCTTCACGTCCTCCTGCCAGTGGATTGGTACTGGGACGGGGGTGTGATGTGCGACTGGTTTGGCATTGGGGTCCACCATCAATTTCATTGGGGGGCCGTCCATCATGGGCAGCGCTTGGTGGTCACAAGTGTTGAAGGTGCTTGATTTGTAATAGTCCAGCAGGTATTCCTTGAGCTTTTGCTGGTTCGCCGCAACAGCGGGTAGCGGTAGCTCGATTGGAGGTGATGGAGGATGTTGGCGTCTTGGACAGTCACAGTTAGTTACAAGTCCGCTGTCACTGTGTGGCGTGCTGGCACTGTTGTTACAGTATTGTGCTGGATCCAGTTGGACTTCCCCCACTGTAGGAAATCTTCCCGAGATAATGCCGAGTGAAACGCATGCCTCTCTGCTGATGAAGAACTTGTCAGAAGAATCTGTCACATATGTTACCTGTCTCGTTTCTACTTGTTGGCCCTGTTCATCCTTGCCAGTGAGGCGAAGTATGGCTGCGCCAAG
Source organism: Bathynomus jamesi (assembly GCA_023014485.1). NCBI lineage: Eukaryota > Metazoa > Arthropoda > Malacostraca > Isopoda > Cirolanidae > Bathynomus > Bathynomus jamesi. The sequence continues at coordinate 1,644,473 of JAJOZX010000234.1, forward strand.
GATTTTGATGCCCTTGTTGTTGGCGGCGTGCATCTTCATGGTCACAGGGATGAGGTCAGACTGGAGAAGCCCGAGGCGGTGGATAACCTTGATACCGGTGAGGCAGCTCTGACAGCCTGTGTCTGCCATGGCAGGCAGTACCACGGTTTTTGGGTGGGCATTGAGGGTTGCCCCAAGCGCCTCGTAGTCTTCGGGGAGAGTCCTGACTGTCAGGTTGATGTGTGGCTGTGGTTGTGAGTTCTCCTTGATCCACATGTCCGATAGTTCATTGTAAATGTGATGGTCGAGGGCGATTGCTCTTTTCTTATGTGGCTCGGAAGTGTTGCTTGTGGCGCAGAGAAGATCAAATACCGCACCTTCGCACTCATCAGCTTTATTAGGAGTGGCTGAAAGGCTCTTGTCCTTGTCTTTGCTCCTGCATACGGATTCCCAATGGCTGTCGCGCTTGCAAATTTTGCATTTGTGGTTGTACGCAGGGCAATCCTTCTTGCGTATGTGGACTGGGGCTCTTCTGCCGTGTCCTTTTTTACCACAATATGAACAGGGGGCATTTTTGTCTTGTGGGGGTATTTGCTTACTTCTCCTGTATGTGCTGCCTGCGGCCTCCACGGCATGGGAGTCCAGCAGTCGTGATGCTGAGCGCTTGCCTGCTTCCTTCGCCTCGACAAACTGAAAGACGTCTTCCAGGGTCATCTCCTGGTTACTGTTGCCGAGGAGTTCCAGTTGTATTTCCGGGTCAGCAATTCCGCGGGTAAGGACGTCGCGAAGGATGGGGTCAGTGTAATTTACGTTGTTGTTGCAGCTTGGGCATTCAACAAGAAATTTGCAGACTCCGGCCTGACCACGAAGACGGGCTCCAAAACTGCGCACAGTTTCGTCGCGGTCTTGTCGCATATTGTGTAGGGTAACCCTGGCTACCATGGTGTTCTCCTCTCGGACAGCTAGTTTCTTGATTGCAGCAAGGACTTCATCTTCGGTTTTGTTTGTTAGGCTTCCACCTGCGGATCTTGTCAAATCTTTGCGGAGTGAATCGTCGCAGCATTCAAGTAGTTGTACCACTTTGTCCCTACCAGTGATTTTTGTAGCTTCCGCATAATCTGTCCAACGCGACGTAAAATATGCCCAGTCTTCACTGGTACCTGCAGCCGAAATGGTTGGCCGTCTTACTTTCTCAACCTTTGCAGAGACTGTCGGGCTTGGGACATGGGTCGTGCAGTGGGCTGTTATAAGTGCGGCTACAATGGCTGGGTCCAGGTCTGCTGTGACATAGGTACAACCTGTGATAGGACATTCTACGGCAGGCATTGTGGATAGCGTTTGTTGAAGTTGTTTAATTAGGTTGGGGGGGTTGACAGTTGCTTGAATTTACCACGTATGTAGACTTATTTTCTTATTTATTTAATTAATCAGTCATTTGTACCTAAGACCGTTGTCATAAATGAGAACCAACTCTTTGTGATCGTTTATTTATTTATATAAAGTCAAACAATGACAACGGTCTTCTGAAAAAGGAATAAGCATAATAAGTAATCACTTGAATAAAACATAAACATAAACATAAACATAATCATTGTCCTCTAATTTACACTTGGAAAATAATGGAGAAACTAGTTCTTAATCTTAATCTGAACCCTGTAACTCCCCAAACAACAGTGCAAAGTAGAAAAGGAAGACTGTGTCGTTTTCCCAAATTAAAGGCGAGACAGGGAACATCCTTAACCCTGAAAGAAAATAGTTTTGTTGTGAGAGGACCAAAACTGTTTAATCAGCTGCCCAAACACCTAAGGAACACGAGTGGAGTTACAGTGGACATCTTCAATAGAAGACTAGACGCCTGGCTCAGAACAAACCCCGATGAGCCGGGCATACCTGGCTATATGAGGCGGAGAGTACAAGAAACCAACTCACTACTTCACCAGGCCAACTCGAGAGGAGGGGCGATAAGCTTGACCTTCGTGAAATTTAAAATGCTTGCACTTCTAATGCGCATTTTAATGAAAACAAAAAAGCTAAAAATTGTCCCAAACTTCCTGATAGTAAGCCTCGCTACACTTGGCATACTTGTTACCCTGACCACCTGAGCAACCCCACCGCTTCAAAAAATCCTGGATCCGTCCCTCAACATGGTTATACAGAATTAGTATTATGGTTATATGCCCATTTTATACGAGTTAAAAACTTCTTCAAATTAGGCGAAAATGAGAATCTATTACATTGAAATAAAGCTTTTGAACTAATGACATATGCAAATAAATATTTTTTTCACCAATATAGTTTATTTTATAGATACAAATTATATTTTTTTTTATGACGAGGCCTTGGTGGACCCCTAGAGTTCGTGGACACTTGTGCACCACTCACTCTGCACACCCTATATGGCCGCAACTGATCTGCTATCCTCAGTATTCGTAGGTCCCACAGAATGCAATACAGTATTTTACAATACCTGACACTATGAGTAAACAGGATTTCCACAAAGTCCCAAATACATCACTTTCAGTTAACGTGCAGAGTAACTGTTATCGATGCAAACTGTGTATAAACCATTGAACCAGAAACAAAGAAAATGCAATAATACTGTTGGTTTCCAAAACGTTGAATTATTGATCAAGATTAATTTGTGTAATCTCGATGTACTGTACTTCGTTTAAGTTTAATTAAAGTGTGGTTGAACGCACCATAAACAAACCTATAATAATAAGTTTAAAGATGATACTTAATTGTTTAAATAAAATCAGAGGTTTAAATACCTTGTACATGTTTTAGACGAGGCGCTGTACATTTTTTCTGCAATTTTAGACTTTAAACTAGGCCGTTTTTGTGTGAAACCAAAAACGAGTGAAAACGGGAAGGCCAAGTGACGCGTACCTAGGCCCCAGTAGCCTTAACAAATACAAAATAAGTTTTTTTTTATCTGTGCACACTGCCAAGTAGAATAGGCCCAAGCCTATGTGATAATTCACAATTTTTCATAGGTCCAATCCATGGTAATCCCTAGCTTGCTCAGTTCCCTAATTTAGGCCTTATTTATTCACATAGGCCTATGCCTAACTAGTTAGATCTTGAGGCATTGAAGTGACAGTGAACTTTATATTTAATTCAGGCTAGCATCTTTGGCCTGAGTTACTAGAACGAAGCCCTCTAATCTAACAATATAGGCAAGGCTAGATAGCCTATGAGTTAAGGCTAATTAACCAAATCAGACAGTGGTAGTGTGAACCTTTTCTCAGCAAGCCAGATTTCGCATTTAAACCATGAAGAAAAGGGTTGCAGGAACAATAATCAGATCAAGGAAAGTTGTAAGAGTTGGGATTGTGGTAAGTATCATGGCTTAAATTGTACCGTAATAGGCTAAGTTTGGCTATAGGAGCAAGGTGCCTCAGCCTTGTTTTATAAAATTAAAGTTCATGGTCCTAGTCATATTTTAGAAGGTGTGAGCCTGGGAAATAAATTTTGGGTAGGTCTAATATTCGTAGGTAGTTTCATAGTCACTAGATTTTTGACAGTCAAAAACCCAGCCTGTTTCATATGTCAAGCCAATCTGTCTAATAAATTGGACAGATATTCTATAGCCTGAACAGACAGTAACTAGTATGTGGGAAAAATTTAAAAGTATAATAATGAACATACAAAGGAAGCATATCCCATAGTGTAAAATTAGAATTGGAAAAAATAAAAAACAACCTTGGATAAATTGCAATGTAGAAAGAGCAATCAGAGAAAAAAACAAAAGCATTTCATAAATTCAAAAGAACTAAAAATGGCACAGACTCTGACACATATAAAAGTAAAAGAAGCGTTTGCAAGAAAGCAATCAGAGATAGCAAACGAGACCTGGAAAAAAGCCTAGCCAAGAATTCAAAAAACAATCTAAAGAAGTTTTTCAGTCACTTCAATTTGAAAAGTAGAGTGAAAAAGAAAATTGGCCCTCTCCATATAGATGATAAAACTATAGATGATAATCTTGAAATAACTGAAGAACTAAACAAATACTTCTCATCAGTATTCACAAATGAAAATTTAAATAATATTCCTGATTTTATACTACCAGGACAAGATAGAGAAATAAATGAATTAAGGGTAACAAAACTAGATATCTTAAAAGCAATAGATAAATTAAAAATGGAAAAATCTCCAGGGCTAGATGAAATGCATCCAATAGTCATAAAAGCTGACAAAAAGAATATGGCATAGGCACTTGAAATTATTTTTAATAAATCATTGATATGTACTGAAATTCCAGAGGATTGGAAGAAAGCAAATGTGGCTCCAATCTTTAAAAAAGGAAATAGAAACTTAGAAAAAACTACAGACCCATCAGCCTCACCTCTATTATTTGCAAATTACTTGAAAGTATCATTAGAGGTAAAGTTACCGACTTCCTTGAAGAGTGCAACCTTATAAATGATAGCCAGCATGGCTTTCAAAATGGAAGGTCCTGTCTAACCAACTTGATTGAATTTTGTGATGGAGTCCTATTGCATTTGGACAATAAAGAGCTAGTAGATATAGTATACTTAGATTTTACAAAAGTATTTGATACTGTTCCTCATGTAAGATTGTTGGTAAAAGTTAGAGCCCATGGTATAGGAGGTCATATAGCTGACTGGATAGAAGAATGGCTGAGAAACAGAAAACAGAGTTCATCTAAATGGAAATAAGTCTACTTGGAGACCCTTATTGAGCAGAGTCCCACAGGGGTCTGTGCTGGGACCTCTGTTTTTGTTGTCTATATAAATGATCTAGAGAAAGGCCTATCATGTTAAAACCTCAAAATTTGCTGATGATACAAAATTAGGCCATAATATTAAGTCAGTAGCAGGAGCAATGACAATACAAAAAGAATTAGACAGAGTAACAGCCTGGGCAGATAAGTGGGAGATAAGATTTAATGTTGATAAGTGCAAGGTTATGCATATTGGGCCAAAAATGGAATTTGAATACAATATGAATGGAATTTGGATTAAAAATGATGATAAAGAGAAAAACTTGGATGTCACTGTGACTAATGAACTTAAACCCTCAAATCACTGTATGGAAATCAGAAATAAAGCAAATGCTAGACTCAATCTCATGCAGAGACGCATTGAATACCATCAAAACCCAATATTATAAAGCAACTATACATTTCATATGTGAGACCCCTCCTCGAATACTGTATTCAATTTAATAGTCCTTATTTGATACAAGATATTGAAAAACTGGAAAAAGTACAGAAACGACCAACAAGAATGATCCCATCCCTAAGACAATTGACATATAAGGAAAGACTGGCATATCTAAACATGTTCTCATTAAAAAGGAGGAGGTTAAGGGGTGATATGATAGGGGTGTATAAAATGATAAAAGGGTTGGATAAGATAGATTTTGAGTCTCTCTTCATTAAAGATCACAATAACCAGACTAGAGGTCATAGTATGAAATTATTTAAGCCAAGATGTAGAACAAATTTAAGAAAACATAGTTTTACAAACAGAGTAATTAAGTTTTGGAACAGTCTGACAGAAGAAGTGGTGACTTCAGATCAGGGATGGGGTCAAATACGTATTTGTATTTGTATTTACAAATACACAAAAATGGATATTTGCATTTGTATTTGAGAATTTAAAAAGCTGCATATTTGTATTCGAATTTGTATTTGAGCCTTTTATTTGCCATATTTGCTTCAAATAGCTACAGTCAAATACACTAATGTAATATAACTGCATATAACTCCAAATTGATATGAACAGTAAAAATCAAACATTGAGAAATATGAATTTATTTTCTTTAATTATGCAAAAGTGCAGAAATATCAAGAAGTGTGAAATAATTTTCTCTAATAAAAATAATAAACAAGAGGAATTTTACTTTTCTTGCCTTGGTATGAAAATGAAGTCTACTTTGATAAGAGCCAAAGTATTGCAATGTTAAGTTTTATACAATAAGTACTACCTATACCAGTATTGTCTTACTTGAGGGGTAGCCGAAGTCAAATAAATATTATCCGTTTATATTTAGGATGAAATTGGTACGAAATTTGCAAATACAGTAAAAATTGTATTTGCATTTTATTTGTATTTGAAGCTTCATATTTGTATTTATATTTGTATTTGGGGATTTATAAATTCGAATATTTGTATCTGTATTTGAATTTGGCCGTAAAAAAAAGTGTATTTGTATCTATATTTGTATTTGGGCAATTGTATTTGACCCCATCCCTGCTTCAGATACACTTGATTCTTTCAAAAGAAGGTTGGATAGTTTGATGTCTGCAAGGGACATCTGGTGATAGTGTTTAAGCCCATTTTTATTGCATGAATGGTACTAGTTTATTTCATATATATTATGTGCATTTAGGTGATAGATCCCACAGCTCAACACAAGTGTTGTGGGATATAGGGAGGCAGCATCTTGGGTTGGGGGATACTCTCTGTCCTTACACACCCCATTTAGAGATTCCTCTGCCGAGTGGTTCCCCCCATAGTACTGTTAGGTATTGAAAAACTCATGCTCTTCATTTGCCCTACAAACACCTTTAAATGGGTGCACACACATTTCTACATTACTGTATAGTAGGGTGTCCCGTTTTGGAGAAATCTTGGTTATTAATGTCCAGCCCTCTCATATCGTGACAAATGATGATTTAAGTATACTAACCAATTTTTAGACTGAAATAAAAAAATTTGACCCCCGAGCACTCTATTAAAAAATTTAAGGGTCAAATTTTTTTAAAAATTTTAGTTTTTCAATTTTAGATACTTATAAATGGTTCCATCTGATGTGTATTAAAAAATGAATCATTTGATACCAAATTTATATAGGTTTGGCTTAAAAATTTTGTGTTCATATGATTTTTTTTAAAAATATTTTTGAGGCATTTGGGTAATTCCAGGACAAATAGACAAATGAAAGTGCCAAATGTACACTCCACCCTCTCCAAAATTCATGAAACTTGGTGTGAGGGTTGGTTTTGGTCCAAATTACAAAAATCTGAATTTTTTTGAAAATTGGTCAAGTTGGTCAAATTTTATGGCTTGACCAAATTTTGGCAAAATGAAAAAACCAACAATTTTCAAACGTAAATATCTTAGCTGCTAATTGTGGTAACATAATAAGTCTTAAATGATAAAATATGTAAAATTAACTAGTTTCTAAATATGTATCATTTTTTTAGGGTAACAAAAATAAAATTATGATTTTTTTTTTTTTTTTTTTTTTTTTTGGCAGCGAAGATATTTTATTTTTTTTATTTTTTTTGGCAGCGAAGATATCATTTTTCGAAAAAAAGACCAAGAATAAAAAATGTTTATTTGATGTATGTACACCATAATAAGTAATAAAAAGTTAGCTTATAGTTTATTATAAGGCTCAAAACTGAGTTTGAAATAAAGTAAACATTTTTTTTCAGACGAAGATTTATTACAGACTTGTTGGTCCAAAAAAAGACAATTTTCAATTCATATAAAAAATATATATAGATAAACCAAAGGAGAAAAAATCTTAAAATATATGTACAATGTACATACATAACCTCTCTTATATTTAGGGACAGAATATATTGACAATAATAATGTTTAATTTATAAAGCGCTTATCAGAGTATAAAATACTCTTCCTAATACTACATGTACACAAGTCTGAGAATGAATTAAGACACAGTATTCTCATCCAGTGAATCCAAATTTTAGACACTAATAATATAATAAGAAAAAAGAATTTGAAAAGATTTTTATAACTATTAAGTAGATACACAAATCTTAGATAAAAATTTTAGAAATATTAGTATATAGACAATCTTAAAAAGTATATATTCGATAGAATTTATTTTATCTTCTTTGAAAAGTTATTTAATTCTTGAAGCGGAAAAATGTATTGTATTCTTGTTCCTCCTCGTAAACTTGCTTCAATACTCCCGAATATATTTTCTGTTGGAATGTGACAAACATCATCTTGTGCAGGAAAAATGTATGAGGGACATACACCCGAAGGATGGAGAAATTTTATCAGAAAATCATCATATTCACAGTCAAAGGACTGGACTAATCCGAGCCATAGCTTATTTTCATACATACAACCCACAAAAGAGCCTGTTTCAATTTCGTGTTGAGAGACAGTATTATGTTCTTGAACCGAAGCAGAAACTTTAATGAGCTCTCTTATTTCGACTGACTGTGCACTCTGAGAGAGTGGATAAACCTTCAACGAATTCTTGGAAATTGGGACGAAGCGATGTAATTGTTGAGTACCTTTGATAGAAGTAATAGGTTCACTCAGACGTTTTTGCAAAGAAAGCTCTACATCTACAACTTCGTAGAAGCCTTTATCTGTTTTTGTCCCAGCTTCAATCCAGCTGTAAAACAGAAAACTACGAATTTGACATTAAGAAACAAATGTCCTGAATGGAGTCTCTATTGTTTTATTACCTGTTTTAATAGGGCTTTCATCAAATAAAGGTAAAATATTGTCACTGAGCAAATCTTTATTGAATTGCCTGTCTTGAATGACAAATTCTTCCAATGGTGGTGGATTCGTGGAATCGCTACTGCTTCGCTCCATAGATTCATTAAGTATGTCTGGCTCAGGTATTGGCGCAGGTTCCGGCGCTCTGGATGAATGTTGAACATGTTCTAATACAATTGGCTTCTTTTTAATTGTGACATAGCAATTGCTGCATAGTAATTGATTTTCTTCCAAAATTCCATAGCTTGCAGCTGCCATGGCAGAGTTTACTTTTTTGATGTTACAGAAAATTCTTCTTGAGTGTTTTTTCATAGGATCGCAACAAAATTTTGTGTTTTGAGGCATTTTAAGGGTTAGGTAAATTTATGGATACTAGAAAATTAGGTATACTGTATACTGAAAATCTGGAAAGAAAGCAAAAAATTATTAAAATTTGGAGGATTTTTTTTTTTGTCATTTTTTTTTCATAATAATCGTCGATAAGCTGACTTTTTATTACTTATTATGGTGTACGGTACATACATCAAATAAACATTTTTTATTCCTGGTCTTTTTTTTCAAAAAATATCCGCTGCCAAATCGAAAAAAAAAGAAAAAAAAGACATTTTTCCAAAAAAAAATCATAATTTTATTTTTGTTACCCAAAAAAAATGATACATATTTATAAACTACAGTTAATTTTACATATTTTATCATTTAAGACTTACTACACTACCACAATTAGGAACTGAGATATTTACGTTTGAAAATTATTGGTTTTTTCATTTGACCAAAATTTGGTCAAGCCATAAAATTTGACCAACTTGACCAATTTTCAAAAAAATTCAGAAATTTGTAATTTGGAACTAAACCAACCCTCACACCAAGTTTCATGAATTTTGAAGAGGTGACCGTGTACTTCATTTGTCTATTTCTCATAGAATTACCCATTTTATTAAAATTTTTAGAGTATTTCTCTTGTTGCTTTCAAGTTTATTAAATAAATAAGGCAAATAAAAGAAAATTAATCATTTTCCATTTAATTATCAAACAAAAATGGTAAAAATAATAAAAATATCCCTCTTTTATGGACTAGAAAAACAAAAGCTTCCTCTACATAAGAAAAAAAAAATAAAACTTTCTTTTCATAAAAAATGACTAAAACCTCAACTAGGACAACATTTTTGATTCCTTATAGAAAGTAAAGATCAAATTTCGATACAAAGACATTACACAATTATAAAATTAAAACAAGATGAGAAAAAATATAAAACAAGTGCAATGAAAAAAAAGTACTAAACTCCATAAACCTAAAATCTTCCTTTTAAAATAGAGAACTAAGAATTTATTTTTGATTTTTCGAATGTGCAGCCTAATCTCTGACATACTTGGTTAATGTTTTTTTCTTGAAATTGGGCACTTTTTGTCTATTGTCTTCAACCACCTGTAGCCGATATTGTTTTTGTTTTTCATCTCTAGTGATCGAATTAGCATAATCTTCTATTAATTTGATACCTCGTTTGGCTGTGTCATTTACTACTTTCATATAGTGTACAAAATTACTCATTCTTTTGAAATCTTCATCATCCTTCCATTCATTTGCAGATTTTCTAAGCCAGTTACCAGAATAATTGAATAAATTCAAGAAGAGCCATGAGTTTGGCCCAGCTAGATCCGGAAGTCTCATGGAAGGGTTAAGTGTAGGAAATGTTGGTGGTCCTCGTCGGTTAGAAAATCCTCGCTTCTCAAATTTTGATATTGATTTAGCAATTTTAGTCTTCAATTCACCACTTAAATTTTCTGAAAATAAAGAAAGTGGTACCATTTCTTCAGTAACATACCAGAGTTGGCGATCAAGGGCCTTAATAGCCTGGTTTGCTGCTGCTTCATCGATTTTCTTGTATGCTTGCAAGTCGTGACATAACTGCAGGTCATTTTCAGGTGCTTCAACTCCTTTTGTAGATGATACCCAAACTTTGATATACAGTATTCCCTCGAATATCGTGGGGGTTACGTTCCAGAACCCCCCGCGATAGGTGAAAATCCGCGAAGTAGAAACGATATGTTTATTACGTATTTTACGCCTTTATAAACCCTCCCCGCACTCTTATAAACCTTTCCCACGCTCTTATAAACACTTTCTACACTCGGAGTATGAAAGAGACTAACAGTATTTTAAAAAGAAAACATTTGTATATACAGTATTTTTTAATAATTTTACCAACATTAAAATTTCATATGGGTACTCACCAGCGAAGATACTAAAACTTGAATGATGACGATGACGATGAATTAGCTGTGCAGTACTGAACGATGAAGGTGATGATGAGATGAATGTACTGCACAGCAAAGAAGAGCATTACATCTCTTCTAAAGGCGCCGCTTCATCAGGTGGTGCGGTATCTTCGTCATCGGCGTCGTCCGTAACTTCGGTTTCTGCTGAAGGCGTAGGCGCATCTTCTTTCTTTTTGCGGGTGAGGAACATAGTGATGGGCAGTTGCTGGCGCTGCCGTTTCTTCTGGGAGAGGAGATTTTTATACACTTCAGTAGCGCCGTCGATTGCATTTTTAAATTTTAATGCACGAATCATCTGGGGGTCCCATTCGTCAGCCATTTTCTGAAGTTCTTTCGCCGTTCTAACCATAGTTGCGAGGCATTCCAGTGATAGACCGACTTCTTCTTCTTTATCCCCTGGATCATCTTGTTCCTCTTCTTCTTCACTTGCTACCTTCGTCATCTCCGTCAGGTCTTCGTCCGTTAACGGATTTGAGTGGGCCTCTACCAGGTCATTAACGTCGTCTGGAGTCATATCGATGAAGCCTTCTCCTCCTAGTAATTTTGCCAGCTTCACTGCCTTATCTACTGCATAAAAAACCGCGATGTACCGAGTCCGCGAAATGTGAACCGCGATATGGCGAGGGAATACTGTACAGTCAACCCTCGACTTACGTAATTAATCCATTCCGAGATGAGTTACTTAACTCGAAAATGACGTACCCTAAGTCAAACCCCAAAATACATGTAAATCAGGTAATCCGTTCCAGGACCCCAAAAAAGTATTGAAAATAATAAAATTATTAAATTTGTTGATAAAAAAGTGTATATAAACAGAATTATAATGGTAATTAATAATTATTATTAAGAAACACCATCTGTAAAAGAAAATACCATACATATTAAAAATTAATAATAAAAAATTAATTTAGACTTAATTGGAGAGAGAGTTGAATAATGCACAGTAAAAATAACAATGAAATAACGTGAAATACCCGGCATCCTGCCAGTGAGTGGTCATGTACTGCATTTGCAATTACACAGCTATTACGCAACATGAAATAATTACGTAAGACGAATCAATTACAGTCAATGGGGGGCTTAACTCGTAATTCAAAATTACGTAAGATGGTGATGACGTAAATCGAGGGTCGACTGTATATCACTACTATAAATTTGCAAACTCTTTCCAGCTTATTCACCATATTTTCAGTGTAACCTGCTTGATCACTAAAAGCAAACATTTTTATACAATACATGATTGTAGCCATCCATCTAGCATGATGTGAGGCTCCAGGATCTACAGATCTACAGAAGCTAAGGCTAACAAAGACCCTAAGATCCACTCTAAGGTTAGCCCGAGAGAAAGGAAAGAGTAGGGGTTTAAGAGAAGAGAATAAGGGGTTAAGTAAGGAGCAACACCTATCATTCGTGGGTTAATATTCATTCAGAAAAAGAGAAAAAAGACTCGCCATCATCATCCGCCGGCCACTGCTGACAAGTCAGAAAAATAGTTGGAGAGAATAGGAGAGGGGTGAAAGATGAAAAGAAGTAAAATAAGAATGCTTATAAACCATGCAAACACAGTCTTAACTCGCAGTCATACCATGCAAACTACAAACATGCAAGAAAAGAGAGTTACAGACGTGCAAAGTAAAAAAAGTGGGTAAAGTTAAACAAAAAGTGGGTTAGTTTACGCTACGAGATACATCTACGTTCGTGTTAGTCTAATATTTTTTTTTTTTTTTAATAATTTTATTGCTGGCATCACACGCTGGCATGTCACAAGCTGGCATTTATCGTCAACAGACTCATCCTCGAGCACCACCACCAGAGCTCCTGTTGCTAACTTTGTTTTTTTATTTTAAACAACGTTAATATTTTTAAAATGTGTGTCAAGATGGTTCTTAAACATATTAACGCTGGTAGAATGAAGACTGACGCAGGAAGATTATTCCATTTATCAATTACTTTAAACGTAAAGAAGTTTTTAGCAATATTAGTAATGAAACGTCTACCACACAACTTAAATCCATTATTACGAGTATTACTATTATTGAAAGTGAACAATTTGTCAAAATTTATGTTATCGATGTTATTAACGATTTTGAAAACTTCAATAAGCTCCCCCCTTAATCTCCTAGTTTTGAGTGAATACAGGTCTAACTCTTTAATCCTATCCTCATAAGGCTTGTTGCGCAATGATGGAATTAGTTTCGTGGCACAACGTTGAACCCTTTCTAACCTATCAATATCCTCACGCAAGTATGGGCACCAAAACTGAACTGCATATTCTAAATGAGGCCTGACTAGGGACTTGTAAAGGGGCAATATAATATCCTTCAATTTAAATTGGAAATTATGCGCTATGAAGCCTAACATCCTATTAGCTTTTGTGGAAGACTCCAGGCTCTGGTTCCCAACCTTTAAATCCTTAGATACGTGTACGCCTAAATCTACTTCCTCGTCACTGCTCGCTAACTCTCTATCATCCATTGTGTAGTGTGTACGTGTAATTATTGTTGCGAAAACCTATATGCAAAACTTTATATTTGTCTACGTTAAATTGCATCTGCCACTTATCTGTCCACTCCATAATCCTATTTACATCATCTTGGATCCTATTTCTATCAACCTCATTAACAACCTTACCACCCATTTTAGTATCATCCGCGAATTTTGACACGTTACTAGTCAATCCTACATCTGTCGTTAATGTAAATTACGAATAGCAATGGGCCTAACACTGAACCCTGTGGGACACCGCTACCTACATCTAACCACCTGGATTCACTACCATTAACTACGACCCTCTGCCTCCTAGCACGAAGCCATTCTTCTAACCAGTTAGCTACCTGACCGCGTATACCATGCACTTTGACCTTCACAATTAGTCTCCTATGTGGAACTGTATCAAACACCTTTTTAAAATCTAAATAAATAACGTCAGCTGCTCTATGCTTATCGTATTCGTGCACTATTTCATTATAAAATTCTAACAAATTAGTTAAACAAGACCTATGGCATCAAAACCCATGCTGACTACTATTAATCAAATCTCTACTTTCTAAGTGATTGATGATATGATCCCTAACTACGGATTCCAAAAGTTTACTGACAATTGACGTTAAGCTAATAGGCCTATAATTGCTAGCTACTGTGTGGTCGCCTTTTTTAAAAATAGGCATGATGTTAGCTAATTTGAAGTCTTCAGGAATAATCCCCGTTTCGAGTGACTGATTAAAAATCTCCGTTAAGGGGCCTACGATAACTTTTCAAATCTTTCAAATGTCTGGGTTTTAGATCAAGCAAACACTTAATCATCATATATGTGCTCCCCCAGCGTGTCGCTTGGTCCAAAATAGCTCCCTTTCCTGCATGTCTCTGGATAATAGCATCAATTTTAGAGGTCCTGGCTGCAGTGGCTACTTGCTTCAACTTGCCTATCAGAGTAGCTGCATGGCAATCTTTCAATCCCTCTCTTATTGCTAGCTGCAATGTATGTACAACACAACGCATATGTTGGATTAGAAAGAGCTTAGATGCTTCTTCAACAATATCATCTAAAATTTCATCACTCTGTTCTGTTTGTGCTGTTTGAGAATCAGTTTCAGGAATGTCATCTTCATTAGCCACTTTTTCTTCAACTTTATTCAGTTTTTCTATTGTGCTTAGCATGTTTGAAGCATTATCTGTGACAATACATAGAATCTGCTCTTTCTTAATTACAAAGTCTTGTAAAACTTCCTCCACTAACTTCTGAAGATAGTCGCTGTCATGATGCGCCTCGGTGTCCTTTACTCCCAATGTCTGAGTTACCATTTTATTGTTTCCATCAACAAATCTAGCATTGATGGCAAAATAGTTAACTCTATGACGTGTGGCTGCATCCATTTTAATAAACATGAAGTGTCCCTTAAGAGTTCTTCGAAGTTCTTCCTTTTTATTTGTGGCTTCTTCAACTATAATTTTTCTGATACTTTGTCTTTCCAGAGAAACTCCAAGTTTCTTGGCCATTTCTCCATTTAGGCCTAGAAAGGCTGGTTGTGAAAATAAAGATAAGGATACACCATTTCTTACCACCAGTTTGATGATGTGCTTCTTGAACTTTTCTGTGGTCATTGTTATGGTAACGTTGTCTGTAGTAAAGAATCTTGTAAGTGGTGCTTGTTGTTCAGTAGATTTCTGATCTTTTGTTAACTTTGAAGTAGTTGGAAGGTTTTTATTACTATCTTTCTCAATGACAACTTCTAAAATTTTGGGATGGAAACGCTGCAAATGTCTTTCAAATTTGATGCTCTGGTTGGTGCATTTTTATCAGAGCCAGTAAAACCACTGATTTTTGCTTCACATAATTTTTCACCATCATCATCATCTATCATACACTGACACACGAAATGTTTCCTATCTGTGGTTATTGTAAAATATTCAAAAACTGCAGACTTTGTTGGAAGTGTCTTTGCCATTGTGAAAGGGGTTTTAGACTTGAAAGTTAAAAACTTATGAAATTTAGAAAGAACTCTAAATTAAATAAGCATTAAAAATAAAAAATATTATCTGAAAAGAAAAAATGAATTAATGGCATTAGTGTCTGAAATGGAAAACATTGTGTTTATTATTTAAGTGGTTTAACCACCATAGCTGCCAGTAATATCACACAAAAACATATTTTATTAAAATTTATATTGAGGTCGGAGTTGGTACATTTTTACTGACTCCGACTCCAGCAGCACCAAAATTGCTTCCGACTCTCCGACTCCACAGCCCTGCCTTCAAGGTTCCAAACCATAGCATCTTCAAAAGTGGCTTGGGCTTGAGAAAATCCAGTAGCATCAGGGATATCTGGAACTGCTAAAATTTTGCCTTCCTTCACACTTGGCATTCCCAAAACTAAAATAGCCAACCATTCTTTCTTTTCACCTCAATTCTGTAACTATTTTAGAATCCCAATGGAGCGAAGAGAAATTTGGAGGCTCAAAATTGATTTTCACTTTCTTAGATATATTCTCCCTAGTTTTCTTTCCTGCATTCCAAGAAGTTCGATTGTTCTGGACAGGCTGACTGTTTCTAAATCTATATCACAGGCAGAAAGCACAGTAGCAGCAAAAGCTGTTCTTTGATTTAATGACAAGTTTAATCTGTCAGGTATATTGCTAACTTTAGAAGACTTCATAATGTTTTGATGCTTAGGACCTTTTTTCGCACTTGAAAGTTTAAATTCTGGATCATCTTGCTCCAATTCTGAAGACGAATTTTCTTGATAGACCATATTCATTTTAGATGTTCCAGGCATTGCTTTCCTTTGTGATTCTTTAAGTTCACAGTTTTTTATTTCTTGGATTCTTTAGCTTTAGTCTTCTTTTCATATATTTTATATGAATTCATCGACGTTTTCAAGTTCTTACACGGGTTCAATGATGTTGATTTTAGAAGCATGTGTAGTTTAAATGATAACCCAACTTGCAACAATGGTTGGAAGTTGGATTTGAAGTGGTTTAGGACTAGTGTGTGTTGGAATTACTTTACCTATAAGATCTGTGACACGTGGAACAGTTTACCTTCAGAAGTTGTGAACAATTCCTCTGTGGATTATTTTAAGAAAAGGTTAGACCAAATCTTGCACACTATTTGAGTGTATAGAAAATGTTCCCTGGCACCCGTTGTCATTGGTACCTCCTCAGTATGGGCCGCAAGGCCTTTTGAGGTACTTTTCTTCGTAGCTGCTCCTCTCTCTCTCAACAAAGTCTTTACATTTAATGTTGTATTCACATTTTAATTTAAAATGTAAATTACATCATACTGTATAATTAAAAAATGACCAAAGGCAGGCAGCAAATCATTTTTTTCATAGGAAAAGTTTAATTGATTTTTTTTAAAACTTCCATGATATAAATAGGCCCCCTTTATACCATGACCTTTGTTGGAACAAAAATTAATTAAAATGAATAGATAAAGTCTGAATGCACCAAATTGGATTCCAAGATTGTCTAAATCTTCCTCACTGAAATGAACTAATCCATGCTCTGCTTTTTATACTGGCTTCCCAGAATGTTCTTTCTCAGTTTGTGCCTTGCATTCAAACAGATATTCTTTACTTACTTCATGAAGCACATCTATAATTAAGCGTAACAGATTTACAGTATTTAATTATTACCTAAATAAACCTATTATGATGTTGCTGTATATTTATAATTAAAAAAAATTATGATGTTTAATGACAATAATTTTGTGCACAAAATCTATGACATTTAAGGTTAAACTGGTGTTATGATTAGTCAAAATAACTAGTAGGTACTGGTACCTTCTAAGGAAATGTGACATTAATAGATTGCAAGGAGTGCAATTGGTTGAAATGCAATCACATGACCCATGATAGTGTCACACTAGTGTATTGTTACACCAGTTGTTGTGTGGTGAGCTACTGCACAGTCACATGATGCCCTTGTACTGGGGGTAAAGCCCACATATACCTGCATACAGGCACGTACCCAGGATTTCAGAAAGGGGGAGTCAAGCAAACACAATGTGATGCAAAAGCAAAACAGTCTTTTATTACAATATCCATCACACATACAGTAGGTACATACCACATAATATGGCTAATGGTCATTTTAGACAAGTTAGCTGTATTTTTTTGTGCAAATAATTTAATTACATGAGTAGGATCAATTGGAATATCATGGTGTACATGTACCAGGGTGATGCCATTCATCCAACCTTCACCCATAGTGCTGTGGTTGTTTGTCTTGATCCTCTGCAGTGCCAAGAATGATCATTCAGATGAGCCACTTGTCACAGGCAATATTGCCAACAGTTTCAACAAGATAAACACATTTTGAAGCTGCATTGGACAAACTATAAGCAATCAACCTGTTAACAGATAACAACAATTATTATGTAGCCATATATAAAATTATTGTTTAAATTTTTATTTTGCCTTTGGACTCCATATTATTTTTTTATTTTTTTTTTTAATGGAGATACATAAATTAGCATCTCCAAGAGGGGGGTCCCAGGACCCCTGGGACCGACCCACCCTTGGGTACACCACTGCCTACATAGATATACAGTAATAATTAAATTAACTGATGTCATGATACAATATGGCCCATAATGTTATCTGTATTTTTTCTGAAAATTGACTACATATATTTTTACCCAGGTTCAATTATTAATAGGCTTAATTATAATACAGTACTTTTAAAATTTTCACTCCCAACACTGACACGTTGCATTACATTTGAATAACTTGAAACACTCAGGCCTGTTAAAATGATACAATTGTGCAAAATATCAGTTTCAAGACAGCTCAGCCAAATTATTGTTAAACTGTTTACAGTACTACTGAAGTATCCTCCATTACTTAAGTCTTTAAAATATATATATTTACACAAATTATAGTCTTTTTTTCACTAATGAAAGCATCTAATTGTTTCTTATAACTATTTAACTCTATATGGACAACTGTTACAAATTTCTAACCTTTCATATACACGCATTTATAACTTAACCCTACAGAAAATTCTGTCCATAGAGGGTTAAGGAGCTACTATTTACCATAATATACTGCAGCTATAGCAAATCATTCCAAAAATTTAATACTCTGACTATAATGTTACCTATATAGCATCCTCCTTTTCTTAAAATTACTGTATCATAGATACAGTACCTAATACAGTCTGAAACCAACTTTGAAACTAAAAACAGAGATTGGAGAATAAGTATGGTAACTGATTATCCATTTACATTGGAAATTATGGTAGGCCTATGTATTGTATTGTAAATATAACTTTGAATTTCCAGGTGGTGGTAGGATCCCAAGCAATAGCTACTGGAAGCTATATTGGCTACCAGTTTCTACATTATTTGGGAATACTCCTATCACTATCTTCAACCCATCTAAGTGCTGATATCTTTTAGATTTTAATATTTAGGATTAAATTGGAGGCTTGTTCTCATGATAACAATGAAAAAATAAAAAGTGAACTAAAAGGTTAGTAATGCAACAGACTCAAAATTTGGTTGGATGTCAAGCAGTCTCATTCTGAAGTGCTGGAGAGTGGCTAGACCTCAAGAAAAAACAAAATACAATATACCTGTAATAAAATATCAGAAATGTTTCAAGAGGCCATTAATGTTTGAGTATTTTTAAAACAGCAGCTGCATTATAACTTAGCATAGCCCAATCATGTTGTTTAGTTTATTTATGGTACAAGAAAATTTATTACATGGGATTATATGTGTACTATTTCTTAGCCTTTAGAAAATGTATATTTGGGTAGATATAAATCTAACGATTGGCAATTAAGGTACTACATTATAATGCCAATAAAATTGTTTTTCAAGTATTAAAATTTGTTAGCCTATACACAGGGCTGCTGAGAGCTGCCATGGGCACCCCTGTTTACTCAGTATTTTATTAGGACTGGTTTTTGTGTACATAACAAGCAAACTGATTATATGTCCAAGTCACTACTCAAAACATACAGTATGAATAAACAACTCAGAAGAAAATTACCATTTTAGTTTTTGAATCAATTATATTAATTCTATCACCATACAATTTACAAATGCAGTACCAGTCCATGCAGGCAAGACAATTGTTTACTGCAAGATTTTCATAATTAGAAGTGTACTTTTTGTGCCTTCTCTCTAGCAAAGTGGTAAATGATTTTGATGAAATTTAAAGTATGGCTAATTGGCTTTTAATTACAATGGTTCCCAGATCTGTCAGTTGGACTTGGGCATTGGTGGACCGCAGATAATATTTTATTTGTTTCAGTTTGACTGATAATCTCTAAAATGTATGTTCATTAATTATATTTCCTCTGTTATTTAATCAATTGCTTTATTAATATTTTAAAATTTTGTCCTCCCTCTTTCCAGGTCCCCTAGAGGTCTTGGCCCAGTGGTTTTTTCCACGATATCCCCTAGGGATGTACCGATATCGCTTTTTAGCCGATAACCAATATCGATAATTAAAAATAGTATTGGCCGATAACCGATACCAATATCTAGCTAGGGTTTATTAGTTTGTCATATTTTTGTAACATATTCATAATTTATTTTCTGTGTTGAATATTTGGCAACAAAGCAATAATCCTTTTCATTAAAGATGTCGACACAGGGTGTCTACTACTCTGGAGAACAGGGGAAACTCGCGGAATTTGTAGAAAAAATTAGAAGTCTCAGGGAATTTTGTGAACTTCGCTAATTTTGCTCTCTATTGAGCCCAAACGTTTCAAATATATGTATTTTTAAAAAAAATTTATAGTCATACATTTTTCTTATTTTCATGATTTATGATATAAAATGCTTTTATTTTTTCAATAAAAGGAAAGAGGGAGGTTGGGAGGACAAATAAATAAAAAATAACCTTTAATTTGATCCATGTAAATCATATTATGGGTAAATGTTATAGTAGAAATGATGAAGTTACTCTGTCATTTTTCCTCTAGAAAACTCGGAGTTTTGCAGTGAAGAGCAGGTAGACACACTGCAACATTGCATTAGATGTCATAGTTTTGTTTGTTATACAATTGGACTGCGGGCCTATGTTGGGCTTAGTAAATGTGTTTTTAACCAGCTAGCTGGGTTAATATTGTGAGTTATGACTACAAGATAGTTTTTGGTTTTCTAGGTTTTATATCTACAGAAATCCCCTGCATTAACGACCTTCACATAGTGAAACTTCACTTGGACGGACTAAATTGCTGTCTGGTCATTAACATTCAGTTTAACGTAATACAGGTTGTTAAAGTGAAGATTTCCGCTAAAAAAGTCTGCTAGTATCACCGAACTTCACTTTAGTGGACTCCGAGTCATTAAAGTGAAGGTGATGCCACCGGAATATTACTGGAACCATCCCTCGGATGAGGTTGTGGTCATTTGTTTCCTGTTGTATTTTCATGCATTTTCATGTTATGTGTTGAATGTGGAGATTTGAGGTTTATACATACCATACATGTGTAACTGTACTGAAGTATTTTGGTTACGGAAAACCCCACTTTAATGTCCCATTGTCCGGTAAAGTGGGGGTTGTCCATACTTCACTTTAACGTTCCCTGGTATGTTAAAGTGGGGGTTTTCCATACTTCATTTTAATGGAAATTTCACTTTAGTGACCACACGCTCCCCCTCCCCCAAATAAAAGGCTATGATGAAAAAATAGTTATGTGAAGTGATAAAACAATAAAATATTGGAAATTTCATCTTCTAAACCAGGGGTGGGGAAACTTTTCAGTACCAAGGGCGAAAATCGATAACATAAACACCTCCGCGGGCGTCTGGCAAATTTTAAGCTTATATACAGCGTGTCCCAAAGAAATGTATACCCACTTTGTTCGATAATACCAGCTATGAGGATAATAAATATATTACTTTTTATATGTTTTTTAATAAAGAATTTTCTCCTGAATCTAAATATGTAATTATTTTTATTAAAAATTGAAGAACAAAAAAGTTAGATGTTTAAATTATAATTATTATTTTCGAGACTTCATGTGCGATATTTTCTAATATTTTAACTGACTGTTTTGAGATACTTATGTTTAGTGTTGATATTGAAGCATAAATGTTGTAATTATTAGTTAATTCAAAAAATTTACAAATTCCATGGTTAAATGACACTTTATCTAAGATGTTCGACGTCTTCCGGAACGTTGTTTTTGTAAGTTTTGCACAGTGCCGTTGGTTTCAAACATCTCATATATGTGCAAAAATATTAGAAAATATCGCACATGAAGTCTCGAAAATAATAATTATAATTTAAACATCTGTAACTTTTTTGTTTTTCAATTTTTAATACAAATAATTACATATTTAGATTCAGGAGAAAATTCTTTATTAAAAAAACATATAAAAAGTAATATATTTATTATCCTCATAGCTGGTATTATCGAACAAAGTGGGTATACATTTCTTTGGGACACGCTGTATATAAGATGTATTTTAAAAAGCTATTTGCTGGGCTGTAAATAAATAATTTTTAGTAAATAATAAATACCTAAGCGGGCAAATTGAAATTAGCTCGTGGGCGAAATTTCGCCCACGGGCGAGGGTTTCCCCACCCCTGTAATCTAAACAGTTCTATTCATAATTTTGGAAAAATCATACTTTTGAGATATTGGCTGATATTTTTAAAAATTGGCCGATACCGTTAAAAATCTACTGATATATCAGTACATCCCTAGTATCCCCATCCTCTTGGTGGGCCTGCCTATACAATACATAGTGATGCAACACAAGTTTTGGGAAGTTCATTTTTTTAAAATGTTGTTCAAAGGTGATTTTATTGAAAATATCAACTTTGTGATAAAAAAATGTAAACCTTTTTCCTTGCCTTAGGACCATATTAACTCTTACTGTTGAATATTAAGTTTTAATATACATGACCAAGACCTCTAAAATTATATTCAAATCAGGTTTAATTAAATACCTTATAAAATACCAACTCAGAGGGATCCAATAATGTCGAGTTGATGATGATTAAGAGTAATTTATTAGTTTAATTTATAAGGTTGTAACATATATTCTGCTCAATTTTTTAGTTCATTCAGATTAAAATGACTTATAAGGACAAATTTGCTCAAATTCTTAGTTTAGTCACAACAAAAATTAAATGACAATGACAAATTAATCATCAATATAATTCCCTTCTTTTTCTATAACCTTCTCCCACCTGTAGAAAAGTTTTTTATGCCATGTTCGAAGAAATCCCTTTGTTTCGAGTTAAAAAAAGTGATCACTTTGGTTTTGATAGCTTCCCTGGATTGCAACTTTTGTCCATCTAAGTGGTGTTGCAGACTTCTGAATAAATGGTAGTCTCAAGGAGCAATGTCCGGAGAATAAGGTGGATAGTGCATTTTTTCCCAACCAAATGCCTCCATTTGGGCAGTGGTGATTTGAGCAGTGTGAGGGTGTGCGTTATTCTGGTGGAATAGAACACCTCTGCGATTAATTAATGCGGGATGTTTTTCTTGTAATGCTATCTTCAGTCGTTGGAGTTGTCAGCAGTAGACTTCAGCTATGATTGTTTGGTTATCTGGCAGAAACTCAAAATGAATAATTCCTTGCATATTCCACCAAACGCATAGCAAAATTTTCTTTGGATGGGGTCCATTCCTTGGCTGAGGTTCAGGCTTTGTTTTGCAGCTAGGCCACTGATGTCAATGCTTAATATTGTTATACAGGACCCATTTTTCATCCCCAATGACGATCTGATTCAAAAATGGTGCCTACAGTTGCTGAGAATGCAGTGATGTGCAAATATTGATTCGATGTTGAAGATTTGCTTGTGACAAATCATGCGGAGAAAATATTCATTACCCTAATCCTACACTAGCCTAAGTCATTCTGTATCATTCTGTGTTGTAATAAAACGGGTGCGAACCTGTCACTGTGTATTTTGCAACATTTCTAAAACTATTTCACATTATCTTGAGGTTATTCTATTATCTATCATCCATTTTCTAATTGAGCAGAATTTCTGTTAGAACCTGATATAACATGTAGGCCAATTTTATGACATTATCAGTATCATAATACATTTTCTAGAATCTTTGTGGTGAAGGTGGCTTTGAATGAGGACAGAAAAGTAAAAACACACTACTATTATCAATCTTTTATGATCTATATGTACATCTTTATATTCTTCACCATTTTCTCTTCCATCCCACACACTTCCTTTAATCTCCACATCTGATGAGTTCCAAGTTATTTCATTTTCCAGTCTGTCCTTATTCCACATATTCTACACTAGTTAATAATGAGAAGATAATAACGAACATATTTCATCATATTTTACTTAAACATTTTTACTTTGAATTGAGCAAATAAACCACTTTTGTTTCACTTTAATATTCTAAATATTTGTAGCTTGACCTCACCACCAGAGTTCTCTTCTTTACCACACAGTCTATATCTTCACAACCTTGGGTAGTGGAAACTAGATCTAATGTTTTGGATGAATGGACTAAGTACCGATTCTATTGCAGAGTATGGTTTCTTCATAAAGTTTAACCTTTTAAATGTCACTTTATACTTTATACACACTGATAGATGATACAACTCATTGATAATGCTTAATAGGTTAAATTCTGAGGTATATAAGCCAGTTTCCCAGCCATTTCATTCATTAATCTTTCTCTTTTCTATATGAGTACTGAATTAGCATAGGAGCTAAAGGTCCTTTTGTATTGCTGCACTTGTGGCTGGCAGGTTAAGCACTTGTGAAACAACTCTCAAAAGGGTGGTGGAAGAATGTATAACTTTCTATCAGGTTACCACTTTAGTTATCACATAGCTAGCTACTACTAAAAGAAAGAGATACTTTACTAATAATGTACAATTAATTGTACTACAGACATTTCTTACATAGCAATAAAAATATGGCATACCTTCCTGTTTCTGATTGCTCCTATTAAAAATGTAGAGAGTTAAAAATATCAGGTATATTCTCAGGCACCAATGTCCAAAATGTAGCATGTGTCACATGACATTTATATAGCAACTGTATTACATTCATTATGCAATCTCTATTATATATTTACTGTGTTATTATTTCAAAAAATATTTTGTGCGGCTCTCTCTATTTATAACTTTGGAACACAGCTCCACTTGACAGTGGAATCAAAGGCTCTCTCTCTCTCTCTCTCTCTCTCTCTCTCTCTCTCTCTCTCTCTCTCTCTCGGCGGTTGGCGGCGATGTTGAGGGAGTGTGGAGTGCATTCCGGGACGAGTTTATGGTGCTGCAGTCTGCTGCCATACCCTCAAAACCGGTCACCCCTGCTTCAACACAGCCTAAGTGGTTCAATCGTGACATCGCTTCGGCTATCCGAAATAGGAAAGTAGCGTATAGGAGGGCGAAGGCCAATCGTTCCCACAAGAACACTGAAGCGTATGTCCGACTGTGTAGGGAAGTGAAGGCGAAGGTTAGGCTAGCGAAACGTAACGAAACTACGGGTGGCAAGCCTCTGCAAGGGGAACCCTAAGGAATTCTTCAGTTATGTTAATAGTAGAAAGCCCATTAGAAGCATGAAGCGGCGTTCTGCGGACATCGCTAATGTGCTTAATGAGTACTTTGCGGGATTGTTCACCAGGGAGGATACCCGCGTCATCCCCGAGCCAGGCGTGAGGCACGAAGGTGCTGGCCTGGATAGTGTTAGATGTACCGCGACAGTCGTTGCCGATAGAATAGACAAACAGCGCGTTTAAGGCTCCTGGGCCAGACCAGTTTCTCCCCAGAGTGTTGCGAGAAGTGCGCGACCAGGTGGCTCGCCACCTGGGTACAGTCTTCAACAAATCGTTGGAGATGGGCCAGGTGCCTGGTGACTGGAGGGAAGCCAACGTGACCCCTATCTTTAAGAAAGGGGATCACGAAAGTCCAGGGAACTATCGTCCCATTAGTCTCACTTCAGTTGTAGGTAAATTATTAGAAGGGATAATAGCTGATAGGATCGTTGACCATTTGGATTCCTACAAGCTGCTTAGGGACTCCCAACGGGTTTAGACGGCATAGGTCGTGTCTCACCAACTTGCTCGAGTTTTTCCACGTCATGTTGAGTGAGTACGATAAGAGTAGGGCGATTGATATACTTTATCTCGACTTTCAGAAAGCCTTTGATAAGGTACCTCACCGCCGGCTAATGGCGAAAGTGCGCGCGCTGGGTATCGGTGGAGAAATAGGTAGGTGGATTGAAAACTGGTTGAGGAATAGGCGGCAGAGGGTTGTAATTAAAGGGGCTAGTTCGGGGTGGGCCTCGGTCACTAGTGGGTTTCCTCAGGGTTCCGTTTTGGGGCCACTGTTGTTTATCATTTACATAAATGATATCGACGGTGTCATCGTCAGTCGGATCGCCAAATTCGCTGATGACACCAAGCTTGGGGCCAATGTTGGGACGCCCGAAGCGATCGAGGAACTGCGTGCGGACCTAGGTAGGATAGGAGAGTGGTCCGAAAAATGGCAAATGCCGTTTAACTTTGGTAAATGCAAAGTGATGCACATTGGCTATGCCAATCCCAAGTCGGACTACTCGATGTTGGGTAGTAATATCGAGGTGACTGATTTAGAAAAGGACTTGGGTGTGCTAATTAGCAGCGATCTTAAGTTTACGAAACAGTGTGTAGAGGTGGAAAAGAAAGCCCAGAAACTATTGGGTTATATCAGGAGGCAATTTCAGTTTCGGAACAAGGAGATTGTGCTCTCACTGTACAATTCCCTTGTTCGGCCGCACCTGGAGTATGCTGTGCAGTTCTGGTCGCCCACCCTCAGGAAAGATATTGAGAGGCTGGAGCGAGTGCAGGCGAGGGCCACAAAGTTAATCCCTTCCGTTAGGCATATGGGCTACAATCGACGGTTACGCGCCCTGAACTTGTTTTCGCTTGAAACTCGGATGCTAGCGGTCAACTGACCGAGGTTTTCAAGCTCTTACGCGGGTTCAACGATGTCGATTTTAGAAGTATGTTTAGTTTAAATGATAACCCAACTCGCAACAATGGTTGGAAGTTGGATTTGAAACGGTTTAGGACTAGTGTGTGTGGGAATTACTTTACGTATAAGATCTTTGACACATGGAACAGGTTACCTTCGGAAGTTGTGTACAGTTCCTCTGTGGATCAGTTCAAGAAAAGGGTAGACGAAATCTTGCACACTATTTGAGTGTGTAAAGACATTTAGGACCTCAGTCTGCGGAAATTTCTTTTCCTATAAAATAGTTAATATCTGGAACCAACTTCCCTCAGAGGTTGTTTCCAGTCAAAGTGTAAATGTGTTTAAAAATAGGCTAGACAAAGTACTGAATACTCTCATAGTTTAAGACTAAAACATAAGAAAACTGCAGGAGATCGCTTGCACGGTGTCTCTGTGAGCAAGCTAAATATAGAGCTATTTATATATTCTCCACTTTCCTGTAAAATTTCCTTGGCTACTTTTCCAGGGTCAAGGTATTTTCTTCAACCTTTTTCCGTACCTGCCTCTGGCAGGGAGGGAGCGGAGGGTGGGGGGAGAGCCTTCTACTTTTCTATCCAGTTTCCTACTACTGCTAGGATAGTTGAAAGAAAAATAAACTTAGAAAATTTTCCCTGGCACCCGTTGCCATTGGTACCTCCTCGGTATGGGCCGCAAGGCCTTTTGAGGTACTTCTTTTCCTTTTAACTCTCTCTCTCTGTAAGATTAAGTATCTAGAACAAAGGGAGGGCGCAAAGAAGGGGCTGATAGAGAAGGGTGGGAAGGGCCCTACTGATGGCCCAAAGAAACCGAAAGATGTAGTTACCACTTGGGGTGGGTCGGGTGGTGTAACCGTGTATGGGTGGCGACGGGTTTCGAAAGGTCTCGGGAAAGAAGGCTGCGAAGCCGAAGCCTGAGACCCCAGTTGCCCCTGTCAAGACCTCTAACCGCTTTAGTCTCCTGTGCTCGAAGGAGGAAGACACCGTTTTGATTGGGGACTCGCAGATCAGGGGCCAGGAGAAGTACTTTGCTTCTGCAAACCGGGATGGGAGGAAGGTAAGGTGCTTACCTGGGCAGGGAACGGCGCACTTAAGGAAGGAGGTAGAGAAGGTGCGCGTGGCTAGTCGGATGACTGCGATCGTTGTCCACGCTGGTGGCAATGACCTGTTCCTCAAAGGCTGGGGTCGTCTTACAGAATGGATCATCACCGAGATCATGTCTCTTGCGGATGATCTAAAACTGAAGACAGACAGGGGAATGTTAATGGGTATTTTACCGCGAATGAATGTCAGTGACCACGCGCTGAGTAAGGTCATTGGCATCAATGAGAGGGTACAAGACTTGTGCGTTCCGCTGGGCGTGAAGTTTATTGACCCCTTCGATGCATTTTCGGGTAGGTGGGACCTTTACCAGAGGGATGGTGTCCACCTCAATAACAAGGGTAAAGGTGTGCTAGGCGCGCTGCTCGACCGGCACCTATACAGAATGGTGAGGTCGAGTCCGGGGAGAGATGAGGATGAGCCGGTGGCGGACGTACCTTCAACTGAAGGGTGCGTCGAAGTACAGGTGGGTGACCCTCCTCCTACGTTGGAGGGGGCTCAGTCTCCTGCGGAAGTTGCCCCCTCGTTAGTGAGGGGCTCTTCAACTCCCGATAGCCCTGGCTGTTCGAGAAACGGGTCGTGCTAGGGGGCGGTCAGAATAGGGAAGGCTCCCTCCGTGCAATGCTTTTTAATGCTAGGTCAATTAGGAACAAGTTTTGCGAGCTACGGGCGCTCTTAGCATCAGAATACCAGGATATCGTTGCTATCACCGAGTCCTGGATTCATACTGATCGTAGGGAGTTCGAAATTCCCGGGTATAGAATGTTTCGCAAAGACCGCACCCGTGGGGAGGGGGGTGGGGTACTAATATACGTCAGGGACACGTTGAGTCCGGTTGACTGCCAGTTCCGATCGGAACGGGAGCTGCTTGGTCGATCTGAACGTGGGAGGGGACGAACTATAGGTTAATCTTGGTGTACAGACCTCCGCATCTCCTCCTCGAGGAGAATACAGCCCTGTACACCGAACTCAGTGGCCTGCTAGGTGATAGGGTGTGTGTAGTTTTAGGAGACTTCAACTGTCGCGGCATAAAGTGGGAAGACAGGACTGCTGATGCTGAAGGGAGGAGGCTAGTTGTCTTTGCTGATGAGAACTTCCTCACTCAGTGGGTCAACGAGCCTACACGAGGCGAAAGCGTTTTAGACTTAGTATTCACGACCGAAGACAACCTCGTCACTGGCCTCACCGTTGACGAATCGTTGGGCGGGAGTGATCACGGTCTGATTAGGTTCCGTGTGCGCGTCCCTCGGGTGAAGCGTAGTAACTCGAGAGGCAGTAAGCTCGATCTCCGGCGGGCGACTTTGTTAGCCTCAGGGATACCGTAGAGAGATGGGGTTAGAGGTCGGCGGCGATGTTGAGGGTGTGGAGTGCATTCCGGGACGAGTTTATGGTGCTGCAGTCTGCTGCCATACCCTCAAAACCGGTCACACCTGCTTCAACGCAGCCTAAGTGGTTCAATCGTGATATCGTTTTGGCTATCCGAAATAGGAAAGTAGCGTATAGGAGGGCGAAGGCCAATCGTTCCCACGAGAACACTGAAGCGTATGTCCGCCTGTGTAGGGAAGTGAAGGCGAAGGTTAGACTAGCGAAACGTAACGAAGAACTACGGGTGGCAAGCCTCTGCAAGGGGAACCCTAAGGAGTTCTTCAGTTATGTTAATAGTAGAAAGCCCATTAGAAGCATGATAGGTCCGTTAAAGGACGGAAGCGGCGTTCTGCGGACCTCGACCGGACATCGCCAATGTGCTTAATGAGTACTTTGCGGGAGTGTTCACCAGGGAGGATACCCGCGTCATCCCCGAGCCAGCGTGAGGCACGAAGGTGCTGGCCTGGATAGTGTTAGATGTACCGCGACAGTCGTTGCCGATAGAATAGACAAACCGCGTTTAAGGCTCCTGGGCCAGACCAGTTTCCCCAGAGTGTTGCGAGAAGTGCGCGACCAGGTGGCTCCCCACCTGGCTACAGTCTTCAACAAATCGTTGGAGATGGGCCAGGTGCCTGGTGACTGGAGGGAAGCCAACGTGACCCCTATCTTTAAGAAAGGGGATCACGAAAGTCCAGGGAACTATCGTCCCATTAGTCTCACTTCAGTTGTAGGTAAATTATTAGAAGGGATAATAGCTGATAGGATCGTTGACCATTTGGATTCCTACAAGCTGCTTGGGGACTCCCAACATGGGTTTAGACGGCATAGGTCGTGTCTCACCAACTTGCTCGAGTTTTTCCACGTCATGTTGAGTGAGTATGATAAGAGTAGGGCGATTGATATACTTTATCTCGACTTTCAGAAAGCCTTTGATAAGGTACCTCACCGCCGGCTAATGGCGAAAGTGCGCGCGCTGGGTATCGGTGGGGAAATAGGTAGGTGGATTGAAAACTGGCTGAGTAATAGGCGGCAGAGGGTTGCAATTAAAGGGGCTAGTTCTGGGTGGGCCTCGGTCACTAGTGGGTTTCCTCAGGGTTCCGTTTTGGGGCCACTGTTGTTTATCATTTACATAAATGATATCGACGGTGTCATCGTCAGTCGGATCGCCAAATTCGCTGATGACACCAAGCTTGGGGCCAATGTTGGGACGCCCGAAGCGATCGAGGAACTGCGTGTGGACCTAGGTAGGATAGGAGAGTGGTCCGAAAAATGGCAAATGCCGTTTAACTTGGGTAAATGCAAAGTGATGCACATTGGCTACGCCAATCCCAAGTCGGACTACTCGATGTTGGGTAGTAATATCGAGGTGACTGATTTAGAAAAGGACTTGGGTGTGCTAATTAGCAGCGACCTTAAGTTTACGAAACAGTGTGTAGAGGTGGAAAAGAAAGCCCAGAAACTATTGGGTTATATCAGGAGGCAATTTCAGTTTCGGAACAAGGAGATTGTGCTCTCACTGTACAATTCCCTTGTTCGGCGCACCTGGAGTATGCTGTGCAGTTCTGGTCGCCCACCCTCAGGAAAGATATTGAGAGGCTGGAGCGAGTGCAGGCGAGGGCCACAAAGTTAATCCCTTCCGTTAGGCATATGGGCTACAATCGACGGTTACGCGCCCTGAACTTGTTTTCGCTTGAAACTCGGAGGCTGCGCGGTCAACTGATCGAGTTTTCAAGCTCTTACGCGGGTTCAACGATGTCGATTTTAGAAGTATGTTTAGTTTAAATGATAACCCAACTCGTAACAATGGTTGGAAGTTGGATTTGAAAAGGTTTAGGACTAGTGTGTGTGGGAATTACTTTACGTATAAGATCTGTGACACATGGAACAGGTTACCTTCGGAAGTTGTGAACAGTTCCTCTGTGGATCAGTTCAAGAAAAGGTTAGACCAAATCTTGCACACTATTTGAGTGTGTAGAAAATTTTCACTGGCACCCGTTGCCATTGGTACCTCCTCGGTATGGGCCGCAAGGCCTTTTGAGGTACTTCTTTCCTTCTCTCTCTCTCTCTCTCTCTCTCTCTCTCTCTCTCTCTCTCTCTCTCTCCTCCCCCTTCCCCTTTTACGATTAGGACCCTACTGCTACCTCATGCGTGGGAAGAGACTAGAGAGGCTTTGGAACCTCTATAAATAACGCCATTTAACGCTCGTAGGTTGAGAGAGACTGGGATGGAGGGGTCCCAGGCGTAGGGGCGCGATGAATGGAGTGTGGCTAGTGCCCCGTTAAGCCCATTCCTAACGCGTAATGGCCTGACCAGCCCCCTGCGACCGTTCTTTGGTGACCAATTGATGTGCTTGGCTGTACTGCTCTGAGGTGAGAGAGCTTTACTGCCTAGCTGGCTGCCAGGCCAGCGTAAAGTCCCGGGCGTAGCCTCTGGGTCTGGTGGGATATCCCTTGAACACTGGATTCTAAGAGTGGCAGCTTGTGAATGACTAGTAAGGGGCTGCATCTCGCTGTCGCTCCTGGCGGGAAATCCGTGACGCCTGCGTCGCGAGTGTTTGTCAGTTGGTAGCTGCGACACGTTTGGGACTGTCCGGCCCTGGGGAGACCTTTGGTCGGTGCGGCAGCAGCGAGAGGTGTAGTTTTCTGGAAGGGCTGAACGTCACTTGCAAATAGGTGGATGCGTCTACGCGCGGGAAGAATTCACCTCCCCCCCCCCTCCTTTTTTATATACTGGTCACAACGTTTTTGATAGTTTTCATTGCTAGAACGCTTTATCTTATTCAGAGTTCGAAAAAAAAAAAAAAAAAGTTATAATGACTGGACCGCAGAAACTGAAGGCTGAATGTGCGAGGTGTGAAGTAAACCAGTGGGTGACGAACTTCAAAGAAGCCTACTTCGCGAAGATCAACCACTCCAGCATGTGCCGCTTTTGCGAAATCATACGGTTTTACGAGAAGCTAGAGGAGAGGGTCCGGCGGCTCGAGTCGTCCAGACCGGCTGTTGGAGGTGCGGCGGTCACTGATGGGGCTGCGCCCTCCACCCCGGAGCTCATTGATAGGATAGCTGCCATGGAAAGGCTGTCCAGCGATGGACTGGACAGGGCTCGGGACCGCGGAGAAAGGGTAGAGGTGCAACCGGGGACTAGGGTACAAAATCAGTGTGAAGAATCGCCAGCGACGCACGTGGAATGCACGGAACCGCGGCGCAAGGTGGAGGGCGTAAAGAAGGGGCTGATAGAGAGGGGTGGGAGGGGGCGAAAAAGAAAAAGGGTGGGAAGGGGCCAACTGATGGCCCAAAGAAACCGAAGGATGTAGCTTCCGGTCGGGGTGGGTCGGGTGGTGTAACTGCGTGTATGGGTGGCGACGGGTTTCGAAAGGTCTCGGGCAAGAAGGCTGCGAAGCCGAAGCCTGAGACCCCAGTTGCCCCTGTCAGGACCTCCAACTGCTTTAGTCTCCCGTCCTCGAAGGAGGAAGACACCGTTTTGATTGGGGACTCGCAGATCAGGGGCCAGGAGAAGTACTTTACTTCTGCAAACCAGGAGGAGGAAGGTAAGGTGCTTACCTGGGCGGGGAACGGCGCACTTAAGGAAGGAGGTAGAGAAGGTGCGCGTGGCTAGTCGGAGGACTGCGATCGTTGTCCACGCTGGTGGCAACGACCTGTTCCTCCAAGGCGGTAGGGTAGGTCTTACAGAAGGGATCATCACCGAGATCATGTCTTGCGGATGATCTAAAACTGAAGACAGACAGGGGAATGTTAATGGGTATTTTACCGCGAATGAATGCCAGTGACCACGCGCTCAGTAAGGTCATTGGCATCAACGAGAGGGTGCAAGAGTCTAGGCCGGGCTGAAACTATAATTTTTGTTTGATTTTAATTTATCAGAGTGACTAACAGTTGGCTTTTGATATAAAAATAAGATTCCTGAAGAAAATAATTGGTGGCCACCAACGTGTGTCCAGCCACCCCCGTTTTTGTAAAAACATCTAATGCCGCACTAGCAAAATCAGGAAAATGGCAATCTCTCTTCTGAACATGCTAGAGAGATGGTTTGCATACCAAAAGATGCAGAATTTGATTTAGAACAAATTATTAAGAGTGGTATTTTTTCATAAAACTTTGTTTTTGAGTTATTTTTGAACAACTAATTTTTTGTTCCCATAGACCCCCTTTCGACTGAATGTCAACACAATAAAACATTCTCAAGCTGCAAATTGACATGTATTAGTGGTTTTCAATCAGCAATCAAAATCAGCCATTTTAAATTCATTGAAAATGCTTTTTGACATTCAAAATGCCAAACATTAAATTATACAATTAACAAATTGTCATTTTGTCATATTTTAGCATGATAAATAATAATCTAGAACTTAAAATATTTTTTAGACAAAATCTTTCATTAATTTTACGTGATCTAATTTTGTTTCTAATAAGACCATCTCTACGCTCATGACCTACAACAGCCAAGGATGCTTCAGTGACAAGCTTGATGTGCCTTTCAACATTCTGACTGTGGCACTCGTGATCCAGTTTCAATGCGGTATTAATGATATCACGCAGTTCATCATTACTGAATTCTTTTAATACAGGTGGAACAGTTTCCCATTGGGACATAGCAGACAGCTTGTGGTATGCAGAAGCTTTGAAGTTGATGATTGGCTTTCTAAAGACCCTAACATTCTCATCTATAGCAGGATATATATCAGTACCACCTTCATGATCCTCTTCATTCTCATCATCACTTTCAATTATTCCACCTGCAAAATCATTGCTACTACCAGATTCATCATCAAAATCCTCTATAACTCCCCTCAGATACAGAACTTTATTGACAGAACACCTCCTCACCTCTTCATCTTCATCAGCCAGCATTCCAACTAAAATATTTTCACCATGAGCAAAATAGCTGTTATTGTTTAATACGTCATAACAAATTTATCTAATTTTCCTGTCGGGGAATTTATTTACTCTTTGGATCATATTGAATAGGTTTCTTGACCCATCACTTAGCCTCTTATTAGCCTTGATATTGAACCAACTGTGAAAGTATACTTTGATGATGAATTCTACTATGATTTTGAGGTTCTTACTGGGTGTTTTTTGTGAAACATAAAAGCGAAGAATTCTACAGGCTAAGGTGAGCCATTGAGAGTGATTTAGCAGGCCAACTTCTAAGAGTGCAAGGTCTTCATCCACTTCACCAGTAATAATTGCCCAGCAGATGCAGTATCCATAGTATTGGTCTGTTGATAAATTATTGACCACCTCATTTGGTAGAAGCACAAATGCAGGATAAGGTATAGATTTGAAGTCCACAACATTCTTCTGACACATCCATTGAGCTGAGAACCAATAGGGCCAGAAAATTTGTCTGGACTTTTTGTTGTCCCATCTAAAGTTATGAAGATGTCGTAAGTGGCAGTTCATTTAGATGCAGAAGACAAATATCCCACTGAAGAGGTTGCCCTAAAAACATTTCCAAATATCTGATTGACCCATGCATATGTCCTGTGTTAGTATTTGTCCCATCTGCTTTAACCAAGTTTAATTTGGCCTCAAGTTCTGTCCCTTTAATGATCTTATAAATGCCATGAGCAATGTCAATGCCTTTGCCACTCTCCGGGGTAAAATGGTCGAGGTAGTTAGTAATCAAAAAGCCAAATCATGCTTATTTTAGAATTTCTTTTGTCACTAAGGTCCGTCAAAAGGGGGTCTATGGGCCCCAAAAATTAGTTTTTCTAAAATAACTCAAAAACTAAAGGTTTTATGAAAAAATACCACTCTTAATAATTTGTTCTAAATCAAATTCTGCATCTTTTGGTATGCAAACCATCTCTCTAGCATGTTCAGAAGAAGAGATATTGCCATTTTCCTGATTTTGCTAGTGCGGCATTAGATGTTTTTACAAAAACAGGGGTGGCCGGACACACGTTGGTGGCCACCAATTATTTTTTTCAGGAATCTCTCTATATCAAAAGCCAACTGTTAATGACTCTGATTAATTCTATCTTGAGTTTCAGCCCGGCCTAGTGCAAGACTTGTGCGTCCCGCTGGGCGTCAGGTTTATTGACCCGTTCGACGCATTTTCGGGTAGGTGGGACCTTTACCAGAGGGATGGTGTCCACCTCAATAACAAGGGTAAAGGTGTGCTAGGCGCGCTGCTCGACCGGCACCTATACAGAATGGTGAGGTCGAGTACGGGGAGAGATGATGAGCCAGTGGCGGACGTACCTTCAAATGAAGGATGCGTCCAGGTACAGGTGGGTGACCCCCCTCCTACGTTGGAGGGGGAACTCGGGCTCCTGCGGAAGTTGTCCCCTCGTTAGTGAGGGGCTCTTCAACTCCCGACAGTCCTGGCTGTTCGGGAAACGGGTCGTGCTAGGCGGCGGTCAGAATAGGGAAGGCTCCCTCCGTGCAATGCTTTTTAATGCTAGGTCGATTAGGAACAAGTTTTGCGAGCTACGGGCGCTCTTAGCATCAGAATACCAGGATATCGTTGCTATCACCGAGTCCTGGATTCATACTGATCGTAGGGACTACGTTGCGGAGTTCGAAATTCATGGGTAGAATGTTTCGTAAAGACCGCACCCGTGGGGAGGGGGGTGGGGTACTAACAGTGGTGGGCACCGTTAACCAAAAAGTTAACTTCGATAACGATAATCCGTTAACCCCAATTTTTAACTCCGATAACGATAATCCGATAATTTTACTACAAAGTTAACGGAAGTTAACGATAATCCGTTAACGATAACTATTTCTTTACTAACATTTAAAAAAATCAAGGAAAAAAGCTTTAAAACCCATAGAAAATGTTTATTTATGCAAAATCCAACAATAAATAGGTATTTAACTGTATTTTTATCAAGGTTTGCAACTTTTTTGCTTAACTTTTTTATTTTTAATAAAAAATGTACTGATTACATGTTTTGAAACCCTTGTAAACTAAATTTTAATTTACCAGAGAATTATTATGGCGGGAACTGAAAGGTAAAATTAAATTTTAGGCACATTTATTAAAGACTATGACACAATGTGCTGGTTGCCCTTCAGAAAGACTAACTTCTCAAAGTTAGGCCCAACTGCCAGTCTTGACCTCTTGGGCCTCAGGATGTCCTTGCCGAGAGAGAAGAGCCGTTCCACTGCGGCAGAGGACGGAATTGGCAGACTGAAGTTATGGCGGTTTGAATTCATTCGCGGAGCGGTGATCTTCCGTGAATGACTCCTCGCAGTTAACGTGTTAACGGACTTTAACAGACTAAATATCGAGTTATCGGAAGTTAACTGGTCCGATAACGGTAAATGGAAATTAACTTCCGTTAATAGTCCGTTAAAAAAAGTTAACTTCGTTAATTAACTGTTATCGGATTAACGCTTTAGTGCCCAACACTGTATGTATATATATATATATATATATATATATATATATATATATATTATATATATATATATATATATATATATGATGCAAACCCACAACGAAAAAGAAAAATGATTCCAAGGCTTCTATTAAGTTGATGGTTGAAAAGAAATGATGGAGATGCTTTAATCAGTTCAAATTTGAAGTTTATCGTAAGCCTACTAATAATAACTCTTATGTGCATTTTTGTTTCTGACCATCATCCCTCGATTAAATCTTATATTTTCTCTGCTATGTTTCTTAGAGCATTGAGAGTTAGTTGTCAGTCCTGAATTTTTAGATTCTGAGTTATGCAATATCATGAATATTGGTACTAAATTGTTATCCTATTTCATTTTTAGATAACTGCCTTAGGAAGCCAAGAATAGGTATTTTAATGTGTAACTCTAAAGGAATTTGAGCGTAAAATATCCTTAGCCTACCTTACCATGTAAATTTTCAATATCTTTCGACTTTAAGCAATTGGTATCAATGTAGTCTTTAAGTATAATAATATGTACTGTTAAATCACGCCTAATAAAGCATAGCCGGGATATAATGTAGTTGGTTGTGTGTATTCAATCGGATGTACACAATGTGACTTAGTACTGTATATATAGGCCAAACTGGTAAAACATTAGATATTAGGGTAAAACAGCATAAATATGCGTGTAGAACAGCAAATAATTCTAATGCATTGTTTAACCATGTGTATAGATGTAATCATAGTATCAAGTGGGACAGTTCTAAAGTGCTTGTTAAAAACAAAGATAATTGAAAGAAATATTCTAGAATGTTTATTTATGCATTTTAAAAATAATTTCAATAACTGTAGGAATGTATAAAATTGACAATATCCTGTTGAAATACCTTTTGCCTGTCATCAAATCTTGTTAATCATGTGCTAATCTTTTCATTTTTCTGTTCAGTTGTATATATTTTTGTCATCTCGCCTTCTCCCTTCATTCCCTGACGAGGTGTACTTCTGAATACACGAAAGGCCTTTGAATAATTTTTCTTTTTCCTTGTGGGTTTGCATCATTCATTCATTTCACGGTGTTTAATTGTGAAATTCATCCATCCCATATATACAGTATACACCTTACCTTACAACCCTACAAAGGTTCCCGGTAGGTTCCGTGCGATGATTCCTCATTTCGCAAAGGTCAAGCTTGTCGCCCCTCCTCTCGAGTTGGCCTAGTGAAGTAGTGAGTTGGTTTCTTGTGCTCTCCACCTCACATAGCCAGGTACGCCTGGCTCATCGGGGATTGTTCTGAGCCAGGCATCTAATCCTCTTTTGAAGATGTCCACTGCAACTTAGGTCTTTGGGCAGCTGATTAAACAGTTTTGGTCCTCTCACAACAAAGCTATTTTCTTTGTGTTAAGGATGTTCCATGTCTCGCCTTTAATTTGGGAACACAACACAGTCTACCTTTTTTACTTTCCACCATTGTTTGGGAGTTAGGGGGTTCAGAGTAAGATTAGGGACTAGTTTCTCCATTATTTTCTAAGTGTAAATAATGGTGTATGTATATTAGGGTTATGACTTTTTAATTTTTTGTCATAAATATTGTTTCCTGTATCATCAATCGATGAACTTTTGCTTGAAAACAATAAAAAAGGGCCTAATTCTTCAGAATTAAAAAAAATGTCACCCGGAAAGCAAATATAGTATATTAGTTACAGGTTTATTTTAAGCAATAAGTAAAACAATTAAAACAATAATAGAGTAAATGTATAATATTGTATTTGTATAATTAGTATTGTATAGGTATAATGTTGTATAATATAATATATGTTTATGTATAATAATTGTGAAATAAACATGCAAATTTCTATTTATTTTATTAATTTTTTATTTTTTATTTTGGGGTGAAGTTTTTTCAAAATATATCGAAAAAACTGTTATTTTCATTGTCAGGGGGCAAAAGTTCATCGATTTATGATACAGGAACATGAGGTTATAAAATGTCATAACCCTAATGTATATATCCTCCTTTCCAGTGAATATAGGTCTAGTTCGAGTAACCTTTCCCAGTAATTTAGTTCTTTGCACCCATTGATGTTGGCTGTGAAGCTTCTCTGAATCTCTTCCAGCTGTCTAATATCCTCTCTTTTATTATGGGGATGTTAGGACCGAGCAGTATTCCAATTTGGGTATGATCAGTGTTTTCAGTAGGGGATATATATATATATATATATATATATATATATATATATATATATATATATATATATATATATATATATATATATATATATATATATATATACACAGGGTGGGCGGAAAGTAGCTCCCTATTTTGGATTGGTAAAAAAATACGTATATTATCCATTTATTTCAGAAGAAATAATATGAAAAGGTAGGCATACATGGTAGGTTTTCTCTAAAATTCAATGTGGGCTCCAACTCTTTCCAACAGCTTCTGGCCGCCCAGGAATGGCGTCCACTGACTTTAGCAGGAACTCCGGCGGGATGGATGACATGACTTCCCGAATTCGGTCCTCCAGTTCTTCCAATGTCCTCGGTTTGGTGCGGTAGACTTCTTCCTTTACCCACCCCCAAAGAAAGAAGTCGCACGGTGTCAAGTCGGGGCTCCTGGCTGGCCATTGATGTGGACCACGACGACCCATCCAACGCCCAGGGAAGTGGGCATCCAGCCACTCACGGACAACAAGAGCGAAGTGCGGAGGGGCGCCATCTTGCATAAATATCAGATCGTCGATGTTCTCCCATGTGCTGACAACCGGCCAGACCTCGTTTCGCAACATAGCAAGGTACCGCTCAGCATTCATGGTGTTGCGCAGAAGGAACGGCCCACAACCTGATCTGAGGTCATACCACACCACACCGTTACACTGAACCGATTCTGCCGTTTTTCAGCGGTAACCGTGCGACTTCTTTTTTGGGGGTGGGTAAAGGAAGAAGTCTACCGCACCAAACCGAGGACATTGGAAGAACTGGAGGACCGAATTCGGGAAGTCATGTCCTCCATCCCGCTGGAGTTCCTGCTAGAGTCAGTGGACGCCATTCCTGGGCGGCTCCAGAAGCTAGTGGAAAGAGTTGGAGCCCACATTGAATTTTAGAGAAAACCTACCATGTATGCCTACCTTTTCATATTATTTCTTCTGAAATAAATGGATAATATACGTATTTTTTTACCAATCCAAAATAGGGAGCTACTTTCCGCCACCCTGTATATATATATATATATATATATATATATATATATATATATATATAGGACGTCCCAAAAAAATGTATACACACTTTAACAGCTGATAGCTCAATTGATGTTTCTTTCTTTCCAAGTTAAACCCATTAGAATTAATAATGGCAGTCAGACTAAGCTTTGAACAAAGGAAATTCATTCTAAAATGCTACTGGAAGTGTGAAAACGCAGTTGAAGTGCAAAGACAGTTTAGGAGGGAGTTTCAAACAGATCCACCAACGCGACTTACCATCACTCGAATTAGAGATAAGTTTGAAGCCGACGGAACTGTTCAGAATGTCCACAAGAAGCGTTCCGGAAGACCACGGACATCGACAAGCCCCACAAAGCAAGAAAGAGTACTGGAAACGTATCACCAAAGTCCAAGAAAATCTGTGCGGCAAGCGAGTCGTGAGGTAGGAATTTCAGAATCGTCTGTCCAACGCATTTTGAAGCGCTGTCAATGGAAAAGTTACATTCCAAGATTAGTCCATGCTATTAATGAAGATGATCCGGACCGAAGAGTGGAGTATTGCGAGTGGTACTTGGCACGATGTGGATGTGGATTGGACGAAGGGGTTTCGTAGAATACCCTCCGCGTTCACCAGACCTCACACCACTAGACTTTTTTTATGGGGATACTTAAAAGACAAAGTCTACGCTATAAAACCTGCAACAGTCGCTGAATTGAGAGCAGCCATTGAACGAGAATGCACACAAATACCAAACGAAATGTTTCGTGATGTTTGCGATTCCATTGCTTCGCGTTATCAGCAGTGCCTGGACCAGAACGGACGTCAGTTTGAAAACAGGCGTTGACTAAACAATTAAATAATGTCTGTAGATTCTATTACATTTTGAAAATGAAATGTATTTTAATAAACACTGCCTTTATAAGTATTTAAAGTGTGTATACATTTTTTTGGGACGCCCTGTATATATATAATGTCGATATTAAATTTTCCAGGCTCCCAACCCATAATTAGGTACTCTTGAATGAATGAACTTATCTCAGAGTTTCTTCTATTTCAGAGAATATTTAGGGGTTGCGCAGGCTTAATAAAGTTTTGTATTTCATGGGTAATTTTTTAAAATTTGATCAAACGGAAACTAAAATAAAGGATGACTAATAAAACAATATAAATGATGAATACTTTAAGAAAATAAACATAAATAATCTTCGCGGTATCTCAAATATGCTACCAAAATTTAAATAAATCTCCATGTAAAGTAGGATCATAAAACTAAGTGTTCTTTCCAAAAAAACATAACATCCCAAAACATGATAAGCAAAAACAATATATTCTTCATATTACAAGAAATAAAAACAAAATGTTTTTAATGTTACGAGAAACCAAAGCAACATATTTTTCATATTACCAAAAAAGTGTTATTGAATATTGGACTCAAGTGTGCATTTTCTGCTGTCAGGATATTTTCGACGATGATTAGCGACAACCTGCATCAGATACTGCAGTTGCTCCTCGTCGTGAGTTAATCGGCAATTAAACTGTTCAGTGAGGGCCACTGCTCGTTCAGCATTATCATTAACAACTTTTATACCTTTCGCAATGCTACATGCATATTTGTAACTATCATGAACAGTCCAGAATACAGGATCTTCATTAAGGAATTCGTCTGAAATGTCCAAACTTCTGAAAAACTAAACTGAGTTTTTCGATGTTAAGTCAACAAGGCTGATCTGAGCATTATGTGGAAGCTCGATCCACTTTGGACAATCATCACTTCCTTCTTTGGTCCTCATGGCCTGAACCATCTCACGCTTAACGCTTACAGGAACGTCTTCGTCGAATAATGCAAGGGGCAGCATTTCCTCTGACAGATACCAGAGATGTGAGCTGAATTTTCTAATGGCAGCTTCTCCGATGATCTTATTTGGGTATCTTTGAAGTTTCTTAAGGAGAATAAGGTCTTCATGCGGAACAGATACAGAAACGGAAGCATGAAACCATGCTCTCATGTAAATTCGGACAGCAAAGAAAGAAATTTCGTTTAGGGCCCTTTCTTCTTTGGTAGTTAGTTGAAATTGACTCTGAAACAACCATACCTTGATGGAGTAGAGAACCTTAGCCATCCATCGAGCGTGATGCGTAGCTCCTGGAGTTTTAAAGCGAATTCCTTTTCCATCCCAAGAGTTATGGCCCAAGAAAAGAAGTGCCAGCTCCAGGAATTCTTTGTAATCATCTCGAACTGTTCCTTCCCGTAGCATCTTGCAAGCAAAAGAAGTTAATGACTTCTCTTCGTTGTCGATGTCATCTGCAGCCGTCTTATATCTGGACTGATCAATATGGGGCCAAAACTTCTTGAAGCGCATGAATAAAGGTACTTGAGGGCCAGAAGGTGCTCCAAAATAAGACCCGAAAACAGCTCCAAACACCAATTCCATAATATGATGATGGCATGGAAAATGCAGGAGGTTTTTCCCTAGTTTTTGCTCGAGGAGAACGCAAGTTCCTGCGCGATGGCCAGTATTTGAAGCGGTAGTGTCAAAACTTATCCCAACAACGGACTGCTCAAGCCCCCACTTTTGGAGCTGGTTCACAATAGCTTGAGATTGCTCTTCTGTTCCGGAAGAGAGTTTTGGAACACCAAGGAGCTGACACGTGTCTTTGTTGGAGACTAAGACAGGGAGACGATGGACGTTGGCTTGACCATTGAGGTCCGGGAGAATTTTTCCATCCCAATGAACAATGATAGGACAGTCAGTGTTGAACTCTTCCATTGTGTGTTGAGCCGTTAAAGAGCGATGCTGCTGTCTATACCGCCTCACACTAGAACGGTTAATAACTAGCTCCGATACGTCATGACCAAGTCCCTGTGCAGTAGCTGCCAACACGAAGGCTGCTGAGCGATCACTAACATTCGTGCGATCAAAAGTTGATGCTAGATTAGGAGTCATGATAGCGTTCGTTGCACGTCGACGCTTTGGATGTGAAGAACCACCTGCTACTGCACCGAATTCTTCCTTCTCTGTACCCGATCCCTCGGCATCACTGGAAACACTGCTGTTATTTTCACTGGAAAAGCCTTCCAAATGTGCAGTTGAGGTTTTTGCTTTGTCCCGGGAAGCCACAGCAGCCTGATATTCCGCATATTTGAGCCTCTGCTTGATAGCCGCTTCCTCCTTCCGAACAAGGACCATATCAATCCCAGCCATAGATCCTTTGCGACCAGGTTCTCTTTGAGCCAACAAGAAAGCTCGATCTTCAGGAAGTTTTATCATCGCAAGTGCGTTTTCATGAGCGATATCAAAAAGGTTTTTTGATTCTCTCGTGAATTCCTCTTCGTTCTTGATCTGCGTTTCTGACCTCCTCTTCATGCTTTTATTTAGTCTCTGCCACTTACAAATAATTTATTTAACTTATCCATTGAGTGGTCTGTGCGTTTGATAGGAATTCGCGCTCGATTCCAAAACTTTTCTACGTCCAGAAGTACCTCTTTCAAACTATCTTTTACAGTTCTTTTTTCATTTTTGTAAAGATAAAGGAATACTGATAACACCACCATTCGAAGGCAATTTTGCCCCTATAAGTTTGTCCTGCCAGTGCTCCATTAGAAATGGGGGCGCTCGAGTGTTAATTGTGAAAACTACTTAATAACGCTGAAATGAATAAAAATTCCGATTAGATAACTCTCACAATAAAAGTCAATAACCGAATAATGATCTCCGACTCATAATGGTTGATATTAATACATCCACAACATAAACAGAACTCCCATGATAATCCGCAAATATTCACTTTACCATGAGAATGGAATGCTTACTGAATTTACACGTGACTTGTTAGTGATGTACTTTCGATTAAGTAAATATCATACATGCAGACTATGGTGCCATTATATAATTATGAAATTAATAAATGATGACTTAGGTTTACGAAATGTTCATCACTATTAATAAGTGGAAGAATGTATTTTAATTTTTTAAATGTTTATATATTTCTTGGTTACAGTATGTTCATTGAACTAATTGTAATAAAAATAACTATAAATAATGACTGATAAAATAAATAACATGTAATGTTTTAACTTGAACACGTTCATTAACCGCTACATGAAAAACAAAAATTCAGTTTCCGACAGAACCGAACACACCAACGCACCAGGACAGACTGGGGCTCTTTTGTTGGGAAGTGCAACGGCTTTGCGCGACTCCTTATAATAGAAGTAGGTTCACAAAAGTTCTTCGTAAGTGTCTTTAGTAGGAGTACAATCTTTTCTCGGGTTGGGAGCGTGACAATTCAAAAGTTCATTTTTAAGGACCACCCTAATATATATATATATATATATATATATATATATATATATATATATATATATATGATGAATTTCACAATAAAACACGTGAAATGAATGAATGCTGCAAACCCACAAGGAAAAAGAAAAACGATTCCAAGGCCTTTCGTGTATTCAAAGCTACACCTCGTCAGGGAATGAAGATAAAAGGCGAGATGCCCATAAATATATACAACGTACAGGAAAAACAAAACAATTAGCACATACTTAACAAGGGTTAATTAGAGGCAAAATAAATTTTAACACGATATCGTCAATTTTATACGTCCCCGCACTGTTATTGAAATTGTTCTTAAAATGAATAAATGCACATTCTAGAATATTTCGTTCTATTATATCTGTTTTTAACAAGCGCTTTAGAACTATCCCACTTGATGCTATGGTTACATCTATACATATGGTTAAATAAAGCATTGGAAGTATTAGCTGTTCTACAAGCATATTTATGCTGTTTTACCCTAATATCTAATGTTTTACCGGTTTGGCCTATATACTGAGTTACATTGTGTACATCCGATCGAATACACACAACCAACAACATTATCAGGGCTATTCTTTATTAGGCGTGATTTAACAGTATTATTATACTTAAAGATTACATTAATGCCAATTGCTTTAAGTACAGTTGGAAGGTATTGAAAATTAACATGGTAAGGTAGGCTAAGGATATTTTTACGCTGAAATTCCTTTACAATTACATTATTATAATACCTATTCTTGGCTTTCTTAAGACAGTTATCTAAAAATGAAATAGGATAACATAATTTAGTACCAATATTCATGATATTGCATAACTCGGAATCTAAAA
This sequence comes from Bathynomus jamesi, assembly GCA_023014485.1. Classification (NCBI taxonomy): domain Eukaryota; kingdom Metazoa; phylum Arthropoda; class Malacostraca; order Isopoda; family Cirolanidae; genus Bathynomus; species Bathynomus jamesi. The sequence continues at coordinate 1,688,805 of JAJOZX010000234.1, forward strand.
ATTCAGGACTAACAACTCTCAATGCTCGAAAAAATTCCATATATAAATTAGCTAGTACAGGTGAAAGGGGATTTCCCATAGCCAATCCAAACGACATAACATAAAACTTATTTTCAAACTGAAATTTACAATCTTTGACACAGCTTAATTAACTCAATAAGAGTGTTGTGTTGAACGGGGAAAGAATATTCAGAAATCTTATCTTTTAAAAAATCAAGTTGGTCATCAACAGGGAAGCCTATCTTTTCTTGATCTAAAAATTTGGAGATGCTCTAATCAGTTCAAATATGAAGTCTACCGTAAGCCTACTAATAATAACTCTTACGTGCATTTTTATTCTGACCATCATCCTTCGATTAAATCCTCTATTTTCTCTGCTATGTTTCTTCGAGCATTGAGAGTTGTTAGTCCTGAATTTTTAAAGATTCCGAGTTATGCAATATCATGAATATTGGTACTAAATTATGTTATCCTATTTCATTTTAGATAACTGTCTTAAGAAAGCCAAGAATAGGTATTATAATAATGTAATTGTAAAGGAATTTCAGCGTAAAAATATCCTTAGCCTACCTTACCATGTTAATTTTCAATACCTTCCAACTGTACTTAAAGCAATTGGCATTAATGTAATCTTTAAGTATAATAATACTGTTAAATCACGCCTAATAAAGAATAGCCCTGATAATGTTGTTGGTTGTGTGTATTCGATCGGATGTACACAATGTAACTCAGTATATATAAGCCAAACCGGTAAAACGTTAGATATTAGGGTAAAACAGCATAAATATGCTTGTAGAACAGCTAATACTTCCAATGCTTTATTTAACCATATGTATAGATGTAACCATAGCATCAAGTGGGATAGTTCTAAAGCGCTTGTTAAAAACAGATATATATAGAACGAAATATTCTAGAATGTGCATTTATTCATTTTAAAAACAATTTCAATAACAGTGCGGGGACGTATAAAATTGACGATATCATGTTAAAATTTCTTTTGCCTCTCATTAACCCTTGTTAAGTATGTGCTAATTGTTTTGTTTTTCCTGTACGTTGTATAAATTTATGGGCATCTCGCCTTTTATCTTCATTCCCTGACGAGGTGTAGCTTTGAATACACGAAAGGCCTTGGAATCGTTTTTCCTTTTCCTTGTGGATTTGCAGCATATATATAATATATATATATATTAGTGATGTAGCGGATGTCATTTTTTTCACATCCGCGGATGCGGATGAGGATGTTTGATTTCAACATCCGCGGATGCGGATGTCTACATTTTCGTTATTTTTTAGGATATATTCGAGATTTGTTGTGTTTAACATATATAATAAGTTATTATATAGAGAGAGCTGTAGCTATAATGTAGTATAATTGATTAATTGTACAATAATTGCTGTACTTTTCCCTGAACATATAAAATAATAGCAAGCATCTAACTAATATAGAAATCAATTAGTGAATTCGTCTGCAAATAAATTCGTTATATTTTGTTGAGTTTCAGCCACAATTAGAAACCATAATTGTGTTACCCGACCTCTTTCCCCAACCTCCACCCTTATAGAAAGAGATCTTTAATTAGCTTGATAACTATTTATATTAAGTTTAAAGTTTTATTAGGCATATTTATAAATGAGTAATTAAAATAAAGTAAACTAAGATGTTCATCGTTTAATATTCAAACTTAATTATAGGAAGGTTATGCTTAAGGAACATTAATTTTTCTGCCTTTTCTGCTGCCAGTCTGTTTCTCTTTTCATCATATATTAATCCAGCACTGCTAAATAATCTCTCGCTTGGTACGTTTGTTGGAGGACAGGCTAAATGTTTCCTCGCAAGTTTACTCAAGTATGGATAGATATTCTGCGTATTTTTCCACCAACTAATAGGATTGTCACATGCAGCCAGGCGTTTTTCTTGGTGATAGCTCTCGATCATTTTTACTACATCTTTTGACATCGCGTAGGTCTCGTCATTGCTGCTTGACTCAAGAAACTGAGAGACAGATTCTGTGATAGATTTGCTTGTTGAAGGTGTTGGTTCTGTCACTGAAACTTTTATTCTTTTGGTGGGTGGCGAAGCGACAGATTCAAGAGATTGAAACTCTTCAACTGCTTTGCCAAGTGATGATTTAACTCGTTCTAATGTACTAGGTGAAAATAACTTAGCTTTGTAACGTGGATCTAAGTAGGTTGCAAGAGAGTAACTTCATACAAGAACAGCCTCTCGTCTTGTCGCTTACATCACTTTTGCGCACAATGAACTAGTTCTATTAATATAGTAGAATTTGATAATTTCCGCTTATTAATGACGTTTTATCTAAACGGTCCACATCCGCACGACATCCGCAGTCCAAAGTGCGGATGCAGATGCGGATGCGGATTCGAGAAAATGTGCGGATGCGGATGTGACCTACATCACTAATATATATATATATATATATATATATATATATATATATTATATATATACACACATACACAGGAAGTCGTCTTTTAACGTCGTGGTTACGTTCTCGAAAATCGCAACGTTATCGGAAACGACGTTAATGGAATCTATTTTTTCCGTAAGAAATAACTAAAATAAGCTAGTTAGGTTCCCAGCCTCCCTTTCCTCCATACCATCCTTCACATATACGTACATAAATTCGATGGAAAAGATATATTATGCATCAAAAATCAAAATACATAAAGTAAATTAATGTTTAATTAATAATACAATACAATCATTTTGTGTTGTACTCACCGATGGGAAGAGATGGAGCGAGTGTGTGGTGGCGGGCGGGCGGCGAGTCACTGCAACTCCGCGCCCTCGCGTTGTGAAGATATTGCTTCTCCTTCCCAACGACGACAAAAAAAGAATCCAGCGCTGACTGCTTGGTGCTCTTCTTTTTCTTTTCATTATAGATTTCGGTACAACACCGAATACTGTCCTCGACCATGTGGGCAACATTTGAGCTGCGTTCTCTCTTCGAGTCGTCATCAGCGAAGATCTGCATTGCTTGCTGAATCATGTCCTTGAGCTCACTCGGGAATGCCTCGGAAGCAAGGGTATCCGAACTGGCGGCTTCACCAGTCATTTTGATGTTGTGGAAGTTGTACCGTTGCTTAAACCGTTGAAACCATCCCCTGCTGGCCGTAAAAGTCTCCATTGATCCGTCCCCCTCACTTGCCTTTAAATCCCCATGCAAAGATCGGGCCTTGTGCTGGATTATCATGAGGCTCACAGGAACATTTCGTTGATTTTGGTCCTCAACCCACATAGCCAGCAGCCTCTCCATCTTTTCAATTACAGAACCACGAGCACGACTTGTTTTAGATGCACTCAACGAAGTACCACTTCGCGCACTCGCCTTAATTTTATCACGACTGTTCCGAATGGTACGCACTGTTGTGGGAGTCACACCCAACGCCACGCCAATGTCCACAGCACGTTCGCCGTTATCAACGCGATTTAGCACTTCTACCTTCGTAGCAATACTAATTGTCTTGCGTTGCTTCTTTTTAGAAGAAGAAGCACTATCACTTGGGCGCCTAGAAGCCATTATAGCAAAAAATCACTCTGAAAAAAAGGAAAAAAGGACGTTATAACGAATCGTCGCGACGTTAATGGAATTATTGATATCAAAAGATTAGCGACGTTATAGCGAAACAACGTTGTCTGGGACGACGTTAAGCAAGGATTACCTGTATATATATATATTTATATATATTTTAACTGCAAACAACACACTATAATTAGTGTAAAGAACGACGCTTGTGTAAAAGAACGTTCCGCACAAGATGAGGAGGAAGAACGAACAAATGAAAAATGAGGTAACCACCCGGGAATCGAACCCGGGATCTTCCGATTGCCGGTCAGATATGCTATCCACTACACCATGGGCCTCGATTAATCAGAAGTCGTAATTCTCCTACATACGAGCAGAAACCAATGCAATGTGTTGTTTGCAGTTAAAATGTATATATATGTACGGCATGCGAAGGTGCCCCCTCAGGGCATTGGTTTCTGCTCGTATGTAGGAGAATTACGACTTCTGATTAATCGAGGCCCATGGTGTAGTGGATGGCATATCTGACCGGCAATCGGAAGATCCAGGGTTCGATTCCCAGGTGGTTACCTCATTTTTCATTTGTTCGTTCTTCCTCATCTTGTGCGGAACGTTCTTCTACACAAGCGTCGTTCTTTACATATATATATATATATATATATATATACAGGGTGGGCCGTAAGTTTCCATACATAGGAAAAATAAACATTTTTTTATGGACAACCATTTTTATTTATATAATATGCTCTACATGGTTGCCATTGTTTTGAAAACACATTTCAATACGTGTTCCCCACTGTTGATGAACACGCATTAGCACAGTTGACGTTATGCTTGTAATGGCGTTGGTGATACGTTCCTTTAGATCAGTGTTTCCCAACCGGGGGCCATATGGCTCCCTGGGGGCCATGGCACATTTGAAGGGGGCCACAGGAAAATGTTATTTTGTAAAATAGAGTTAAATCTGCATATTACCTACTGAAAATAATGCTTATGGGGGCCACAGGAAAAAATAAGGTTCCTAAGGGGGGCCATAAGCCAAAACTGGTTGGGAACCACTGCTTTAGATGATTTATGTCTCGTATCTTTTCCTGATACACCATGGCCTTCAAGTGCCCCCAAAGATAGAAATCAAGGGGGGTAAGATCTGGGGATCTGGGAGGCCACTCCACAGGACCACGCCGACCAATCCAAGCATCCGGAAACTGCTGATCCAAATACCGACGCACGTGAAGACCATAATGAGGTGGAGCTCCATCTTGCTGGAAGTAAACTGGGAAGTTACCTTCCTCGTTTAGCAGGGATGGGAAAATCTCTTCTTGCAACATGTTAAGATACCTTTCGGCATTAAGATTTCCACTGACAAAAATTGGTCCAATAATTCTGTCACCCCATATCCCGGCCCACACCATCATTTTACCGGCACCTTGCATCTTCGTCGGACTCAGCCAGTTAGGGTTAGCATTACTCCAATAACGTATGTTTTGCCGATTAACCTCTCCATTGACGTAAAAATTTGCTTCATCAGTAAACAAGATCTTACGTCAAACGCATATTCTTAGGGTATCTGAAACATAAAAACAAACGTTTAATTTTTCCTATGTATGGAAACTTACGGCCCACTCTGTATATATATATATATACACGCACACACAGTACTTGCAAAAGTGAGAGAGCACTGTCGATCTGATAACTAATAGATAATCTGTTGTATGAAAATTGGTTTTGATACTAAAATACATATTAACTAGAATCTCTGGTTCATATTAACGTATAACTAAGTTATTACTTAAGTGTATAAAGTTGTATAAACTGGATGACCCTCTAGTCTGCATAAATTGGACTTGAGGGTTGATTCATTATATTACTTATAACGCATGTGTTTAAAGATCTAGCGAACTATTACTGATGGATCTGCAGTAAATGCTCCTAAGCTATTGTTATATCAGTATTTACAATTAAAAGTATTGACATATTCACTTAAATTCTGCAAAACAAATTTATCCAAAACGTCTCATTATAATCCTAATTCATGCTGTTTTTTTTCTTTCACAGGCTTAAGAAATGACAAAAAGTACAATTTCTGATGAGATTAGATATAAAATAATACATTTGCATGGTGAGGGACTGAGTCAAAGAAAAATAAGTGAATCTACAGGCGTTTCTAAAACTGGTGTACAAAAAATCTTGGCTCGTCACAGCTCAAATGGAACCCCAGCTGATCGTCCTAGATCAGGGAGGCCCTCTAAGCTTTCTCCATCTGATCTACAATATCTAAAGATTACTTCCCTTCGAGACAGACGCAAATCCAGCGCTTCACTTGCAGCAGATCTCGAAAAAATAATAGGTGTCTCAGTTGATCCCTTTACTGTATGAAGGAAACTTAACTCAGTAGGTCTTAAAAGACGTGTTGCAGCAAAAAGGCCACTTTTAAGGAATGGAAATAAAGAGAAGAAAATGTGCTTTGGAACACAAGTATTGGACATCTGAGACCAACTGAATTAAGCTTCCTTCGTACAGTAGAAGGATCAACTGACACACCTGTTGTTTTTTCGAGATCAGCTGCAAGTGAAGTGCTGGATTTGTGTGTCTCGAAGGGAAGTAATCTTTAGATATTGTAGATCAGATGGAGAAAGCTTAGAGGGCCT
>JAJOZX010000234.1:1700000-1746610 GCA_023014485.1 Bathynomus jamesi
GCGAGTGTGTCTGGCGTCTGCAGTCTGAAGCAAAATCTGCAAGCATGAGTCAGTAGTTGGTTGGAGCGCTTAAAAGGAGGGTATGTTTTTGCAGTACGTATAAATCTCTGAAATGGAACAACGCACGTTCGGAGACGAACGAAATGATTAAAACAGCTTTTGGAAATTATGCTCTCAGTGTTGCTAACGTTTGCAGATGACACAAAAAGTTTAAAAATGTAGAAACATTTGCTCGTACCAGAAATTGAATGTGTTAGACATTTTCATCCGTAATGAGAAGTGGAAGGGCGGCCACTGCGTTCCTTGTCTTCAAGCTGTGTGTGTGTGTGTGTGTGTGTAAAGACAAGTGTGTGAGCATTGAGTAAGTGATGCAGAATTATTTTGGATAAGGAAAGACATTTGTAAAATCATTTTAACTCAAAGCATTTTTGGAAGCTAAATCAGTAATTATATTATTATTATTATTATTATTATCAAGTCACTCGGCAAAAGGCAGGGAATAATGAGATTATTCAAATCTTTTGATGGTGGTTGGTGGTATACACTTATACAGTTTGAACGCTTAACTCTTGGACAGGAAGGGGTTATATACTTTCAGCGATTACGGTATCGAAATTATTTCTCTTAGGAATTGGAGTAATAGCCGTTAATTACTATTCGAGCCCGTATTTCAGTGTTCTGTACAGTTACATTTCCCATAATTTCTGTGAATATGGGGGCTGTGTTTATAACTTCGGCTTTGTTCCACAAACGCCATGTCGTCTCTTGATCATTTATAGACACGCAAGATGTTTCGCAGTCCTTCCACTAGCAACGTCAACGTATTAGACGAGATCTTTTTTCCAGGATAAATCATCGTTTGCGCCTGATTTGAACGTTATTAGATTTGTTGGTACCATCCTGTTATCTCCCCACCAAGTTTTAATATAGTTAATTGAATGCCCAGTTAGGTTAACTGTACGCCCTTGACGATTGGTTAGATTAAGTCGTGATATTTTCGTTAGTTTTAACGAAAATATCACGACTTAACCTAACCAATCGTCAAGGGCGTACAGTTGACCTAACCTGGTATTAAAACTTGGTGAGGAGATAACAGGATAGTACTGGTTTATTTCAGTGGTCTTTTTATAAGGTCTCATTTTTGATGTTATCGATTAGCGGCGAATTTTAGCTTCCTTTTAGTCCTACTTTGCGAGTCCTTTCGGAGTCGTCGTCCCAGGTTGTGAATGCCAACTTCGGGGGGTGAAAGGGGGTGATTACGCCGTGCTCGATGGCGATTCACGAAGGCACCTCGTAGGCTTATTAAAGTCTCAGTTCCTGTCTTCGGTATATACGAGTTTAGCTAGATCTCTCTAGTTATTAGAACACTGTAGAAGTAGGAGTACAGGCCCCATTGATTTCAGGAAAAGGCTGTTAACTGATTTGGAAGTGTTGATATGACTACAATTTTAAGATTTTAGTTGATTATATATATATATATATATATACATACACGCGTGTGCGTGCGTGCCTGCACGCAACAAAAACAAAGATGTGATTACAGAAAATGTATACTTTGTTTACATAAATGGGATACTAAACTAGGTTTTGTAGAAGCTGAATCTAGAATTTTTTTTTTCTTCCTCAAGGTCGACCAATTATTTCAACGGTAGATTATAGCGTTTACATAGTTTCTTGGGGCCGGGGGCAAATGCCCCCTTTGCCCCCATTATAATCCGCTACTGCGTGCGTGTACACATCAATTACAGTTGGAGTTTTATTTGCTAAGTAAAACAGATAAGTTGTAATTACGAATAGGGACTAAATCCACTCAGAGCTGCTAACCGCAGGTGTGACAAAATTCGCATTTAGGCTATTTGTTTGTAACATTTTCTCGCTGTTGCTGCGGATGATATCGCGACTAAAATTTTTATCGTTTATCAAGATTTTCTTCCTGTAATTATATATATATTTATATATATTATATACATATATATATTATATATATATATATATTATATATATATATATATATAATATATTATATATATGATGAATAAAACCACGAAGGAAAGGAAACACAAAATGGTGCTCAAGCGCTTTCGTCTAATGACATCCTCAGGAACACTGAAGTACATAAAAAGGTTACAGCCTATTATAGGTTACAGAAAGAAAAAAAGAAAAATAAAATACATACACACATATATATATATATACATACATATCTATATATACAAATACATACATACATATATATATATATATATATATATATATATGCAATAAACAGAGAAGTAAAAATAAAAATTAAAAATTAAAACCTTAAAGGATTACCAGTGAGGCGTACAGATTTGTAAGGAAAAATATCGATTTTTAGCACAAGATCAAATGGATTATAAAAATACAAATTTATACTGGAACTCTGCCCGGGTTTTAACACACTGCTGCCCTATGGTCAGGTTTCGATATATATAAAAAAAATAAAATGCAAATTAAAAGTTAATAAAGTAGCAGACAAGTTTACCAAAGATTTAATGTTTTACCCTTCTTATCTAAATCTGTTTTAAAGGAATTCAAATAACAGGATCGAGTTGAAAAGACCTTTGCTTATGTTGAAGTTATTTGAAAGTTGGATAATGGCAGACTCAAGAATATTTCTATTAACAATGTTGCTTGAATGGAATAAAACTGAAGCATTATTCCAATCAATACAGTGGGCTAACTCTGACAAATGGACAAAAAGGGCACTGGACAACTGTCCTGTTCTAACGGAATATTGATGCTGTTTTATACGTGTGTGCAAATCCTTTCCCGTCTGACCTATGTAAAAGGAATCACATTGTTTACAGCCAATTTTATAGATAATGCCTGAATTATTGGTAGGGCTATTTTTTATTATGATATTTTTCACAATATTGTTATATGAAAATACTACATTAATATCCAAAAGTTTAAGTACATTAGCAATGCCTAAAAAGCCCGGGAAAAATGGAAGTACTAAAATATTTTTTGACAAAGTACGAGTGTTAATATTGACACGATAGAAAGTTCGTTTTGCCTTGTTGAGACAAGATTCCATAAACGCAGATGGATAACACAAATCACTTCCAATACCGTTGATTTTTTCCAATTCGGCATCGATGTATTCCGGACTGGCGATCCTAAGGGCGCGGAGAAACATTGATGAAAATATGGCCTTCTTAGTGGGGGTATCATGTCCCGAGTAAAAGTGTACGTAGGACAAATTGTTTGTCGTTTTCCGACAAAGGGTAAAACATTAAATCTTTGGTAAACTTGTCTGCTACTTTATTAACTTTTAATTTGCATTTTATTTTTTTTATATATATCGAAACCTGACCATAGGCAGCAGTGTGTTAAAACCCGGGCAGAGTTCCAGTATAAATTTGTATTTTATAATCCATTTGATCTTGTGCTAAAAATCGATATTTTTCCTTACAAATCTGTACGCCTCACTGGTAATCCTTTAAGGTTTTAATTTTTAATTTTTTATTTTTACTTCTCTGTTTATTGCATATATATATGTATGTATGTATGTATGTATTTGTATATGTAGATATGTATGTATATATATATATATATGTGTGTATGTATTTTATTTTTTATTTTTCTTTCTGTAACCTATAATAGGCTGTAACCTTTTTATGTACTTCAGTGTTCCTGAGGATGTCATTAGACGAAAGCGCTTGAGCACCATTTTGTGTTTCCTTTCCTTCGTGGTTTTATTCATCATAAATATTTTTCACGTGTTACTTTCGTGAAATAATTTTCATATATATATATAATTTTATATATTATATATATATAGATATATAGTGACCTACGGATCACCAGTTTGTGGCCAAGAAAGTAGGCTTACTATATAATTAATGAATTGTATTGAAATGAAGGATCACGTTAAGAATAGCGAACCCATTTACATCATGTTAAGAATGGCGAACCCAAAATTCAACAAGTTAAGAATAGCGATGGTGATTGCATGATTTGGATCACTTGAAGATCAGGGCCCCCAGCCTTCGTTAGTTAGCCTTATAAGGCTAACTAACGAAAATATCACGACTTAACCTAACCAATCGTCAAGGGCGTACAGTTGACCTAACGATTGGTTAGGTTAAGTCGTGATATTTTCGTTAGTTAGCCTTATGAGGCTAATTAAAGAAGGCTGGGGGCCCTGCTCTTTAGGTGATCCCATGATTTACCCTTGGTACTAACACTCAGGGTAATATGACAAAAGAGACCAATAGCTTCACAGGTTTTTACAAAATTCTCCATGTTAAGAATAGCAAACCAAAAAGTTTCCATGTCAAGAATAGGGAACCCAAAATTATCCGTGTCAAGAATAGCGAACCCAACACCCTATGGGTTCGCTATTCTTAACGTGATCCGAAATGAATAATCGGGGGTCCCCAGTTTGGAAACAGCCCAAACAAACAATATTTAATAAGGAGAGAGAAATTACTTTGTTGTTTTGTGTTGAATTAGAAAAACAAATGAATTATTTATTCTCAGTGATTAACAATTCTGTAACGGTAATTGTGCAATATTACAAATGACTGATTATTAGCAATGAGAAATGGTTACACAGTATAATCGTTAAGTACAATAATGACAAGAAACACTAATTTAGGTAGGCTAATGAGATATGCGGCAGTGAACACACAATAAGTAATTAAGCCAGTAATAACCGAGATAATGAAAGTACGGTATGGTACAGTAAATGGACTAGGCCCAGTAAAATGAAATGCACAAAAGAGCAAATAAGCGGATACAAATACGGTAAGATAGATGAATATGATAAAATAATTGAACAGGCAACTGTAGTCGTAATAGGAAAGTTAGTTTGCCAGTTTTTGCGTACACTTTTGGGTATAGCCTATTCGCTAGGCTGAGGTTACACTATGTAGGCTACGCGGGAATTGCTTAACACGAAAGCAAAGGTAGGCTTGTGACTTGTAGCATGCTAGAAGGTTTACGGACCTGGGCTTCAAAGGTGATGCATCTGAAGGCGGACTGGCCTTAGCGGCGAGAGGATGAGTGTTGAGGGCCGGTAGAGACTTGTTGAAAAGGAGGCCAGCCGAAACTCCTGCAGCAGTGATGTTGCTTCTTGCAGGATGAAATTGTATAGGGCCTTGATGATAGACTTCGTGTATGCTCGACCGGAGCCTTGAAGGAACAGCGGGCCGTTCTTCGGCGAAGGCCGGAGAGCGGGTGGTGTTACTGACGAAGGCGCTGAGAGTGAGACGCAACTACAAAAACGAGAAAATGGCAAGCGAGTGTGATTTGAGAAAGAAATCGCATTTTATAGGCCTTGGTGACGTCCTCTGGTGGTCATTTCGGGAAATACCACAAAATCTGCTCTTCCTCCGTGAACCTGTTTCATGCCCACGTGTATAGCCTTTGTTTTGATTCCATGATGTTTGAGAACGGCGAGGAAAGGAATTTTCTGTCGGTCTCTACATGTATATACCTTTAGTAACTTTTAGTTTGCTTCCGCCTGAATTGTTCATTCTGACGAAGGTCAGGCTTTTCACTCCACCTTAGACCGACATTTTAACGTGGAATTCGAACCACGCCCCACCAGTAGCCTAGCGTCTTAACCACTAGGCCACGCAGGGTATCCATTTGTCTACCAATCACTTTCTTTATTGTGTGGAAAGATGAACAGCTTGGTTTTGCTGCGCGCCGGCTGCCGTCACCGGGTCTCGATCCCGAGGTCGATGGACTCGTAGTCAGCGACGCTAACCACTACACCACCGAGATACATTATATATATATATATATATATATATACAGATTATACACACAGTGGCGCTCAAGTATTTGTACAGAGAAATATTTCACTTATATTCGTTCTTATCTTTTGTATGGGATAGTTATGAGAAGTTTACTGTTTGGAAAATTTTAAATAAAAAAGTGAGTTTAACTCCAACATATGTAAAACATCATCGAATGTGAGGGGAAAAGAAGTAAAAATACAAAAGTTTTCGTACATTTATTTACAAAATTATTTAGTACTTTGTGTGTCCACCTTCGGCTTGAAGAATTTAAAATTTTATTGGTAGTTGGCTGTTTATTGGTTAGTGTGTGTTGCTAATTCTGAATCCTAGAATTTTGCCTTTGTATCTCCATGGAAGATGGATGACTGAACAAGTCATTAGTAAGCCCATGGGTCATTAGGGCATATCATACTCTGGGTTCAGGATTGAAATTTTGGAAAAACAAAGTGGCTAATATGTGTTCCTATGTAAAAATTAATTCTAAGATGGGTTTATTATTTGCAACATTTCCGAAAAATCTAATTCTCATGGTCAAAATCGCGATTTTCTGATTTGAAGGCTGCCTAACGCAGCCTCAGGGCACCCAAACCAAAGCGCGCAGCTGTTCTACATATGATTTAGTCTACGAGCTACTTTTCTGACCTCATCCTTGCTTTCTTGCGTGTTTCAACACCTCTGGGTGCTGAAAAAATGTTTAGATTTCACGTAAAGCTTAAGAATTTTAAGTTTTTCTTCAAAGAATAGGCGCGGCTCACCAGCTCTACTCTGATCGAGTAGCGGGAGACTTGCCACCTCCACGTGTAGGTTTACACGCCTGTTCTTCCTGGATCCCTGAAAAGCGTGGCCTCATAAGATCTTATATTATGATTTTATGAGCACTTTCAGCGGCTTCAGCTTACCCACCCATCTCTCCTCTCGTGACCGTACACAGCTTGGGAAGCAGTTGAGACTTCCTGTACAGCTCTCTCGCAGGACTGAGTATGAACAGAGAAAGCGTCCACTTTGAGTGGAGTTTTCCTGAGATCCTCGAGCTCAGTCAAGGTCATCTTGCAGGTGAAAATAGGCTCGTAAATATTCTCTGATTCCCAGTTGATGAGATCCTCAGGTGAAGTGGCTTGCAGATTGACTTTGGGATTTTTATGGGGCCTCACTGTCGTATCACCAAAGTCTCTTCCTTCTCTGATCTTCTCTATCTGGCTCACAGCAAAAGCTCTCTGATGCTCATCCTCACTGCACAGGAATGAAGCCAGGATGTTCTCAGGATGTGCGTGGTAAGCTCCTCTTATCACTGCAGCAGAGATGATGTTCCTGACCTCGGTAGTCTGGTTCTTCAGCAGCCTCATGCTTGAAAAAACTTGTACAGGACCAAATTTGAGGTGGTGCTTCACTTTGATGTCGTAGTACATTTTGAAGTAGAAGTTAAAGCAGAACTTCACGAGGACCTCGAGCCTCCTCAACACCTGCCCCTTCAGTCCGTGCTCCCTCATCCACAACAGCAAGATGGCCTGTGCAGTAGTGAGCCACCTGGATTGGTTCAGAGGTCCGCACTTGAGACCAGCCAACTGTGGACTGAGACTTCCAGACTTGATGGCTTTGATCAGAAGATAGCAGTTGTGCTGGTCTGTGGAGAGAGATTTGACTATCTCTACTGGCAGCTCTATGATATCTTCAGTTACTTCTACTGGTTTGAAGTTGACCTCAAATTCATTCACTTTCTCAAGAAGTTTTCCAGTAGGCCCACTGAAGCCTGACTGGGGAGTTACAGGGCCGTCCAGCTTGATGATTAAGTGCCTCAGGGGGAGCTCCTTCACATGGAGCTGACAGATCATCCAGTGGCACTTGCGACCCAGCATCTTCTCCAATATAGTACAGGATCTGGCCTAGAGTTCGTATAAATTTCTGGGTGAAGAGGTTTTGACGACTGATCTAGACTAATTTTGGGGCGTAGAATCCAAATTTTTCTATGCCATCGCACCAAATTGGTGCGAAAGTGGTCGAAATGGCAAAAAATTGGCAAAAATGGCAAAATTTTATCAGTTTTTCGTATTTTTGTCATATCCTTGAGTTGAAAATTTTTTTAAGGGCAATTGTTTGTTTGAGAATCTGTGTTTGTAACATACTGCTGCCTGAACCAAGAAAACTGACAAAATGTCAAAAAATAACAACAAAAATAGTAAAAAATTAAGTAAATATTGTCAAAAATCGCAAAAATGAAATTTTTGGCTATTTTGGTGCATAAACTAGCTCTAACCAATCTTATCGAACTAAATAGTCAAGAAATTAGATATTAATAGCTCTACTAAAATTTCCTAACACAAAACATGTACAATGTCTAAATTTTGGGTTACAATGATAAAAATGGTTGTAGAATATTTGAAAAAAATAGACAAAATATAAAAAATAGTGCTAATTCTATAAAACTCTCGGGTTTGCATGTTGTAAAGACTGTGAGATGAGATCATGTGCAGCACCACTGCAATGGGCTAAGTTATAGCTAACTTAGTGGGAACGACCTCATTTAATGATGAGGCCCCATTGTTTTTTTCTGTTCTTTTTTTTGTTTATTTGAAACTTTTATTGAAACATTATTTACAAATAAAAGCACTATGGCTTTTGTGGTGGTATCTTCCGACACCATCAAAATGAAACAGAAGTACAATGTACAGATTTGTTCATCTGTAATTTTATTTAGTTACCTGCTGAAATTCAGGCGTTAGGATTTTGGCATGTTCTTTGATTGCACTTGCAGAATGAGCAGCATGGTATGGATGACGCAGTGCAAGGGCATTTTGACCTCTTGGTACAGGTTTTGCAGCTGCAAGGTTCAATCAAATCCTGAGGTTTATCTATGTAATCGGTTAGTTGAGGTTCCAAAAGTCCCTCATCAGACTTTACGTAACCATAGCCAAGTTGACTTAAATTTTCAGATATGGAGCCATATGGAGAGTCAAGCCAAAGTTTGCACTGAAGATATGCCCGTTTAATATGCAGTCTAATACTTTTTGAAGAGCAAGGAAGCTGAGTAAAATCGATTTTGTCCCTAGTTTTGTAGTATTGCTCAGATCTTAGTTGATCAAATGATATGGATTCTGACTTGGGTTTGATGCAATGAACCAGAAAGTTTTCGGCACCTTCGATTATTTCCTCTGTAAGTGGTTCTTGCCAAAGTCCTTAATTTCATCAAAGTAGTTTGACTGCTTCAGTGCACTAGATTTTGTGCCTACTTTACTGACACTGTCACAGCCAGTTAAAGCATGCAAGGCAGGTAAAACTTTGATCAAATCGTTTTCAGCTTTTGATGCAATCCATGCCATGACTCCAGATTCCTGGGATCTTGGGAGCATTGCTCCAGTAAATTTGACCATGAGAAAAAGTAAATTTGGGTTTGGGTTTTGTTCATCCGCTAGACGTTATGCAATTTTTTGCGTATACGTTCTTGTACAAACCAATTTTTTTAAATTACAAATTTAGTTATTTTAAGTTTAGTTGGTAATTCCATATTTAACAATTATTTTTATTTTTTGTTAAGGTTCAATGTTTTGATAAATTTTATTAAAACATTTTTTATTAATATAAAATTATCAGGATTGGACTATGTTCCATTGATCTCGGCCAGGTTTGATAAATTGGCCAGATAATTACTTGTGCGGTTTTAAGTAATCCACCATGACTAGAATTGAAAAGTTTAGTTAAGTTTAAACTTACTTTTACTTACTTTAACTTACCTACTTTTACTTACTCTTCCTTACTTTTACTAAGTTTAAAGCACTTACTTTTACTTACTTTCATTGTACTATATTTACTTACTTTTACTCACTTTTACCAACCTATCTAGTGGTGTAAGGGAAAAAAAAGTAAATTCAGAGCTGTGCTCCAGTAAATTTTTTCAAATCTGGAGTCATGATCCATGCAGAGGAATGATTTTGCGACTTGTTCCAGAGCCTTTAACAAACCATAATTCCTTCAGGCCATGCTCAATCCATTTGTTAAATGGTAGATGAGGCACACAAAGATATCAGTATCACTGGTAGCTACTGAAACTGTAGCTCCACCACCAGGCATTGCTTTATCCACCACATAGTTTACATGCAACATCACTTTGTCATCTGCTTCTTCTTGTGAAGAACAAAGCTCAGGAATTTCGCAGACCTTCCCATTTTGGAATTTGACACACACTTCTGGTTTTTCAAGAGTACCACCTCCCAGTACAATTACTTTATCTCCATGGTAGTTTTCCATGAAAAAGCCGACAAAATTTTTTTGGAAGTTTGCCTTGTTATCTGTGGAACTCCAATACTTGTTGAAGTCAATTGGAAGCCTCTGCTCAGGTAATGTTATGGAAATTTGTATTTTCGAATGAGCAATTGATCGTCTCATCCGTTCTCCAGTCTTGATGCTTGAAGCCTTGTAATTTTCATATAAGATATGAATTGTGGTTGACTTGGATCCCATACTCAAAAACATATTTAAAAGTGATTGTGCAAATTCACCAAAGGTTTTCAACATTGCTTTTTTCACCGGGAATTTCCTTACTTGAGCCATAAAATCTATGATCATTGCATCATTCCCTTCTAACAACAAAGGGAGTTCTTCACCCAGTTTCTTTTCAAGTTCCTATCCCAATTCCGATTTCTTAGATTTCTTCAAAAAACCATCACTGTCTACAAGAAAAAATGGAAGAGGTGTAATTTCATGGAAAAGTAATTGATTCAATGGAAATTTCCTGAGCTGAGCAAATGCAATGCAGTTCAGTGCTGCAATGTTTCTTTTTTGTCATATTCCTTTCGTTTTCTGGAAGTGTTCCTCGCTGTTGCGGGTTTTTGCCTCTTAATTGCTGCAAACAAAGTTTCTGTTTTTTCTCAAGCCGTTCGGTTTTGAAATTCTTGTAAGCAACATCTCCTCTATCCAGGCAAGTAATGTGATATGTATAAGACTCTTTATCCTCTTCACCGGTAGCAATGTTTCTGAATGGTTTGCCATCTAATGTTTTGCTCAATGTGTTTCCAACTTTGTAAATGTACTGTTGAATAGCTTGGACATTACTGGAGCTCGATAAGGCATGGCTCTTGGAGTATTCATGATGAATATCATACTCGTCACGATTTTCAAACTGGCCGGAACCTCTCATTTGTGAAGAATATAAGTCCTTCTCATGTTTAATAATATTCCACAGTGCCACTGCTTCCTTTCTCCGAGTAAAGCCAATTAATCCTCCGGACACTTTTGCAGGCTTATTATAATGTTGCTCAAGTGCCTGGTCCATTGGAACTCCACTACATTGTCGTGTCGTTCTCCTCACTACAAAACCACCACTAAGGAATGATTTGTGGAGATCAGGAAAATGTACCTCAAGGTTTAAACAATCCTCAAAGAAGATTGGTGCCCATCTGGCGTAGTTGGTTCTATTGTAGGCGAAGAAAAGTGGGATTGATCTCTGTATGGAAGAAAGAAATAGTGACCAATCACCTGCCCGCATTGAGTAGGTTAAATCTCTGATGATTGGATACAATCTATTGGTAAAATGATACCAGTAATGAAAGTTTTCATTACTGACCTCTGCTTTATATATTGTTGAAAGGATTGAGACAGAGTATATATCGAAGACTTAAAGTCGTCCCATTGCTCTTGTTCTGCAACCATAATTGAAATTTTAGTTGCAGCATCTTGATATAAGTTACGGTGTTCATCGACACTCAAAAACCCATCGAACATAATGCTTGTTATTGCTTCGTGCACGAAAGATAATCCTTGCTTGGCTCTCACATAATGATTGCCATTCATAACGGATTTTACTGTGTCTGGACCGAAACATTCGCTTTCAACCAAAACAGATTCAATTCCCGATATATGAAGATAAGATCCAATACAAGCAAGTACAATCTTCTCAAAATGGAATCCACCCAATCCGATAAACAAATTACTGAACAGATCTTTTCAGGAGCTGAATTTCCTTCGCAATAGCATAAACTCCTTCATCACACCACAGTGCACCGTATGGCTTATTCTGCTGCTTAAGCACGTCCTGAAAGTTAATCATTGTTGTAAAAATGGTATCAAATTCAGTTGCTTTGTATGGCAGTATGGGAGTGAACGCAATAGTTGTAGGCTTCAAGCTATCTCCTACAAAAGGGCTTTTGACAGCAACAAAGCTTGGAACAAAGTCATCATTATCAGTATTTGAGTTAGTTGAAGAGCCCTGTATTGTGGTTGTTCTATGTTTGTATCGCATCACAAACCACAGGAAATGGTCGAGATTAACAGTCTCTAGTAAATGATCGTTTGCCTTGTATTCAGAGACTTGGCTTATTGTACCTCGTTCATGTCTTGGTCCAATCGAGATAATTTCTTGGCAAGGAAGAACGCTTTGTAACTTGCCAAGCCGGAGGGTTGACTCTGGAGCTTCACTGATCTTATTAGTATGCTGTTGTGTTGGTGCAGAGCTTAATGGAGCATTTTGGAATAAAACTAGCACCGTATCGTGTGTCGAACCAATTCCAGACAAGGTATTTTCCAAGGTGTCAAAATTATCCATTGCTGCTTGAATTGGATGGTTTTGATCAAATACTGGAGGAACTGGAACTCTATGTGAACCACATAAAGATATTGTACGTTTTGCTAGTGCAAAATTTATTTTGCGAACTTCTTGATATCCTACACAAATGCTCCGTTTGTTTGCAATTTCAATAAGATCTTTAGACTGTGACAGGTTATGTATAGTTTGAGCAAATCCGACATGCAATGGGGTGGGCTCCAAACCATTATGAAGGATGTAAAACAACATCTGGAAGATAGTGTCACACTTCAGCATCAACTGATTGTTGCTATCTGATACATTCCGGGTGGAAAACAAATGCTGAAGAAATTCCATCCATATTGGAGGACGTTCATTTTGGAAGCGTTTTAAGGCTAGATCAAGATCGTTTGGATCACAATAGCTAGAGCGTAAACCAAAACTGTAAGTTTTTAACTCTTTCCTTAGGTCCTTAGCAACGTTTTCGACAGATGATTTCCGCAAAGTTTCAACAATTCTTGCACTCTCAATCTGGACAGAATAAACCATCTGGGATTTTCGTTTGTTGCTAGGATATGTAAAATAAATGGTGTCCTTAAATTTGTCTATAAGCAGGCTCTTAACCAAATAGTTACTGATAGATTCATCCTGGTTCAGCTTTTTATTGATCTCTTGTCTCAAGTAGGTGACACTGTATCCACAGCTTGTGAAGTCTATTTTTGAGACTACATCATTAAACGCTTCTTGAACCATGTCAGTAGAACCCATAACTTCATTTTCTTGCTGTCTGTTTTCCAAAATCGTCTCTATTCTGCGATCATAGGCTGCAAAATGCTTCTTTATACAATTATTATGATAGAATACATCTGCAGCGAATACATCTTTGTATTCGTTCAACATCGCTACTCTGGTAAAAACATCGTCTTGGAACAAGTGAGCATAACTCAATAACTTTTGGGCACGACCTGGAGTACATATCCGAAACAAATCATGGTCAATGTTTCCACCTTTCAATTTGACTCGAGCTGAACCACAAAATACACACTTTCATATCCTTGATATGCTGTGTTTTAATCCTTTTGCTTGAACTATTTTCTGGAGGAGTTAATGCTTCCCCTAAGGAGGAATCGGAGGGTTCAGATTCAGCATTTTTAGACTTCTGGCTACGTTCAACGAACTTTTTATATGTTGCATAGCTGATACTGGAGTCTGACTCTCAGTAAGAGCTTTCAAACGCTTGCTTCTGTCATCATTTGGGTACGCAGAAGCCAACTGAAGCAAATTTTTTATTCCATGTTCTCCGCTGCTCAAATATTTCTCTCCACTTGGGCTTTTGTTCTTCTGGCACAAGATACATTTACCAAGGTTTGAGCTATGCTTCTTTTCTGGCACAAGTTGACATACATCCTGAAAAAATAAAATATACTAAGACTTCTAATTGCAATTATAATAAACTGGTTCTATTCTATACATATAAAAATTCATTTGTAACACATTGGTCTTTATATTTGTTTTAAATATTCAATTCGATTATTACTTACCATGATCTATCATCTGTTGAATCACATAATGAATACAGGGATCCTCAATTTGTAGCTACTACCAATACTAAACCTGAAACACAATAAATATGACTTAGTTACTCTAAAGAAATCAAATAGATCGATTCTATAAGAAGTTCAAGCATTTTACAACAAGCAAGCCTAAGAATAACATAAAATTAGTACTATTTTTTTATATTTTGGCTATTTTTTCAAGTATTTTACAACCATTTTTATCGATTTATACCCGAAATTTAGACATTTGTGCATACTTTGTTTTAATAAATTCTTGCAGAGCTATTAATATCTAATTTCTTGACTATTTAGTTCGATATGATTGGTTAGAGCTAGCTTATGCACCAAAATAGCCAAAAATTTCATTTTTGCGATTTTTTGACAATATTTACTTAATTTTTTACTATTTTTGCTGTTATTTTTTGACATTTTTGTCAGTTTTCTTGGTTCAGGCAGCAGTATGTTACAAACACAGATTCTCAAACAAACAATTGCCCTTAAAAAATTTTTCAACTCAAGGATATGACAAAAATAAGAAAAACTGATAAAATTTTGCCATTTTTGCCAATTTTTTGCCATTTTGACCACTTTCGATGGCATAGAAAAATTCGGATTCTCCGCCCCAAAATTAGTCTAGATCAGTCGTCAAAACCTCTGCACCCAGAAATTTATATGAACTCTGGGCCAGATCCTAGACTAATAGGGCTATGGCGCCTCCAGACGACCCTGTGTTGGTGTTGGTAGAGTCTCCTCCAATCATTACAAGTTACAAGGCTCTCGTCAGCTCCGTGATCCAGAAGCCACTCATGCAGGCCCTGAGCGATCTTATGAGCAGGCTTTTCTCCTTCCTCAGGTTCCTCGGGAGTGAAATGGAAGAGGTACTTTCCTTGAGGCTCCCACGTGATAGTGTAATGCTCCTCGATCACTTTGCCAGGATGAAATCTCCCTGTCACTTCGTCATATTTCAACACCTTTGTGTTCCTATCCTGCTTGCCATCAAAGAATATCCCAGAGATCTTCTCTGACCTCTGCGTGAGAGCTTCAACTGATGAGGCCATTACTTCCTCCTTGGCCCTCCAGACTTTCATACCATCTATGGCCAAGTAAGCCTTGTCTTTGGAAAGATGACCGGCCTTACCGAAAAAAATGGCGTCCACTCACTTCTACTTCACAATTATAACTGGCGTAATTGCTCAGAGCCATCTATTGAGAGAATGTTGAACTTCGCCTTCTGCGTCCAAATGGTTACAAAGATTCAAATGTAGTAGATTTTTTTCTTATGTATGTATGTATTAAACCTGTTTAAGAGTTAAGCAAAGTTAATGTGTCTAAATGGCAACAAATTACGACAAAGGGTTAAAAATATGAGGTTGTGTTCAATTGAATATTTGATATTTCAACATAGAACAGAAAACCGCAATTTTGAACATGATAACGCGATTTTTGGGAAAAGCTGCAGAAAAGAAACCCCTCTTAGAATTAAATTTTACATAAAAATACAGATTAGCCAGAGTGAAATTCGGACTCGGAAAAGTATGATATGCCCTAATGGGTCATCGTGGTAAATCTGTCTACAGATATTAAGAGATCTGTTATTGCTGAACACGAGTGTGGAAAGAGTTACAGGAGAAATTCGAATTCCATTTACGACGGTTGTTGTAGTTATAAAGAAATAGAAAGTCTTTGGAACATTCAAAACTTAACCAAGGTGTAGACGACCTTGCAAGATTTGAGGACGTACAGCTAGACGGATTGAAAGAATGGCTGCTGCGAATCCACGAGTATGACTGCGGGTGATATTTGCCAAACATTAAGACTGTTTTAAATCGATGTTCATCCCTGTACTGTACGTACATTGGAAAAGAATGGTCTGCATGGAAGAGTTGCACGAAGAAAACCCGCTACGAAAGGCGCGCAAAGAAGCTTGTTTAAAGTACGCCAAGGATCATCAAAATGGTGGATTTGTATTTTGGAAGAAAGTTCTTTGTACAGCCGAGACCAAAATTGAATTATTCGAGAACAACGAGGAACAGTATGTTTAGCGAAAATCAAATTCTGCGTTCGAGGTAAAAACATCCTTTCTGCGATTAAACATGGTGGTCGTCGTAGTTTGTTCTTCCACGGATGCTTTATTGGTTGTGGTCCGGGAAAGCGTGTTGTCATCAGTGGAATCTTGAATTTGAAGAAATATCAGGAAATTTTAGAATAAAATGTATTGACCAGTTCGGGATTTGCGAATGGGTCTCAATCGGGTTGTGCAACAAGATAAAGATTTAAAACATAAAAGGAAGAGCACCATGCATGAAATGGTTTCGGCAAAAGACTTTCAAGCTTCTCGAGTGGCCAATTCAAAGCCCAGATCTCAATTTAATCGTGAATTTATGGTTTTATTTGAAAAAAAGCTGTCCGTGAGAGAAACTTTCGAATCTGAATGAATTGCAACAATTTTCTTTCGAGGAATGCACTAAAATTTCTATCGAGAGGTAGCAAAACTGGTAGAAAAATACTCAAAACGAATCATTGAAGTCACTCAAGCAAAAGGTGGACACGCAAAGTACTGGAAATAAGTGTACGAAAACTTTTGCAGTTTAACTTTTTTATTTATTTTCCTCAAATTCTTTGATGTTTTACATTGTATGTTAGAGTTAAACTACTATTTTATTTGTTAAAATTTTTCAAACGAACCGTAAACGTTTCATAACTTCATAACTATGCATGGTACAAAAGATTAGGACGCGTTCACCTGAAATATTTCTCTGGACGAATACTTATGAGCGCCTATATACACACACACACACACACACACACACACACAGGGTGTCCGAGAATTATCTGTACAATTTTTGGCTGTTATTAAAAGTCAACCATGAAGTGTAGAAATTCCAGTGTTGTCCCATTTTACAGAGAATCTCATTAAGTTTTTTCTGATACCAAGTTTTGACAAGTTTTTTAGAAATTCCAGTGTGTCCGAACATTATCTGTACAATTTCATCTTTTAATAAAATTCTTGATAACACACGTAAAATTCTTAAACAAGATTATTTACAATCTGTATTTTCAAAAGTTTCTTTTATTAAAGTAACGTTGTTACAAACATTCGATATGTGCACCATTAGTGATTCGCAAAACATCCAATCGATACTCCAAATGTTGCCATATACGCTGCAGCATATCCACATCAATTCGCTCAATAGCAGCTGTGATTCTTGCTTTTAAATCATCAATGTCTGTCACCCGCGTACATTTCTAAAAAACTTGTCAAAACGTGGTATCAGAAAAAACTTAGAGATTCTCTGTAAAATGGGACTCCACTGGAATTTCTACACTTCATGGTTGACTTTTAACAACAGCCAAAAATTGTACAGATAATTCTCGGACACCCGGTATAAATATATATATATATATAATATTTAGGAGAAATCCAATGACAAGGAGAAATGTAAATGCCATGAAAAGTCTTCTTTAATGCGCAACGTTTCGAGCAATACGCTCATCTTCAGGCTGTATGATAACAATGTGAAATTAAAATCAATAATTGAATGAAAAACAAGACAAAGAAAATTTCTATAACCTATTCATAAAGGCAAATTTTAAAAGACTGAAAAAAGAGGGTTAAATTCTAAGTTATACAGATTTACATATAAAATTAAGCTATTTTTAAATACATATAGTAAATGTGAAATTAATACACTGGAAAAATTAACAATAGTACACTGGAATAATGAAACTAACTAACCTTTCACTGCAATTTCCGAGGCTAGACTGATTTAAGCAGAGGCAAAACGAGAAAATAAGATAAGATAAGATAAGATAAGATGGTGAGGGCGATTGGGGAAGGGGGGATTATAAGGAATTGGGGAAGGAGGAGGGATTATAAGAAGTTTAAAGGGACAGCTGATGAGTCAACATTTAGCGTAGGGGTCAAAGTTTTAATGTAAAGCGATTCCAAAATTCTGAGTGAGTTGGGACAAGTATTACAACCAAGAATTTTAAAATTGTCTAAAGTGACCAGTTTTACATTTTATACTGTGTTCCCGAATACTAGAAACTTCTTTAGTTTTTAAAATTTTACCTGTTCGGCCACTTATTCCCATATGCGAATAAAATCTAGCCCTGAGAGAGCGAACAGTGCTGCCAATGTAATTCCCAAGGAGACACCTAGGGCAGGTAAATAAATATACAACACCGCTACGCAACGAGTCAGGGGTTCGATCCTTCGCTGAGAAAAAGCTACCTAAAGACGTTTTATTAATAAATATGATGCGGAAATCAGTATGATAAAAAAATTTCCTTAACAACTTTATAAATTTATCATACTGATTTCCGCATCATATTTATTAATAAAACGTCTTTAGGTAGCTTTTTCTCAGCGTAGGATCGAACCCCTGACTCGTTGCGTAGCGGTGTTGTATATTTATTTACCTGCCCTAGGTGTCTCCTTGGGAATTACATTGGCAGCACTGTTCGCTCTCTCAGGGCTAGATTTTATTCGCATATGGGAATAAGTGGCCGAACAGGTAAAATTTTAAAAACTAAAGAAGTTTCTAGTATTCGGGAACACAGTATAAAATGTAAAACTGATGTCACTTTAGACAATTTTAAAATTCTTGGTTGTAATACTTGTCCCAACTCACTCAGAATTTTGGAATCGCTTTACATTAAAACTTTGACCCCTACGCTAAATGTTGACTCATCAGCTGTCCCTTTAAACTTCTTATAATCCCTCCTCCTTCCCCAATTCCTTATAATCCCCCCTTCCCCAATCGCCCTCACCATCTTATCTTATCTTATCTTATCTTATGTTTTCTCGTTTTGCCTCTGCTTAAATCAGTCTAGCCTCGGAAATTGCAGTGAAAGGTTAGTTAGTTTCATTATTCCAGTGTACTATTGTTAATTTTTCCAGTGTATTAATTTCACATTTACTATATGTATTTAAAAATAGCTTCTTAATTTTATATGTAAATCTGTATAACTTAGAATTTAACCCTCTTTTTTCAGTCTTTTAAAATTTGCCTTTATGAATAGGTTATAGAAATTTTCTTTGTCTTGTTTTTCATTCAATTATTGATTTTAATTTCACATTGTTATCATACAGCCTGAAGATGAGCGTATTGCTCGAAACGTTGCGCATTAAAGAAGACTTTTCATGGCATTTACATTTCTCCTTGTCATTGGATTTCTCCTAAATATTAAATTGAAGCTCTGTAGAAGCAACCCGCATGATTTTATATATATATATATATATATATATATATATATATATATATATATATAGTGAGGAATAAGAGGACGAGAAGGTGGTACACGTTTATTAGTCAGACGTTTCTGAAATTCAATTTCCATCATCATTGCTAAGAAATAAAAATAAAAAAAAAGTGACCAAATATAGTAAAAGATTTTATACAGTATATTAATTACAGTCTCTTATAATAATAATTTAAAAGAAAAAATTACATAAAATGTAGAGCGGTAAGATATATAAATAAATGTTATCGGGTGAAACGAATATTGAAAATAAAAACTTACCCGGTTATTGTACAATGATGACCCGGTAAATTTTTATTTTCAATATTCGTTTCACCCGATAACATTTATATATCTTACCGCTCTACATTTTGTAATTTTTTTTTTTATTTTAAATTATCATATTTTAATTATCATCATAAGACTAATATACTGTATAAAATCTTTAACTATATTTGTTCTTTTATTTTTATTTCTTAGCACTGATGATGGAAATTGAATTTTCGAAACGTCTGATTAATAAACATGTACCACCTTCTCGTCCTCTTATTTCTCACTAAGTTGCGGTTTCCCAAGAACAAACCCTTCAATCAAGTGTGTGTGTGTATATATATATATATATATATATTATATATATATATATATATATATATATATGCGCGCACCATAAAGCATGATTGACCATGCTTACCTAATGCAAAGATAACAAAAGTAGTTTAAAAGCCATTTTTATTCCTGCTTGCACATTGATTACGCTCTCGAAGATAAGAAACACTTAAGTGGGTGGAAGATTATGGTTTATAATCTCGGTGCCTGATTCTTCTCCGGTGGGTGCTTATACGGGGCGCACGGTGCCATTCTTCGCTGCAGAGTCTGGCCGGTAATTGGTTCGGACTGGAGTCTCTCTCGAGTCCCGACTCCAAAGTCGAAGAAATTCGAATCTCATAGTCAGTTGCCCTTTGACGGTGATAGAGGTGGCACGTGCTCCGAACCTGTCCTGAGCATTTCGGCGACTACTTCCGTTTTGAAGTTTGAAGATAAGGGATAATAAGAGTGCGTACCGTATATTCTCTCCATAAAAGCATTGATTTAGCGATCGTAGTTGTGTGCCGTCATTCGTTTAGTCGCGAGTGGTTCGTTGACGGAGATTACGAGTGATTATGGTTATGGAGGGCGTCCGGTTGATGACGTGACGCGCTGATGCCTAAACCTGACGATCGAGGGGACTCTCAGGACAGTAATGGCATGTCCCCTTCGCTCGTGCCCGACGAGGATGATCTCGTCGCCAGCGAGTCGCGCGCGTCTTCCAAAGAGGAACATTCCTCCCCCCCTCGAGGCTTCCAATCCCAACGCGGAAAATGCACGAGTGATGCCATCGACGAGGTCGTATCGTCGTCGCAACCCACTCAGGTGACGAAGGAGGAAATGGACCAAGATGGCCCTAAAGGCGCCGCTAGTCTTGATCGGAAGTCTCTGAAGAAGAGCTCCTGCGGCAGTGAGAACGGCTTTGCTGTTCCCGATATGAGCGAATTCGAGCGAGTGTGGGAGACCAACGACCTCATTGACAAGCCAGTTCCCATCGCCTCCGCCGAAACGTTAACTTCGTCAGGCACGTCTCGATCCCATACTTCCTCCTATCTTCCTCACTCGCGGTCTCGGAACGGCTTCGTCGGCGCCTCCTCCGCGCGATGATCGCTCGTCGTCGGTGAAGCGTTCTTTCTCTTTCGCCGAGTCAAGTGCCTTAAAGACTCCCTCAATCCGTTCCGAAGCCAAATCCCTCACCAATCTTCACAGGTCCCCCTCCTAGTGGCGTCCCCATTGATATTTGCCCCCTCCACGATACCCCTTGCGAGAAGACCCTCCACGTGAACCTCCACACCAGGGAAGTGGAGCTGCACGTGCGTCTCCCTCAAATGGAGGTGGAGCCAAGATCTCTGACGGAGTACCCGCATGCGGTGACGAATGGCTCCACTTCTTCTCCGCCAGAAGAGCCTCCTGACCACGGGTCGGACAGAGACTCCGTCCGTCGGTGCCAGAAGCGTCGTCCTTGTTCTTTCGTGAGTTCACGCATTCATTTCAGTCACGAAATCGAATAAAGCGAATCATTCACCCCCTTTCGCCGTCGTGTACAGTCTTACACAAAAGTCCTTTCCCCTCTCCTGACGTATTAACGGGTTGTATGTCGGGATCGAGAATGAACCGCGCACGACGGTTGGCGCTTAACTCCCTCCACCCGAAAATAATAATAATAAGACCTAAACTCCCCTCACTTTTCATTCTTTGAATATATTTATATGTATACATCTTTCAACCTAAATCTTTATTATTTAATACTATTATAATTTAAGAAGGTTTGTAAATGTTGTTTTGGGTTGTTGAAGGCTTATAGTGTAGTTTTATTTTTATTTTATAGTTACGTTGTTACGTAGTCGTATAAAGCTGAAATAATTGGTTAATTTAATTTTTTAGATTTGCATTGCGTGTACATTGTCCAATGACTTTTAGCATTTTGGTAATTTATCAGTCACATTCATTCCTCCTTTATTATCTAGAAATTCTAACAAGTTTTTTAGCTTACTCTTTACCTAATACACTTATAAATTTATTTAAAAAAAAACTACTACTAAAAACCAGGGCTTTCATTTCTGATTATACGCGTCTTCTGTTTGTGAGTCATTTATAAAGGAATGTAAAAAATATTGTTTATCGGGTTTATAACTCGCTCGTACAATAACAATATGCGGGGAAAACTTTCTAATGACGTACGCGTTATCCCCCTCACCCCCGATAATACTGTAGATACGTTCCTTTCTACGGATAAAATATGAAACTATAAACGTAAATTGTCCGTGAACGGTAATAATTCATAACGTATTTGCACGATCAAAGGACAACCTTAATCAGAAGCCCAAAAAACGAAAAGGTTAACGCTTAGTTCCGTCGCGCCGAACCATTCATACACGCGATGAAGAAGTCTGGAAGGTTCTCTCTCCCCCCTCCCCTAAAGTTCAGTCCTTGGTTAAATTGATGGTTTCACACTTTGGTCCGCAGTGATGGAATTGCGCATGAGGTACGTTTTTTATAAATGCGATAAAGAATATACCTACGAAGATTCTTTTCCGTTTATGCAGTTCAGCCGCAACGTACACGCGGAACTCGATTCGATTTTATCGATCGCGCCAAAACCGTAATTTTAGGGCGAATATTTTTAAACGCGGGATTTATACGTCTACTGCATGACTCGTTCAGTAGCATTCATATTTATATACAGTTTCGGAAAGAAGTTCGTCGAGAAACAATTTGTGAAAACGTGAAAAATTACTAACTCGTAATATTCCATTTTTGTTTGGATATTTTCTTCTTTTTTGATGGTAGTAAGAAAATTTCCAAACGCACTCGTTACTCATTCTAATAATTTATACTTTTTACAAATTTTGTTTCTTGGCGAACATTTTATAAAAAACTATATACGTATCTGACCTTTGACTAATATAACCTTTGACCTCCATTTTAATGATTATTCATTTTGACCTTGCTAAAAAAATTTTCAGCTCAGTTTTGTATCCTGGAAGGTTGTTCGTGTACTGTATATATATATACACACGCGCCTCGGTGGTGGTGTGGTTAGCGTCGTTGACTACGAATCCAACGGCCCTGGGATCGAGACCTGGTGACGGCAGGCGGCGCGCAGCGAAACCTAGCTGTTCATCCTTCCACAATAAAAAGAGTGGTTGGTAGATAAATGGGTACCCTGGATAGCCAGTCTAGTAGTTAAGACGCTGGGCTGCTGGTGGGGCGTGGTTCGGATTCCACGTTAAACTGTAGGTCTAAGGTGGAATGACAAGCTTGACCTTCGTCAAAATGAACAATTCGGGCGGAAGCAAAACCAAGGTTATATATAAATATATATATATATTATTGGTCAGAAAAAATGAGACTGCTTTTATGCTACCAAGTAATGGGATTTTGAAACACTGTATTATAGTTAGGACTCAAATAAAAGTAGGGCAAAGAAATGTTTTTTCCAATATTTTGTGTGACCCCCTTTTTGCTTTTAACCCTTTGACGACCGGTATACGTTTCTTTGAACTTAAACGTTTAGGTGTTATTGGTATTCACAATTAGATATGTTAGTAACTATAGTCACTTAAATGACCCATTTTGGGGTTAATTTTCCCACAACTAAGCGATACCTATATAAACACTTAGATGTATTTGTAGAAACGTTGCATCATTGTACAATTTATATTATTATTTCGCTGGGACACATATGTCCCGTGGTCCTCAAAGGGTTAAAACCTCTTCATCTCGTCTTGGCATCGACTCCACTGACGTCTTATAAGTTTTTCCTAAGTTGAAATGTCTTTCTTTGATATTCGTCTGTTTAAAATTGACCAAAGATTTTCGGTTGGATTCGGATCTGGTGAATTTCCAGGCTACTCAATAATTCACTGTCGTTTTCCTCAAACTTTTTCACAATATTTGCCGTATGATGCGGTGCTTCCTCTCGTTGAAACAACCTTTTCTGCGTCCAAACCAGTTTTTAGCGAGAGGCAAAATTTTTTCTTTTAGCATTGGTATACAATTTTGGCTATTTATCATTCAAGTCGCAAAAACAAATCTGTTCATGGATTCCAAAGCGGGACTAAACTATAACCTTCTCAAGATGCTTCGTGGTGTGAGACGGGTCTCTTGGCACCCTTCATTTTCCTCGAAGGGTTTTCCGACTCTAAGAAACCAGAAAATGAGATTCATCTCAAAAAATGAACTTAAATCTAACATTTCTCGACGAAACGCAAAAACACACCGCCCCAGATAATGACGTTTACATCCGTGAACGCGCAAAGTTCTCCATAACCGTGATATTTTTAATTTGTAAGGTGGGTGTTTAGTATCTTATAAGAGCAAAGAGGAGTTTGCGGGTAACGTTTTATTTTATTCTTTAGAGGTGATTGTCAAGTATTTGTATATTCTGGATCATTCCTGAAAATGAAGCACAAAAATTGCGTAACATTTTCCGAACGTGAGGCGTACATTTTCGGCACTTTATCTCTTTCTGAGTGATAAAAAAAAGTGGGAGTAGATATAATTCCTTTTTGTTTTATTATTCAAAATTTATGTATTTAAAATTGATAAGCATAAGAAAAAAAAAAGAAAGAATATTTCGAAATTTCTCTCTAGAAAATGCCGCGATCCCCGAGGAAGAATTTTTACTCCTTGGAAGAATATCTACTCCCCCGGTTCATACTCGGAGGCGTACTTAGCATTTTGCCGCCCCTAGGCAGGGAAATTGTGCCTATTCTGCCTATACCTAAATCCACCTATGTTCATACTACGTACTTTAAGCCTCGTTCGCACTTGTCTCGCGGAAATATTCATCCCGCAACTTTCCAACTCTCTCTGAATGTCATGGCATCTTCCTAGCGTCTTTCTAACAAATTCTCGCTAGTTTCGAGTCGTCTCTCGCGATAGTAGTTATCTTTTTTTTCCACTTACGAACGCTTCCTGTTGTATTGTCGTACGATTCGACGTACGGCGGATTTTGATATATTTAAGGCGCTAGATATCCGTGAAGTTTATTTTGCGGCATGTTCGCGCAAACCAATCTCCTTATCGGCTTTTTTTGCGGTTCCCGGTTATTTTTATGTATCGTTCGGGATACCCAATTAACTCGGGAATGAGAAGCTTCACGCGTATATTGTCAAATACAACTTCAGTTTTCGTAAACTATGCGGTTCATTAACCGTTCAAAATGTAATCGAATTAGAAAATACGATACTTTTCCGTTATCTGTCGCCATGCAAAATTTAAACGTTTCTCAAAGATTCCACAGTTTTTTTTTTAACAATTTTAGGTACTTTTCCGTTATATGTTATATAACATAACGATATAATTATTAGGTAAAAGTTGCTTAAAATTAATCGAAATCCACGGGGAAATTATTGAATGCCCGATTAGGTCAACTGTACGCCCTTGACCATTGGTTAGATTAAGTCGCGATATTTTCGTTAGTTTTTAACTAAAATATCACGACTTAACCTAATCAATCGTCAAGGGCGTACAGTTGACCTAACTAGTCATTCAATAATTTCCCGTAGAAAACCACGCACGCTGCATCATTAAGTAATTGCGCTAATTCTCTGTAGCTCGCCATTGTGCCTAATTCTGGAGCCTGAAAAAGTAATTTTTTTTTATTAGGGGACAGATAACGGAAACGTAACCAAAAAGACTTGTACACGTTACCTACCGTGCGAGGTATTTATATTTTTACATAGATTACATAGGTAGTGTCCCGTTTTTTCTGGACTACTATATATATATATATATATATATATATATATATATATATATATATATATATATATATATATAATATATATATATATATGTGTGTGTGTGCGTGTACGTGTGTAAAAATTTAAATATTCAAAAACAAAACTATATCTTAATTTCAGTATACAAAATGGTTGGATAAATTCGCTGAAACGGTAGTTGCGAAGAAATGGAGACGACCAAATAAAACCTTCGAACGAGTA
Source organism: Bathynomus jamesi (assembly GCA_023014485.1). Classification (NCBI taxonomy): domain Eukaryota; kingdom Metazoa; phylum Arthropoda; class Malacostraca; order Isopoda; family Cirolanidae; genus Bathynomus; species Bathynomus jamesi. The sequence goes on from JAJOZX010000234.1 coordinate 1,725,622, forward strand.
GTAGTCGTCTTTCATAAAACCACCCGCCGTTTCTCCTCTAAGCGAAGTGAATAGATCGAAGCCGGGGGTTCAAATCCCGATGGTGTTGATAAAAATATAATAATACGCGAGTTAGAGCGACGGGCCGCGTTAGTTGGCTCGAACGTTGAATCAGTTTGTAGGTCTCTTCATTCATTATATTCCTTCATAATCGCGTAAATACCGAACAAATCCCTCATCAAGATTCATACTGCGAGAAAAGCCCTCCACTTTTTAGGATTAATATCGTCCCGTATTAATTGCACTTTAGCAGCAACGTCGTTTTATTTTGTTCTGTGAATTTATTGCGCGTTTTCAAGTCTTATTTATTTAGGATTCAAGTACGTTTTGTAACAAGAAGTTGTAGACAGCACATATATCAGGAGGATGATTATATATATATATATATATATGTGTGTGTGTGTGTGTGTGTGATTTTAAATAAATAATACTTGCAGTCTGAAGTTGCCCTTCTGAAATATAAGTTATTAAATGTCAGTAATTTGATTGTTAAAAATGTAATAATATAAAAGGGATTTATAGGGTATAAAAACATATAACGAGCCATATGTATTTTTTTTTTTTATGCAGGAAGGAGGGGTCAAGGGCGAATGCCCGCAAAAATGCCCTCCCCTTCTTAGGAGGAGGAGGAGGAGATTGCCAAAATCAAGGTCTAGAGCAGTGGTTCCCAACCTTTTTTGCGCCATGCCCCACCTCGACACCTCAAAAAATTTGATGCCCCCCATTAATATAAAAACAAATTTGGTGTTGAAAAGGTATTATTTAAAATTTACAATAATATGAGTACATTTAATATGAGTTACCGTACATTCAATATGAGTAAATAAACTTGAGGTTGAAGCTAACTAAATTATTACCTTGAAATAAAATTTCTCAGTTGAAAAGTTATAATTTTAAATTTCAATAATATGAGTACATTCAATATGAGTTACATTAAATATGAGTCAAGAAACTTGAGATTGAAGCTAACTATATTATTTCCTTGAAATAAAACTTCTCATTTGAAAAGTTGCAATTTTAAATTCACAAAAAAGTAATTTAATCAATAATACCACTTTAAATCCACAATATTAGGTAAAAATACAGCAAATTCAAAGTTTGATAATCTCAAGTTAGTGAGATCCTTGAGCTTGATGTTTACTACAAATGGTTTTGATTTCAGGCACTAACTTAGTTAGCTTCAGTCTTAAGTCTCCTCGTTTTATGATATCCAGTCGGTTTCTTTTTTTCTGTAGTAAGTCACTTACAGCGCTAAAACCACATTCCACCAAATATGAAGCTGGGAATGGTAACAGTAGCTCTCTCGCCAAACGAGTTGAATTTGGGTATTTAGTCTTGGTCTCATCACAGAGCCACATCATGGTTCCTTTTACTTTGAATATAGTTTTAACAAACTCATCATTTTGTATTTCAGTCAGTTCTTCTTGGTACTTCATGCCCACTTCAGATAGGTCCACTAGCAATGGCTGAGTTAGCCAAGATGGAAAACTCATTTCTTTTAAATCAGAAAATCTGTAATTTAAATCACAGGCCAGTATTTTCAAATGATCCACAATGACAAGTAAAGCATCATCAGTTACCTCACACTTATTTAGCCAATATAACTGGGTATATTTTCTTGCAGAAATATTCTTTTGACATAATTCCAGAAATGTAATGAAGCCAAATATCTTTGTCTTTGAATCAACATGTTAAGTAAAATATGGAATTGTTGTCGTCGTGTAAAAATGTTGCAAATAAAAATAATTATGTTATTGAAATTTTAAAATATATTTACTTATAAAAATTATTATGTATAATTTTCATTTTATTGTAGCATTTTCAAATTGCCCCCCAAAATATTCAAATTGCCCCCCTGTGGGGCGTGCGCCCCACGTTGGGAATCACTGGTCTAGAGCTTTCGAGATGCCCGGACACACTTCGTTGAAAGATTGGAGATCATGTCGCTAAATAATACGTATGTTTATAAACGTAGTTTTTATTTATCGAAGAAGAAGTGTGTAGACGCTAAAACTCGATATCGGATGAGATTTTACCTACTTTTAACCACCGTTAATTTTGGTGGCAAAGCGGAAAACATTCTCAATATTTTTACGCATTTAAAATGTGAAGAAATTAATATTGGTTGTGGCTGAAAGGAGACTGCGAATATGGGGGCTTTCTTCTTGCATGTATGGTAATGAACGGTGGCAGCAGCAGCAGTCGTACGAAATGAGAGAAGAAACTGTTATTTGTGTTTTTATTTCTTGTTAGTTTAGAGATCAGAATGAATGTACAATCACAAAAACATTACTGAACTCGTTTCAATATTAATCGCTGTTTTTGAAAATGTATTCCGCCCTAAGACCATAACATGGGCACCCTATTAAAAAACTAACCTAATCTCGTATATTTTAAAATACGAGTGTGTATATATAGCACTCATCGGAGTATCTGAACTATACGTAAACCATGAAAATGTTTCGGTATTCGAATAGTTAGAATTTTTTATTTTATTTGTTTTTGTTTTGTTACATTATAATATTATTATATACGGTAGTAAATGTTCACATTGTCCCGCTTTGCCGATTAACATCTTCGTTATTGTTCGTGATTAGGGCTCTAAATAGGAAATTTAAGATTTGGAAATATAATTGTATTTGGAAATATAATTGTATTAACTGGGTGATAAAAGCATTTCTCGCTGGCAAATCAGATTTACTGTCTTTGAATTTCGCGATTTCTATATATTATACTTTTCCGCATTTCTATCAATTAGAAATTTGAGAATCCCCCACCCCGAAAAGGGATTGTGTAAAGAGCCAAATTGGTGCTAAGAAATCAGTTTCACCTTAAAGATGAAGTTTCTTTAACTCAAAATGAGGGTTTCTTCAGCCCCAGCGCCAGTTGACGGCCTTTATTGACTCTCCTCTTGAAAAGGTGAAAATATAGCTTTCAGGTTGTAGTAAGTATATCCCCAGAATTTATTTTTAAATAGGTACATACTCGTTACCATATCAGGCATATCAGTGTGATGAGTGAGTTAGTTAGTTACAGTTACAGTTAGAAGAAGAAGAATCCTCGGAAGCCTTTCGGTCCACTCGGGGAGGTTCCTATTATTAAACTGATTCATTTTTTAACTATTCAGCAGTAGTAGAAAACTGGATAGAAAAGCATAAGTCACTCTCCCCACCCTCCGCTTTCTCCCCGCCAGACACGGGTACGGCAAAAAATTGAAGAAAATAACCTCGACCATGGAAAAGTAGCCGAGGAAATTTTACGGGAAAGAGGAGAATATATAAACTAGCTCGACAATTACTTTATGCACACAGAAATCATACACTAGAGAGCGCGGTTGTGTAAACTAACATCATCATCATATATTTGAGTTAATCGTACGGTACCGTCACAAAAACCTCGAATATATGTTTTGATTTTATACAAAATATTTACAGCTCTATTTATTAGGTATCGGGCCAACGATGGCTCACTCCAGATTAGCCCCAAAAGGGTTAAGCGACTCTGTGTCTACACCGATCACGCTGGCAAGGTGATGAAATGCTTCTACGGGAAAGGGGTTGAAACGGGAATTGAGAAAGGAAATCGGATTTTCTTCACTATGCCTTCACCCTTGACGCGTACCCAACCATCCGAGAGAAGGAAGAGAAAAAAAAGATAGGAACTGCAGAAACGCAACTTCACCTAATTTAATCCGTGCTATGCATTTTGTTTTTGTTCTTTCGGAAATTATTTATTTCTGCAAAATACTTATCCAGTATATTAACGAGGCAGGCGGATGTGCGAGCGTGATTTTCTGTAATTGGATGTCTGTCATGTATGTATGTATGTATGTGTGTCTGTGAACTCTTTAAATGTCGTCGTTTCAATTTGTGGTCTCCCGCCGTGAAAGGTGTTTATGCAGCAAGTGATATATTGAGTCGTTCATACTTCGTGGTGGTGTGTCACCACGAGAGTCTAGAAAATCTTTCTTGCGAGGAATATCAGTGGGAGGGCCCTGTATCTATCCCCGTGTTACATAGAGGTAGACCTCCCAAATTCAGCTCGACTGAATTTTTTTCGGACAATTACACCCGAAAATTCGGACAAAAGCCCAGTACATATATTTTCAATCACCACTATTTCATCCGAAACTTTTTACAATTTTTATATAGGATATCATATCTCTGCACGAAATGTACGTCTTCAGATCTTGAACCATGCAAAATTTGATTATGGAAACGGAAAGGAAAACCTGTTGCAAAACGGCAGTATTTAAGTACCTCATTTGATATAACCCTTAACAACTTACTTTATTGTTGCAACTTGTTTGGTGCTCAGTCTTTGTACAGTTGTGTATATCTACAAATAGTGTTTAATAAAAATATGAATTAAAAATCGATTTTCGGTTTCGCTTATTTTTTCGGACAAAACTCGCTTGCCCCCTACCCCCACGGGACAAAATCGGGCCTCTACACCGATGCCCGTGTACTTGTCCTCTATGGAGCCCGAAAGTGTTTCGTGGATGATCACCCGTTGCTATGGCGAACTCGGGAGAGAGAGTATTTGCGTCAGAGCAAAGCCCGTTTTAAGATCCAGTTCGATATTTGGACGGTGCCATTGCCTCGTTGCCTGAAGCACAATAATTTTCAGTGTGTCGGTAGTTTGGAAGTTGTGAATAGATGGTACTTCCATTGATTTGCTTGTTTTTTTTTTTTAGTAAAAGTTCCGACGAAGTTGAGGAAGAAATAATTCATACCCGCGTTCGATATTCGTTTTATACCGTTTCAACGCATGATTTCGTATACATTTAAAGTAGATTGGTTTAAATTTGTGAATGGGTGAAATATAAAAAAAATATAGGCTTCATTTCATTCTTAAAGCTGCATTCAGCTTTATACAGCTTTTAAATATTTCTGCTGTATTTGAAGATGATCGCGTATAGCTGGCTGTATTTTATCGCCTATATACTGTAAATTGTTTTTACAATGTTAGATCTGGTGGCCTTTCTCTACTTCACTGATTCTCACACGTTAATTACGTAACTGTTGTTTGGAGGCGTAATACCCGTTTTCTGTTTTTGGCTGTACAGTATGATATAAATAATATATTGATGCCAACTTCGCGATGGGTGAGGAATACGGATAAAAGTCCTTTATGGACCACTAAGAAAATTATTGGTTGTAAATTTTGCAATTTTTGCCAGTTTTTAAAGGCATTTTTACGTTTTGACGTTCTAATCAGTTTAATGTGAAAAGTGTTGGACACAGCCACTGCTTTCACTTTGGAAAATCCATTAGTCTGCAGATATGTGGTTTTATTAGAATTTTTACGTTTCTGTTCATGTAGAGGAAACGCGATTTATTATTATAAAATTTGCTTAGAAATGCCAATTAGGTGCTATATGTATGAGAAAAATCGCTTATTGATCCATTTTCATTGGTATCTTGTTACTTCCATTGCATGTTCCTTGTTGTACGTGTATAAATAGAAGAATAAATACACGTTGTTATTAGTGCTTTTTACTACTACTACTACTATGTTCTCTCTCCTTCTTTTCAAAATGAAATACAATATTAGAATCATTATCTTGTTAAGTTAGATAGTGTTCACAGATTTGCCCATCTTTTCTTTTGATGACGTTTATCCTATTGTCTTTATGAAGATTGAAGGATTTTGAGTGAATCTCGCTGTCAGTTATTGAAGAAAGGTTCAGTTGATTTACAAGATAAGACTCTCGTCTTTCCGTCGCATGGAATATTGGTTAAACGGAGAGAGAATATAGCTCATAAAATAAAAATCTAGACCAAACCGACCGAATACCGAACATACTGTAGAGGTGATAATCTCTTAGTAGTAGTAGTAGGTCATTTATGGTAGCATAGTTAAGATTTAGTTGAATCGAATCATAAAAATAGAAAAGAATCGTTTCGTGAAAAAACGAATCATAAGTTTTACTTTAGTTTATTATTTTAATTCTGGCCAAACTGTGCCGTGTTTTAAAGATTAAATCGAAGTCTGTCATCGCTTCACGATTTACCACTATTCAAAGTAGGGTCCTATATCCGTTCTCGAATGTATTTTCAATTCCTGTTATGTAGACCGTTAGTACAAGTAAAACTTTACACCAGCAGTTCAGTACCTGTTTTATTAATTAACCGGGTTTTTGAAACCCTGAAAGCAATAAGATTTTCTTTGCCCCAATCAGAGATGCTAGAAAGATCAGGCCAGGTATATCATAGCCGTCCTATGCGAATCATGGAGTGATTGCTGAGAGGGACGCTTTGTGAAGCTGGTGAAGTAAAGAGTGGAGTCATCGGCATAGGAGTAGATAGGACAGGAAGGGCGACTTAATAGATCATTGATAAATAAAAAGAAAAGTGGATGACAGGACAGAGCCCTGAGGAACACCACTATTAATGGCTTCAGGAGAAGAACAGTGGTCATTTACAACCACAGCTATAGATTAGCCAAAAAGGAAATTAGAGATGAAGGCACAGGTAGAAGGATAGAAACCAAAGGAGGTCAGTTTGGAAATTAAAGATTTGTGTCAGACTATCAAAAGCTTTTGATATGTCTAGCGCAATAGCAAAGGTTTCACTTAAATCCCGAAAGGAGGGTGACCAAGAGTCAGAGAGAGAGAGATGTAAGAAGGTCGCCAGTAGAGCATCCGTTGTGGAACCCGTACTGACGATCTAGAAGAAGATTGTGAGAAGTGTTTAAGAATCTTCCTGTTAAGGATAGATTAAAAAAACTTTAGAAAGGCAAGAAGTCAAAGCAGTTGGATGTAGTTGGAGGGTTGAGAGCAGTTAACCGTTCTTTGGGACAGGCTGAAGGAAAGCATACTTTCAGTAGGAAGGAAAAGTACCAGATGAAATACAAAGACAAAAGAGTTTACTTTGGCAGTGTCAGCATAGAAGCACAGTTCTTGAGAACAACAGGAGGGACACCATGAGGACCATACGCCTTCCTAGAGTTGAGCCCAGATAGGGCAGAAAAAAAACATCTTTGGAAGAGATTCTAATTTCTGACATAATTAAGTCAGAGAGAGGAGGAGTTGGAGAAACAGCACCGGAATTGTCCAGGGTTGAGTTGGAGGTGAAAGTTTGAACGAAGAGTTCAGCTTTATCCGCCGTCGGAATGGAAGAGAGGAGGGAAAGAAGTAGTAAAGTTGTTGGAGAGGCCCCCAGAAAGAGCGAGAAGAAATAGAATTACATAGCTCTTCACATTTTTGTCTGATGAAGGAATATTGGCGAGTCGAAGAACGGATTTGTAAGCTGAGTGAGACTAAGGAGTTGAATGGCGACGGTACCTTCTGAAAGCCTCCTCTTTGCTGCGAATAGCATTAGAGCAAGCAAAGTTAAACCAAGGTTTTTTAGCATTAGTAGTAGGAATAGAATATGGAATGTGCGCCTTCATGCCCGAGAGAATCACCTCCGCGATGCGCTCAGCTCACCCGGAGGGGCTCCGGTTACGGAAGCAATCATCATTCCATGAGAAATCGGAGAGTAATGCGTAAGAGCCTCCCAATGAGCAGCTCCAAAGTGCCAAAGGTTGAACTGGAACGATGGGAGAGGAAACGGATATAAGATTGTGGTCGGAGGAGCCCAACGAAGAAGAACGTTTGATAGAGTTCGAAGAAGGATGAGAGGTAAGAAGTAAATCGAAAATGTTGGGCCTATCTCCAAGTTGATCGGGGAGATATGAGTAGGATGCTGTATTTCCTCTAGGTCATTCAGGATAGCGAAGTTGCAAGCTCGTTCATCAGGGTGTCAGTGAAATGGGTGGAAAGCCAAAAGTGGTGGTGAACATTGAAATCTCATAAAATGGAGATTTCAGTGAAAGGAGAGTGCGATGAAATGTATTCCATTTTAGAAGTAAGGTAGTCAAAGAGTTTTGGGTAGTCATTAAAATTAGGAGAAAAGTAGCCAGCGCAGATGTATTTCGAGATTGATAACACTAGGCAACAAATTTCAACTTTTTTTTTGTTACAGACACGTGAACTACTGATTCCTACTAAAGCGCTGATGCTGATTTCAGATCTGATATCAAAATTTCTCTATCACGTCCAGATTTTGTGTAACCGAAAACCCCTATTTTTCATTTTTTTTCTCACCCGCTTCTATTACGAAAGCCGTCTAAGCTACTTTTCCGTGCCACGTTTTATGTTAAGCATACTTAAATAATTAGTGAACAGGGATGTCTTTCCTCCTCTATTCTGGCTTAAGACAGACAGCGGAATTCCGCTGGCGGAGTTACCACCCCTGCGCCCAACCATCCACCCAAAGCGCGTTAGTATTTTGTTGTTACTACTGAAAGGCAAATTCCTGTTCTTAAGTGAAACTTTGGTGTGTCCTCTTCCTTTGTCGCTTGTAGGATGACGAGCTCTCCTCCTGCAGGAACCAACAATAATCTCCCATCATATTTGGGTTGAAATTACCTTGGTATCTGTTTTCCATAACTGAGATCTGTTGGTGGAAGCGCTCACCATGCTCGTCACTTACAGCCCCAAGGTTGGCCGGGAAGAAGTCAAGATGAGAATGTAAAAAATGAATTTTCAAAGACATTCTGCATCCCATTATTTCATAAGATTTAAGCATGTTTTCTACGAGTTTACGGTGGTTTTCAGCTTTGTGGTTTCCAAGAAAATTTTTGACAACTTCAACGAAAGATGTCCATGCTCCTAGTTCATTCTCATTTAGGTTAGATGGAAATGATGAGTCATGGATGACACTGCGGATCTGTGGTCCAGTGAAAACTCCAGCTTCTAGCTTAGCATCTGTCAATATTCCTTTGAATTTATCCTTTAAATATTGGAAACCACTACCTTGATGATCCATACCCTTCACGAAATTTTTCATAAGGCCAAGTTTAATGTGAAGTGGTGGAAGATGTACTTTCTGAGGGTCAATAAGTGCTGGGTGTTTCACATTGTATTTACCAACAACATGTTCAGTTCTAGATGGCCAATCATGTTTTTTTGTAGTGGTTCTTGTCATCTCTGCTGTTCCATAGACACAAAAAGCACATATGCTTTGTGTAGCCCAACTGTAACCCAAGAAGTAATGATACAACTTTAAGGTCGCCACAAATATTCCATGTGTGGTCCTTATATTTGATGAGTCTTAGCAGCAGTTTCATCGATTCATAAGTCTCATTAAGGCCAGTGGCATGTGCTACAGGTATTGAAGGTTTTTCATTGCCATTGTGCAGTAATACAGCTTTAAGGCTAGCTTTACTAGAGTCAATGAACAGTCTCCATTGTTCGAATTTGTATATAGTTGGCAAAAAAAATTGCTTTAACCTTGAAAAGCAAGTTTCATATTACTGGCATTAAGCCGATTAAAACCAAAATCTGGACGTGGTAGAAAATTTTACTAAAAGTGATTTGCATTTTACACAAAATCTAGACGTGATAGAAAAAATCTAATTATAGATTTGAAATCAGCATACCGAAACTAGCTAGGAGCACCTATTTGGTCTTCTGTAACAAAATCTTTGTTGCCTAGTGATAATTAAGCCGCAGCCAGAGGGTGTAGAATTCGGAGGATTCAAGTTGGGTCGTTGCGTGCATACCAATTTCATTCCACCTTTGGAATGAAATTGATTATAGAGAAAGTAGGGGGGCGGGGTACGGAGAAATGGTTGCTGTCAGTTGTCGCAGACACTCGAGTTTCCTCGAGGAAGAGAAGCTGATGTTTGGAGAAGTGGTATTCAACAGATTGGAAATTTTTTGTATATATACGGGAGCCATAAAGTCTGGAAACCGGAAATATTAGGAAATTTTTTTCTACGTTGCAGATAACGTACAGTTCTGAGCATGTCTTGTGTTTGCAGACCTTATGGTCACTCTACACACGCGCACATTTTGTTTACATTCAGTCGAGTAAACAGAGCCAGCTGCATTATCTGGGTTATTCTTTATTAAACAAGATTTAACTATTTTTAATTTTAGACTTGAGGACTACGTAAGTCCAGTCGTTTTAAGTAAGGGCGGAAAGATGTTTAAAATTTACATGGTAAGGTAGGATAAGGATATTTTTATGATCAAATTCTTTTCCAGTTACACTGTTACACCATTATGATGCCCTTTTTAACTTTACTTAATCAATTTTCCAGAAATGGAATAGGATAACAGTTTAATACCAGTAGTCACAATGTTGCTTAACTCAAATCTAAAAATTGAGGAGTAACAACTCTTGATCCTCTGAGAAACAGAAAAAAAAGTTGAATATTTTATCATCGAGAGGCGATGGTCAGAAGCCCCACAAAGCAAGAAAGAGTACTGGAAACGTATCACCAAAGTCCAAGAAAATCTGTGCGGCAAGCGAGTCGTGAGGTAGGAATTTCAGAATCGTCTGTCCAACGCATTTTGAAGCGCTGTCAATGGAAAAGTTACATTCCAAGATTAGTCCATGCTATTAATGAAGATGATCCGGACCGAAGAGTGGAGTATTGCGAGTGGTACTTGGCACGATGTGGATGTGGATTGGACGAAGGGGTTTCGTAGAATACCCTCCGCGTTCACCAGACCTTTTTTTTATGGGGATACTTAAAAGACAAAGTCTACGCTATAAAACCTGCAACAGTCGCTGAATTGAGAGCAGCCATTGAACGAGAATGCACACAAATACCAAACGAAATGTTTCGTGGTTTGCGATTCCATTGCTTCGCGTTATCAGCAGTGCCTGGACCAGAACGGACGTCAGTTTGAAAACAGGCGTTGACAAAACAATTAAATAATGTCTGTAGATTCTATTACATTTTGAAAATGAAATGTATTTTAATAAACACTGCCTTTATAAGTATTTAAAGTGTGTATACATTTTTTTGGGACGCCCTGTATATATATATATATATATATATAATATATATATATATATATATATATATATATATATATATATATAACGGGTGCGGCAAAAATAACGCCCTTTTTAGTTTATTCTCTTTTATTGAAGGAAATAAATCAATTACAGCATTTTAAGAGAAATAATAAGGTTTTTAAGAAAAATAATAAGTACTTTCTCAGTAAAAACTAAAAAATAAAAAATGATACAACATAAAACTAAAAAATTATACTGTATAAAACTATAAAGATACAATTATTAAAAGGGCGTTACTTTTGCCGCACCCGATAGATATATATATATATATTATATATATATATATATATATATATATATATGATGCAAACCCACAGGGAAAAAGAAAAGTGATTCCAGGGCCTTTCGTGTATTCAGAAGTACACCTCGGCAGGGAATGACGAGGTGTACTTCTGAATACACGGAAGGCCTTGGAATCATTTTTCCTTTTGTGGATTTGCATCATATATACACACACCTGGTAATTACAAATGATCTTCCCGATTTTAAACATTTATTATGAAAAAACTAAAAGTTACAGCGAAAAGCAAGATAGACAAATAAAGAAGAACTCGGAAGGTTTTATTTACGAGCTATTGAAGTTCAATATGAACTCCTTTTGTGGCTCTGCAGACCTCAAAGCGGTATTCTGTTTCCCTCCATACATTTTGTAGCATATCATATTGAACTTTTGTAATAGCCTCGCGTATCCTTTCTTTCAAATGTTCCAAAGTTGTTGCCATTGGTGGAACAAAAACTTCAATTTTGACATAGCCACAGAGGAAGAAGTGAAGAGGGTTAGATCGGGCGAACGAGCAGGCCAAGTTATGGCCCCCCACACCCGATCCAACAATCAGGCAATTACTCATTCAGGAATGTTGTAACTTCAAAAGGAGTCCATATTGAACTTCAGTAGCTTGTAAATACAATTTTGGGAGTTCTTTATTTGTATACGGTATCTTGCTTTTCGCTGTAGCTGTGTAAGTTTTTTCATAATAAATGTTTAAAATCGGGAAGATCACTTGTAATCACCCGGTGTATATATATATATATATATATATATATATATATATATATATATATATATATATATATATTATATATACAGGGTGTCCCGTAAGTCTGGACCCATATGGATTTATAATATATATTTTTATATTATTATTATTTTATTATTTTTTATTATGATTTTTATTTGTGGGGCCACTTGAAAGCCAAAGTGTACGAGGTCAAACTTCAGAACATTTTCCACCTTAAAGCACGCATTGTGGAGGCGTGTCAAGAAATTTCTGCGACTGTGATTCAGAAAGTGCTGTCGCAGTGGAGATTGCGTCTTCAACTATGTGTGCGACACAACGGCGGACACTTTGAACAGATTATGTAATAAATTTTTGGACTATTTTGTAATTTTATTATTTTTCCCTATGGGTCCAGACTTACGGGACACCCTGTATATATATATATATATATATATATATATATATGGGTGCATCGAAAAAATCCGTTTTTATAATTTAATGAATGGCGGGTGCGCAAAACATGTGAATGATCTCTACGAACCTATATTCTAAGTTTCATTAGCCTACGACATGGGTAAGTGCCTGCGAGATGACTTTGAAATTATGAAACAAAAAATCGCTGAAAAAGGGGAATATTTTTCAGTTATCCTCCCGTTTTCAGCGAATAGCAAAATAAATTTGGCATATATTGATGTTTTGCCTAAATGGAAACTTTTTCGTAATTGAATTATTTATCTTTCAAATGAAATGTTTACTTGTGTGGTGTAACATTTAGACACTTTTTTCCAATAAAAAATCAAAAAAAAATGTTGCCCAGAGCTTACCACGAGGAGGTAGTTACACATTAAGCTCCACCCTCCCTCCCTCCTTATAGTAACTAACTAAATTGCATAATCTTTCTTTGTGTTAAATGATGGCATTATATCTCTTGATTTTAAAGTTGCTTTAATAAAGCCATCTGTTCGGGAATATCCAGAAACGTTTTTAGAAGCCTCTGTCATCAACTTAATATGACGTTCTTCATTTTGTGAATGGCATGGGAAACGAATGTAGTCAAACGTTGAAAAATCTTTGGAGTGAACCATTGATTCTAAGTCACTCGTTTTAATTTGTCTGGTGATAGGTGGTTCGGTCTTCTGTATATTATGCCAGTCAGGCAAATCAATATAATCATTGGCTTGAAAGTTTGTCATAGGAATCTTGAAGGTTCTTACTTGCATGTTATGATCATTTTGATTTCTCGCTGAAAGCACACTTCTAGTTCCTAGTTCTCTTATATGAGCTCGTTCATCGCCCATCATTGCCAGAAGTATATTTTCTGGATGGACAAAGTACCCATTGCGTTGGATAACATCCTCGATTATTTTTCGTTGACTTGCCGGAAGATAGCTTGACAGCGTTATCATTCTGTAAATATGCTGAGGTCCGTTAATGCATGATGGGAAACATTTAATATAGAACCACATTGGACAATATACTTTAATTACGAACGTTGCCAATGTTTGAAGATTCGGAGAAGGAATTTCTGTTCCAATATACAGACGTAGAATTCTTTCGGCAGTAGTTAGCCAGCGTGCATGCGATACTGGACCAAGTCGACGATTTGCTAGTTCGTCTGGACAATAACCGTTTGAAACTGCTATACTGAGATCGTACAACAACCTTTGTTCTGTGCTTCAATCATCGCATCTTTCTATATTTGGAAGTGCAGGTAGATCAATAGGCTCAAAATAGCAAACTGGAAGTGATTCGCATGTTTCTATCGCTTTGCCAATAAATCCAGAATAACTTCTCGGACCTGATGATAAGCCATCAATGTGCGTAAACAAATGGCGAAGTAAAAGTTCATTACAATGGAGAAGGCAAATTAACCAATGTAAAGGTCTTCCTAGGCTTACCTCAAGATGTTTTATTACACCTCCCTTTATTCCAGTGTTTACCTTTGTTCCATCACATCCAATACATAGCAAAGCGTCAGTACTAATTTCTCGATCAATTAAAAAGTTCAAAATTCCTTTGTGTATGCTATCTGAATCTCCTGAAATAGGGGAAATGTGACCCAAGTATTTGGAATTCGGTTCCTGTAATAAAACTATATGTTCTTCGGAAGTCATTTTCGGGTAAAATTTATTCCCTTTTTTTCCTTGAACTAAAGTACTATCTTTTCTACCATCAAAGTAAAGACCTTCGAGAAATCCAATCTGTTCACCGTGTAGGCTGCTTCTATACTTTTCTCTTTCTCCTCACTTTCAATTTATCAATTACGCTAGACATATTTTCCTTTCTCACAATTCCACAATCTTGCAACACTGCTGTTGCAAGAGCTGCTGCTGATCTGTCCGATATATTATATCTATCTGCCTCTAATTCTTTTTTACGTGTGGAACATCATCTCTGCGATTGGTATTACTGTTTTCCCTCATCAACTGTTCATTCTTTCTTTTAGCATTTTCCCTTAAGCGTCTAGTTTTGTCCATGTCCACTCCCCCCAATAGCAATTGTTCAGATCTTTGCATTTACACGTACAAATATCAAATAACATTTCCTTTGCCTCAGTTTTAAACTTTTCTAGTTTTTCTACATATATTTTTGTGTTCTGTGATTTATTTAGCAGCTGATATTTATTTTTATAGTCAATGATTTTTTGCTCAATTCTTCTTGCGTGAATAATAAGATCACAATGCTCACACTTTTGAAACACGTCCGTACAAAGCAAATGCTGTTGGCCGATTGCAGTGTGTCCGAACATTATCTGTACAATTTCATCTTTTAATAAAATTCTTGATAACACACGTAAAATTCTTAAACAAGATTATTTAGAATCTGTATTTTCAAAAGTTTCTTTTATTAAAGTAACGTTGTTTCAAACATTCGATATGTGCACCATTAGTGATTCGCAAAACATCCAATCGATACTCCAAATGTTGCCATGTACGCTGCAGCATATCCACATCAATTCGCTCAATAGCAGCTGTGATTCTTGCTTTTAAATCATCAATGTCTGTCACCCGCGGACATTTCTAAAAAACTTGTCAAAACGTGGTATCAGAAAAAACTTAGAGATTCTCTGTAAAATGGGACAACACTGGAATTTCTACACTTCATGGTTGATTTTTAATAACAGCCAAAAATTGTACAGATAATTCTCGGACACCCTATATATATATATAATATATATATATATATATATATATATATATATATATATATATATATATATATATGTTAAACACAGACCGTGCATGGAACAAGGAACTCTTCTGGGAAAATTAAATCCACTATAGTCCGAATAAGTAATGGTAAATGACAAATACCATAGTTTTTTTTTCTTTCATGATTTTAGCCCGACGTGGGCAACGGGTCTCTCGCAAAGAGATCCCATAAATATAGCTTCCCTCACCAGCTATCTGCAAAGCAGACAGGATCCAGCTTTGGGACATGGATCTAGGGTTTAAAGCAAGCCTAGATCCCTACATTCAGAACCTCTATATAAGTAAAAGACTCGTTGCATTCACGTCGTGTGAATAAATCAAAGAAAAAGGGGGTAACTATTGTATTTTAAGCCAAAAAAAAAACCAAAACTTAAACCTCAACCGGGACATTGAGCGTCCACTTTTCAAGGCACGAAACACGTCCGTTTAGTATACACAAACTCAGAATGGTTCCCTGAGAACATTATATGTTAAACACAGACCGTGCATGGAACAAGGAACTCTTCTGGGAAAATTAAATCCACTATAGTCCGAATAAGTAATGGTAAATGACAAATACATAGTTTTTTTCTTTCATGATTTTAGCCCGACGTGGGCAACGGGTCTCTCGCAAAGAGATCCCATAAATATAGCTTCCCTCACCAGCTATCTGCAAAGCAGACAGGATCCAGCTTTGGGACATGGATCTAGGGTTTAAAGCAAGCCTAGATCCCTACATTCAGAACCTCTATATAAGTAAAAGACTCGTTGCATTCACGTCGTGTTGAATAAATCAAAGAAAAAGGGGGTAACTATTGTATTTTAAGCCAAAAAAAACCCAAAACTTAAACCTCAACCGGGACATTGAGCGTCCACTTTTCAAGGCACGAAACACGTCCGTTTAGTATACACAAACTCAGAATGGTTCCCTGAAAAAGAAAAAAAACTATGGTATTGTCATTTACCATTACTTATTCGGATTATAGTGGATTTAATTTTCCCAGAAGAGTTCCTTGTTCCATGCACGGTCTGTGTTTAACATATAATGTTCTCAGGGAACCATTCTGAGTTTGTGTGTATATATATATATATATATATATATATATAATATATTTTTAGTTCGGGAAGAACCGATTCGCCTCTATTTAAAGGGCATATCTCAGCGGAAAAACAAAGAAAAGTGAGAGGAAAGACAGAGAAAAAGAAAGGGTGGAGGGGACAGTCGAAGTGGAAAAAGACCAAGGACTGCAGGGTCGAGCCCCATCATCCTTGGGTGCTAGGGCCGGGAGGGCGCACGTGAAACCTCCAGGAACAAGCACGTACAAACGAGCACAAAGAGCACTCAAGAGCACGAGCTTAGAACCCCCTTGCGGGGATATATATATATATATATATATACATATACATACAGGGCGTCCCAAAAAAATGTATACACACTTTAAATACTTATAAAGGCAGTGTTTTATTAAAATACATTTCATTTTCAAAAGTAATAGAATCTACAGACATTTTTAATTGTTTTGTCAACGCCTGTTTTCAAACTGACGTCCGTTCTGGTCCAGGCACTGCTGATAACGCGAAGCAATGGAATCGCAAACCACGAAACATTTCGTTTGGTATTTGTGTGCATTCTCGTTCAATGCTGCTCTCAATTCAGCGACTGTTGCAGGTTTTATAGCGTAGACTTGTCTTTAAGTATCCCCATAAAAAAAAGGTCTGGTGAACGCGGAGGGTATTCTACGAAACCCTTCGCCAATCACATCCCATCACATCGTGCCAGTACCACTCGCAATACTCCACTCTTCGGTCCGGATCATCTTCATTAATAGCATGGACTAATCTTGGAATGTAACTTTTCCTTGACAGCGCTTCAAAATGCGTTGGACAGACGATTCTGAAATTCCTACCTCACGACTCGCTTGCCGCACAGATTTTCTTGGACTTTGGTGATACGTTTCCAGTACTCTCTCTTTGCTTTGTGGGCTTGTCGATGTCCGTGGTCTTCCGGAACGCTTCTTGTGGACATTCTGAACAGTTCCATCGGCTTCAAACTTATCTCTAATTCGAGTGATGGTAAGATCGCGTTGGTGGATCTGTTTGAAACTCCCTCCTAAACTGTCTGTGCACTTCAACTGCGTTTCACACTTCCAGTAGCATTTTAGAATGAATTTCCTTTGTTCAAAGCTTAGTCTGACTGCCATTATTAATTCTAATGGGTTTAACTTGGAAAGAAAGAAACATCAATTGAGCTATCAGCTGTTAAAGTGTGTATACATTTTTTTGGGACGCCCTGTATATATATACTGGCTGAGCGTGTAGTTTTCATTTAATTATTAGAAAAATAAATGAATAATTGTTCAGTGATTAACAATTATTTATACAGAATCTGTGCAATATTACACTAAAGTGATTATTAACAATAAGGAATTATTTTTATACAGAAAAGTTAAATGCTACAATATTGACAAGAAACAATAATTTAGGTAATGAGCTATACGGTATTGGACACAACAGTAAGTAATTGAGCTTATAATAACTGAGGTAACGAAAGTACGGTATTGGTACAGTAACGGGCTAGGCCTAACTGCGGTCGTAAATGCGTGAGTAGCTTGAAACTTTATTGAGGACACTGAAGTATATTGAGTTTGTAGGCTACGCAAAAGTAGTTTAGCACGACGGAATAAACTGTAGGCCAAATGAGCTGGTAGCCTACGCGAGGTTTACAGACCTGGTTTCTTCGGAGGTAGAATGGGAAGACGGGAGAGCCTGCGAACGTGTTTGAATGACGAAATACTCGTTAAAAGGAAATGAAGATTCGCAGGTCGAAATGGATGACTGTCGAGTGCGGCAAAGGGACCGAAGGATGGCGCAAGTTGAACCTTGTAGAAGTGAGGTTGCTTCCAGGGGCGTTGAAGTTGTAGTAGGCCTCAACAGAAATGATCGACTTCGTGTAATCCTTGCAGGTAAATCTAGTAGACTGGGGTGAAGCAGTCTATAAACAAAGAAATGCAGATGTCATAGCTTTCATCCTGGTGCTAATATGATAAAGGTTATCAAAGACAGTTCATTCTACGATCATATTCAGCATTAGCATTCATAATGCATATGTAATGTAATAAACCTATGTATTAACGCATTCAGTTTATTAAATAAATGCGTTTATTGTGCAGCTTATTTTCCTATAATTTTATTTATTTCTGGAAAATCCGTCACTGATTCTTAGAAAATAAAATAATGTTCCCACTGAATATGAAAACTTTAGCGCGCCCTGATAGACCATAATAGCCCTTAGCGTACCCACTTTAAAAATTTTTTTATGAACTTGTGTTCTTATAATTTGGGCTAATTTTAAGGTCTTTGCCGCGCCTCGCGAGGACCATCCGCCGCGGTTAGGTAACTAAAGTTTTTGGCAACTGCTGGTAGCACTATTTTACCACAATCTCTTTGATGTATCCCCAGAGAGAATTGTCGCAAGTGCTGAGGTTGGAGCTGCTCGTTGCAATGATCAATAGTGCTGGAGAGGTCGCAGACCCGCGATCAATCCAGCTCCCTGGGAATGTCTCGTTCAAAAGTCCCTAACTGTTAGTGCATAATGAGCCGGCGCTTTCTCTCGCTGCATCCATACATCATGTCTTGCGCCAAGTTCGTCAAGTTTTGGTATGAACCAGTTTTGCAACATAGTCAAATAAGAAGCTTAATTGCCAGTGCCATCAAAAAAGTATGGACCAACCACATTGCGAGCGTTTAATGCTGCCCACATCACAACAGGAGGCGGTTTGTGTTCAATTTCTTCAACGTAATGATGATTTTCTTTGAAGATGTTGCATGACCAGCTACTGCAATAAATGGCTCATTCATCGCTAGAAAAAACTTTTCTCGGGAAAGACTTGTGAAGATGCGGAGCATTTCTTCGCAACATGTTTTCCTGTTATATTTTTCATGATCAGTCAGTTCATTAACAAAAATAGGACTCCACGGGTCGAACTTTCAAGTCTCTTTTTTTTATATAGTCTCTCGTCGTTGATAATGGGATGCCAATCTCTGAAAATCTCTTCCTTGTTGATTTCAAGGGTGAGCGATTTATCGATTCTTCAACTGCAGCACATGTTTCTTGTCGGATTAGTGTCCGCGCTGGGTATCGGTGGGGAAGTAGGTAGCTGGATTGGAAACTGGCTGAAGAAAAGGCGGTAGAGGGTTGCAATTAAAGGGGCTAGCTCGGGTTGGGTCTCGGTCACTAGCGGGGTTCCTCATGGTTCCGTTTTGGGGCCACTGTTGTTTATCATTTACATAAATGATATCGATGCTGGTATCGTTAGTAGGATCGCCAAATTCGCTGATTACACCAAGCTTGGGAGGCCCGAAGCGATCGAGCAACTGCGTGCGGACCTACGTAGGATAGGAGAGTGGTTAGAAAAATGGCAAATGCCATTTAACTTGGGAGTAAATGCAAAGTGGTGCACATTGGCTACGTCAATCCCAAGTCGGACTACTCGATGTTGGGGGGTAATATCGAGGCGACTGATTTGGAAAATGACGGGTGTGCTAATTAGCAGCGACCTTAAGTTTACGAAACAGTGCGTAGAGGTGGAAAAGAAAGCCCAGAAGCTGTTGGGTTATATGAAGATGCAATTTCGATTTCGGAACCAGGAGATTGTACTCTCCCTGTACAATTCTCTGGTTCGGCCGTACCTGGAGTATGCTGTGCAGTTCTGGTCGACCACACTCAGGAAAGATATTGAGAGGCTGGAGCGAGTGTAGGCGAGGGCCACAAAGTTAATCCCTTCCATTAGGCATATGGGGTACAATCGACACTTACGTGCCCTGAATTTGTTTTCGCTGGAAACTCGGAGGCTGCGCGGTCAACTGAGCGAGGTTTTCAAGGTCTTACACGGGTTCAACGATGTCGATTTTAGAAGCATGTTTAGTTTAAATGATAACTCAACTCGCAACAATGGTTGGAAGTTGGATTTGAAACGGTTTAGGACTAGTGTGTGTGGGAATTACTTTACGTATAAGATCTGTGACACGTGGAACAGGCTACCTTCAGAAGTTGTGAACAGTTCCTCTGTGGATCAGTTCAAGAAAAGGTTAGACCGAATCTTGCATACTATTAGAGGGTGTAGGAATTTTTCCGTGGCACCCGTTGCCATTGGTACCACCATTGGCATAGTTTTAAACTCTCGTTAGAAACAGATATAATCGAAAGGAATATTCTACATTCTAGAATGTGCTTCATCCATTTTAAAAATAATTTCAATAATAGTGCGGGAATGTATAAAATTGACAATATCCTGTTAAAATACATTTTGCCTCTAATCAACTCTTGTTAATCTTGCGTTAATCTTTGTTTTTGTCCCGTTGTATATATTTTTGGTCATTTTACCTCCACCCTTCATTCCCTGACGAGGTGTACTACTGAATACAAGAAAGGCCTTGGAACCATTTTTCTTTTTCCTTGTGGGTTTGCATCATTCATTCATTTCACGTGTCTAAGTGTGAAATTCATCATATATATAGATATTATATATATATATATTATGAGAATGAACTATCATATATATATATATACATACATATATATACAGGGCGTCCCAAAAAAAATTATACACACTTGAACAGCTGATAGCTCATTGATGTTTCTTTCTTTCCAAGTTAAACCCATTAGAATTAATAATGGCAGTCAGACTAAGCTTTGAACAAAGGAAATTCATTCTAAAATGCTACTGGAAGTGTGAAAACGCAGTTGAAGTGCAAAGAACAGTTTAGGAGGGAGTTTCAACAGATCCACCAACGCGACTTACCATCACTCCGAATTAGAGATAAGTTTGAAGCCGATGGAACTGTTCAGAATGTCCACAAGAAGCGTTCCGGAAGACCACGGACATCGACAAGCCCACAA